>JANZYN010000047.1:0-184956 GCA_025583755.1 Cordyceps tenuipes
TCCTGCGCGGGTTATCTGCCCACAAAACCGGGGACCCGACAAAACCGGGGGTGGGTGTCCCCCCCCCCCCCCCCCCCCGCCTTGCTAATATCGAGGAATTCCTTCCGGACCTCCTGGCAATTTAGCCCTGCCTGCTCATCTTCGTTTTTTTCTGCCTTGTCTCTGATATCTGCCGGAAGATCCCCACACATGGGCAGTAGATGAAAAGTATTTCGACATTTGCAGGGGCAGCAAGGAAGAGGAGGGGAGTCGTTCTACCCAAAAAGGGGGGGGAAAGGAGGAAAGAAACAAAAAAGAAAAGAAAAAACAAACCCCCACTGCCATGCGACGCCTTCTTTCTACCAGCGAGGCTTTAGCTTGTGGACTTCACAAGTAGTGGCTGGGCACCACTCCTGAGTGGGATGCAGGCCAAGAAATAAAGAATGAAGGAGACGGAGAACGCAAATAGACAATGTCTAGGAAATGCAGGGTTGAGGCGGCTTGTTTCCGTGCTCGTATATGTCTGCGCCAGTCGACTTTTTTTACCCCAACAAATCCCTCGTCTCAGCACGTACGTACATGACGTGCCGAGAGACTTGTCAAAAGCAAAGGGAGCAGAGCAAGGAGTGAGGCGGCTGAGATTCTATCCACGGGTTGACCTTGGTAGAAAATTAAAGAAAGCACAACCAAACAATACAATACAATGCAATACAAAATAGAGCAAAAAACCATGGTAGGGCATCTTAGTCTCTTGACTCGGTTACTGGACAGAATGGGCCACCCTCGCACCCGCCGCTGCCGCTGCCGCTGGCATCGTGAGTTATCTAGCATGATGATCAGCCCCCCGTACCACGTAAACCTGCGCTGAGTGACTACGGCCCTCTGGCCCCCCCCCCCCCCCGGCTACACACAAAATCTACCGAGCTTGTTCGCCCTAGTATCCGCAAATGACGGACTCGCTCTGGCAATCCGCTCAGTGGAGCTGCATAGTGTTTGAATTCGACTTGTGCATTAGAAAAAACGGGTTGCGGATTCGATCGCCCATTTTCTCTTCACAATGCGGAGAGAAGGCGGCCCCCCCTTCTCCTCCCCCGCCTTGCCTGCTGAGATTTGCCAGCCCCAGCGTCGCAGTCCAGATGGAGTTGGGGGGGGGGATGGGATGGGGCTGGCTGGCCCTCCTTCTCTCTCTCTTTTCTACTGCGCTGGTATGTATGTTAGAAGAGGGCGCGCCCATCAAAAGCTCAGTACCGAGTGGCTGTGCGGAGACAACCCTGGGGCAAGTGGTAATATCTCCTCAGGGTGCGGAGAAGGGGGGGTGTAGTGGTGGCGCTGATTCTTTTCTTGTTGTTGATGAAATCTGCAGGCTTTGTTGCTAATCGTTCCCTCGCTCTCATTGGAGAAGAAGGCCGGCTGCCTGCATGCATAATTCGCCAGCCCCCCCCTGGGGTGAAGGGCCAAACGAGTCCTGCAGCTTTTGGAGCTTTCCCTCCTCGCAATATTACAGGTCATCATCTTGCGGCGTCGAGCACAACCCACGAGGGCTTCCTGCAGGGCTCTTCGAGGCCGGCTGGGCTTGACCGGCTGGCGGCGTACATTTACAGGCCAACGCCTGGCGTCGGGTGTGTTATAGTGTATGGCCTATACATGCTCCCGCATCACGGTACTTGTCCGAACATTGGGCTTGCAGACGGCTGGCAGACGGCCAATGTCGAGGCATGAACGTATATTGATAGCGCCAACGTTCGAGGTAAAAAAGGCTGGTCCTGCATTCCTTTCTTTGTGTGACCTCGGTCAACAACGTGAGCCAGAGACACTGTGTTGTTCCAAGACAGGATGGCAGGACAGGGGTCTCCGAGTGGGTAAAATGGCGCTTATTAGGATGATAATCTGGGGGGAGCCCCTCATGTTTTACGAGGATCGAGCAGCTTTCCTGTTCGGCCTGGTTGGGACGCTCATGGAGAAGACCGCCGGTCCAATAGCATCGACCAGCAGATATGCGTCAGACAAAACTGATATACACCCACTGACGTCCCGTGGCGCAGCGTTGCACTGCATCTCGGACTGGATACGGGTATTACAGGCGCATCCTCCACCAAAGTATTCTCTTGCATGCTCCTGATACCACCATCCTGCCGTGCTCGTCGGTTGCCCTGATAACGAACCGATTGCATCATGCTGCATCACGCGCTTCTACATTTTCCATCTGCGTCTTCTCTCCTGGGCCGCCGTGACGAAGGTTAGGATACGCCCTGAGACGGGAGCATTCCATGCAGTTTCCAAAGATAGAACACGCCAAAAAAGACACGGGCAAGACCCGTCAGCTTACTAGTTGGCGAGCGTTGGACTAGAGGAATACTAGGGATTCAACTAGTGATCATCAGGATGAAACGGTCCGCTGACTTGTTGTGGGAAAGTAAAAATGGTTGCATTCCAGCGTATACGGGTGAAACGGTTCGAACTGGACAAGTTGATTGTGTGTTTTTCCTATACAGCTCGAGAGCCGGGCAGCTGGAAGGGATGGCAGGGGGACCACAGAAAGCGGCGAACCCTTGACGCAAATGCGCCGATCTAGGCCCAGCGCCATGACGAAAGAGTGGGAAGCGATGGGTAGGAACAGATGGTAGATGCACAGCCGATAGGTCGTAGATTGGAACGTCGATGGGGAGCGTGATAATCGACCCGTGTTATCAAAGGTGGCAAAGGTAAAGTCGCTGTTCCCAACAAGTTATGCGTACAGCTGCAGGTGAAATTTTGCCTAGTCTAGAGCTCGAGTGCAACACACCATGGGCAGCCATCCATCGGCAGTCTTTGAACCGACCATGTCGTGCTACGCCATGAAACTGCACAAGGACACGAAGAGGAGGATGAGGGTGAGTGAGAGAAACGGGTACGCGGAATCGCAGAGGCAGCCATACGGAGTTGGGAGTGCGACAGAGCCCAGGGTTCAACAATGACGGACGAGGCAACTGAGACGACAAGAAAAAAAAATCTCAGTCGCAGGGCCTTGTTGTTGCGCTAGACAATGTCCGTCACGACGACGCTGGGCGAAGCGCTGGGAAATGGAATGGTGGTGGCTTGGGGCTGATGCTGGATGATTGGGTCCCAGGCAAAGTCGCCACCAAGCACCAGCACCAGCCCGCGGAATCTAACCAGAGGTGCTGGGAGGCGTGTGAGCAAGTCCAGAGACATTGGGGGCAAGGCCCATCCCATCCACCCATGGCCGAGAAGGCTGGCCACAGATGAGCGTGTTGATGAGCAGAAGGCAATGTCTCGCTGCCTTGTGCGTGTGTGTGTGTGGGCGTGGCGCTGCCAAGACGTCGCAGAATGCATTCCAAGGGTGGTGGTTTTTAAAGGTAGGAAGGGAAAAAAAAAAAAAACAAATAGAGGTAGAAGATTATTTGTAGTGGTAATCTGGCGAATATGGTGGGTAATCAAGTTGTGTTTCGCAGAGTATCGTTCGTGAACTCGGTCGCACACAGCGATGGGTTTGGTGATGATGGGTGTTCGCCGCAGAGCGGAGGGGGCAGGACGAGGCGAGGCGAGGCGAGGCGAGGCCACAGCAGCAGATGGATCCGTGCATGCATGCAGATATGCAGATATCAAGCCACGGGGCGAAATTGGAACAAGCATCAGCAGGAAGAAGCAAAGGGACGTCAAGGCAGCGGACAATAGGACAAGTGGTGCGTGCTTGTTTGTTTCCTGCCATGCGCTGTGCATGTACCTGGATGTATGGTGATGCTAGTTACATGTACATCGCTGTATGACGACGCAGCGGCCGGGCGGCTCTGTCTTCCATGCACTGCACGCTGCACTGGACACCACAGGGCCCCCAAGCGACTAGGCAGGCGGGAAATTTGACCATGGGAAAAAAGAAAGGAAAAAGTTTTCCCCCAGCATTGGACAAAAAAAGGAAGAGGCCAATAGAGATGTGTCCTTGGAATCTGCATTGCATTGCACAGGTCATCACGGTCATGAGCAAACGCTCCCGCCAATGCCGCGGTTCTGCGGCGGCCGGACGGGATCGGTTGACAGGTGGCGCCATAGCCGGGAATTTTAGGTATATGCCTTGGGCATCCTCCTTTGTGGCGGCATGAGAGAAGTAGGTGATGGATGGGTGGAATTGCGAATCCGTTTCAGCATACGAAAAACAACCCCCCGTTCCGTTGACAGAGAATTGCACCATGTTGGAGTCATCACCTCACACCGGGTCGCCATGGCAGGATGTTCGATTACGCCTGCAACTCGCCATGCGGCGCCAGCGGAGGCCATGGCTGCTGGGAGGGGTACCTGCTGCATGCCCAGCGCCGCAGTGCAGGGCCAAGTCACGAGTCCCTACCAGTCGGCGTTCAACTTTAGGGGAGCTTGCGTGTTTTGCCCACCAAAACACACCACTGAGCAAGAAACGCCATCAAGTAGGCTTTTTTTGAGTGACATTGCAGCGAGTCTATTTTTCCTCTCTCCCTATTTTTATTCTTAATTTTTTTTCTCATTTCCATTTCCGCATTCGTATCCATCATGCGGATTCCTCCATCCTGAGGCTGGCTGTATTGGCATAGTCCAGAAGCCACAGCGGCGGCCGGCCACGCCGCAGGAGTTGTGAACCAGTTGACTGGAAAATTTTTATGCATCAACGGCTTCTGCCAACTGCATAATTCCAGAGCTGTACGTACCCAAGGGGGGAATATAGCTCACACCCTCCACCCCTCCCCCGGCGATCTACTATCCACCCCACAGAGAGCCAAACGCCTCCTGGTTGGCCAGACTGTTCTGCTGGCTGGGCATGCTGCCTGTGGACCCCCCGTGGTTTTATTTTTATTTTTTATTTTAGCCCAGTTTAGCTCTACTTGCTTTTTACCAGGTATTTATTTATTTATTTTAATGAATTGAACGATTCCCTTTTTTCCTCGTCTCCACCGCGGCGCCCCACCGCTGTCACAGCTCCCAGCGCTACCTCTTTGGCCTGGCGTTTGCTAGCGCTGTCACCATCACTGCCTCATCCGTACTAACGCATTCTGCCGTGCTGCCTGGAGACTTTTATTTCCTGAGGCTAATAATAAGAGCGAAAAAAAAAATCGTTTTACCCAGCGCATGACGGGAGGCAGGTACGCAGCTCCAAAGGAGCGCTAAAACCTTGTTGTCCTAGGCCACATCCTGACCCAAGGAGGGACCCGCAGAGGCCGCAGCCCACTTCCCATGCCCACTTGCTTGTACCACCACGAGCACGCACTGCCAGCTGCCACGGCCAGCCAGACAAGAAGACCTCACACTACTTTATTAACATGCCGCTGCCCTCCTCTTCGTCCATCCTCGATCTTCTCTCCATCGACCTCTTCTCTCTTCATCAGCAATCAACAACAACTTGAACACTCTTCTCTCTCTCAATCTTTCCCTTCCTTTCCTTCCTTACAATCAACCCACACAACAAGATTGCACCCCTTGCTCCTAGTCTTGCTATAAGCTTTGCTGCCAGCTCTCCCGCCTACCCACCTCGACAGCATCTCGACTGCCACCGCAACCGTTTTTTGTCTTGGCCGGTCGACAGACATTGTCAACGTCTTTTGGCAACGTCTCTCTTTACAACCACATCTCGCAGACACGCACACTCAATTACACATCATCACCACCTCCACATCCGCCATCATGAGTCTCGATCTCTGGACCCACCAGTTCTGCCTGGCCTGCGACAAGCAGGTTCACGACGCCGATGCCTACTGCTCCGAGTCCTGCCGCCTAGCAGACTTTGAGAAGTCTCCCTCCTCACCATCCTCCCAGGCTAGCTCTCCTGGCTTCGCTCCCTCCTCCGGCCCATGGTCGACAGCCGCGTCCGCTCCGTCGAGCAGTGGCCGCTACGCCTCTCATGGCTCCTCCAAGTTCTACCTCTCTCCTGCCTACGACTTCAGCAACGCTCAGCCATACGGCACGACACCCACAGCCAAGCCGCTGCTTGGGTACTACTCAGCACTTCGCTCCGACCGCTTGCCCGCACAGTCGTCGTCCCTTCCCCTCCGCCAGCTGACGCCCTCGAGCTCGCACAGTAGTCTCTGCTCCATGCAAAGCAATGCCTCAGATGCCTCCCGGCTCTCTGACGGCGTCAAGAAGGAGCTTCAGGCGTACGCCGTCTCATTTGAACAGGTCCGCCTGCAACGAAGACGATCTCAGTAAAAAGGCATTGTTCCAATACTGTACACCAACCGTTGTCCACCAACTACCACGAGACAATACCACACACACCACACAATCTCATGCCACACCCTACTCACTACTCACCATCATCAACCATCTAACGAAATCGACAAACAATACCACAATCCCGACACTTTTCCACCCTGTTTTCCTAGCGACCAATTTGTTGTACCAAGACGGGCATTACAACGGCGGCGTCCTGCATAGCAAGAAAAAAGCAAACCATGCTGTTCATTATAATATCCTATTTGACATTTCTATTTTTTTTTGTCCGGCACAATCACCGATGGACGACTGTCTGAGAGAAACTCGGCAGCGTCGAACGGTATCTGGAGTTTACTTGGGGGTCTTTTTGTTTTATTGACTGGTGCGGAATGCATTGCCCGCAAGGGTTCATTCTGTGCATCAGACATACAGGAGCAGTTGACAGACACTTGTTCAACAGCACATGGCGGGTGTTTGACTATCATGAAATTGGGCGGGCTCTCCCCGGCGCGGGCTTCTTTATGAAAATTAGCAGAGAATGAATGGAACACGCACACAAGCAGCATTTTTGCTTGTTTTGATGACTACACGCTTGGTTGATTGCAATATCTGTGAACAGGATTAATCCTTGATTGTCTGGATATGAGACATTGTGTGCATGAAAAGCTGTGCCGACAGGACAAGTTAGAGAAGGGCGTGGAATGATTGACTGTGACGAGGCGGGGCCATTGCTGGATCTCGATGCACCAGGCAGATTGCGGGAGCAAGGGTTCACATTGGAAAACTTTTTTCATTTCTCAAGGGGGATTGCTATGATGAAGGAATGGCATTGGCAGCCTCAAACAAGATTACACTAGACAAGGCCAAGTCAAAGTTTTTTTTCCCCCTCAAGGCAGAGGAGGACCAGGCAGGTAACACAAAATGTGGTGGCGCCCGATGTGAATTGCCTGTTCTGGAAGTCTGATGTCGATGCACGGTGGCGTGTGTGTGGCGCCGCAAGAAATCATGACCAATGTGCATGGCCGGTGAGCATGGGTTCGGTCAGGGATCAGTGCTGCCGGATTATACATTCAATTGATATTACGAATTATTCGTAGAGGAAACAGAGCGGGCAAAAAAAAAAAAAAGGCCAAGGCTGGAAACAATTAGGGAAAAATTCATCGTGTTTGGGCAGCGTCGCATTCCACGTCTGCGGCATCGGGTCATTCAACCCCGTCCTCGTAGCATGTCGCCTCGAGCTGTCCTGCCATGTTGGATCCATACACGTGTACGGTTGTGGAGGAGAGCCTCTTTTCTGCTTCCACTGCCACTGCCGAACATTACCATTCGTCTGCTATTGATGCAGTGAGGCCACCTTTCCCCCCGGCAGCGACGAATGAGAAGCGGCGCAAACTGCAGGGCGCAGGACTACTTGCCCTGTAGCATGATTGTTCTCTTGAAACGTGCAATGCGCTGATAAACAGAATTAACAGGGGCAAAAAAAAAGAAAAAGAAGGAAAGTACTGGAAGCGGAATTCCTAGTTGGGGAGGGAAAAAAGCATGGACCAGCAAGGGTTTCTCTCTCAGCCATGGATATCCGCATCTGTCCGGCTGTGATGTATACCGTCGGCCGAAACACTCGGCTCTGGCCACTGGTCGCGTGTAACTGGAAAAGGGAACGGGGTCTAATTGCGTGACAGCGGGAGGGCGGATTGAAAGTTGAAAAAAAAAAAAAAAAAAAAAACTCAACCGCGCTCAGGGAGTAAAAGAAGAAAACTTTCATCCCTTGGAATTCTAACTCGGTCCTGGCACGTCGTACGCACGGCCGATGCGGTGTCGTCGTTCAGCCCAATGCAAGAAAAACTCGTTCTAGGCGACACCAGGAGGCTAGACCATGGCATGGCGTCCGGCCATGTCCTAGGGGGGGTGTCCAAGTGCCAGGCCCAAAAAAACAAGGACTGCACCAAAATTTAAAACCTGGTGCAAAAAAGGTAAAAAGACAAATTAAATCAAACGAGGGGATAGACTTTTATTTTTGCGGGATGTAGATTTGGCCCGTTTGGCCTAGACCAGAACAGGCTTTCTAGGCGTTGGGAAAGGTTTCGTTGCAAGTTTTTGTTGTAATAAGGGCAAAAAAATTTTCAACTGGGGGCCAAGGTAAAACTTGGCGTGGACTAGGGGGGGATGGATGGGATGAGCGATTGGATGGACGGACGGGCGGGCGGGAAAGAGAACCGGGCGGGAAAAAGAGAATGGGATGGACGCTAGATTGGAGAATAAAAATGAGAGAGATGACAGAATTTCGAATTGAAGATTACTGCTCTATTAGAAACATATCAGCGTACATATGGTGGTAGATTAGATTACGACTGGAACCGCTGATGACCCAGCCGAAGCCGAGAGGGATGCAAGACAACAAAAATACGTTGGGCCTGCCTTCGCAATGGGGGCAAACACGACACCGTTACTCAGCATGCAGCGGAAAACGAGGGATTGAGTGGTGGCCAGAAGTCGGGTCGGGTTGCAGAGCATCACGTAATATGCAAGTCGAGCCAAGTTGTCCAGCGCTGCGCCCGAGGGCCTCGACGCATCGCAGCCCAATGCAGCAACCAGCGACCCAGCATAACAGCGACAATATGATTCGTCCAATGCAGATTTGCCCTCTTTTGCCTTTTTTTTCGCCGTTGAAGCTTTTCTTTGGGACCCTGCATAGCCGTCCTCTCACGTCCACTCTACTCTCTCCCTTGCAGCTTTTCTGGGCTCCGTCCCGCTTCCACGTATTGAATCCCCATTTGTGAAATTTTAGCATTTTCCTTTCCTCGTATGTTTTGAAAAATGTAATGTTCATTGTTTTAATAATATTAATAGTAAAAAAAAAATACGGAGTGAGGGATTTAATTCTCCGCCGTCGTAATTGGACGGCAAGATCGGCCTTGCATCCGGCATTGCGTCGATTTCCTCTCCGGCATCACATCAACTATCGCCATGACACAAGCCCTTCTCAAACAGCAAGATAAAACCCCCCCCCCCCAAAAAAAACAAGAAGAAAAAAACCGCTCACGATGAAACTCCCATCCGTCTCTGCGCAATTCTTCCACCAGACCTTTCATCATAGCCCAGAGTCTAGGCTGACAAAAAAGCTTAACAACCCCCGCCGAAACAGATCTGACCCCCTCCTCCTCCCGCCGCCGGCCGGCCGCCCCCCCTCCGATCTAGACTCTTTCGCTCGCAAATACTTCAATCAACCAGCATCGACCGTTACGGGCAAAGGCAATGTTTATTACGGTGGATGAAACGGGGATGCGTTGTCCATCGAAGCCCGTATTTCTTATGCGGCATTAATAAGCAGAACTTGCCCTTTCGGTAACGGGCGAATCAGATGGGCGAGCTGGCGGGATTTCCCCTGGCTGTATTATATACGGGTTCCTATATTGTGGCTGAAACGAGGTGAGTTGTACAACAAGCAACAAAGTTTTTTGAGCGAAAAAAAAAAGAACCAGGCGGCTTCGACCGGCATATGACGTCCGCTATGAGCTTTTTAACTTTCTGTATTGGAAGGCGCATAACAGAGCATGAACGTGTACCTGTAACCCCTTTCATTTACCACCATTATTAACCTTTTTTTCCCCTTTGCCACTGTTCGTACCTGGCTAGTTAGTAACGCATGTGAGCTCTCGGTCAGGACCCTGCTGGGCTCTTACTAGGCAGCAGCCTTTTGTTCCTTGTACAGTATTTTCTTGAGAATCTCGCAAGGGGACCGATCCCTGCATGCCGGTAGAGAGTCTTTTTTTCTCGTTTTTTCTTCTCTTTTTTATTTATTTATTTACGGGATCGGATCTAGCGAACGCTAGACTTTTCCAGGGCTCGGGAAGAAGAATTTTCCTGAATAATAAAGGGATGGATACGGGTAGGACGAGCGCTTGCAGCGGGATGCTAGGCGCGGGATAACAAGCTGGTGGATTAATTTGAGTCAAGTCTTTGTGCTGACTCTGCCGAGCACGCGGTGGATAAATGCAATTGGAAACACTTCTAGGGATGAAGAATGTCACTTTTCTAGACCTTGTCCCTGCTTTTCGTTCCTTTTTTTTTTTCTTTTTGCCCTCAGCAAAGGGTAGGATGAACCTTTCTTCCCTGCTGGGTTCGGAAGCCCTACATTCTCATACAGGGCACGCATTCCGACGTGTCTTATTAAAAAAAGGGCTCGCTATAATAATGCACAACTGGCATGGTGTCCAATAGAATAACCCGGAGAGAATAGCTGCTGCCTGGTAATGAGTGAAAGACAGGCTGGCTGGTGCTTTGGGCAGAGGAGCAAGAGGGGCTAGCGCGCTCTTGGTTTTCGGCCGGACCCGAACGGGCCGCCGATCCGAAGAGATGATAGATGGACAGAACTTGATGGAATTTGTTGCACACGCGAGGGAATGCTTCTTGACGAGGACGATGGGCTTTTCAAATTGATATTCCGAGCATGGCATACGCTGAGATGGAGCACATCAAAAACTCGGAATGGGGGGAGCTACAATGCCAGCGGCCCTCTCCGCAGATCAGGACAGCGGATCTTCAGGGCCACGCACGCCACGGGTTAGTACAGGTACCTAGGTACATAGGTAGGTAGGCAGGTAGTCCGCCAGGTGCTTAGTCGAGTAGCATCTACCAGGTGGCATATCGTGAGCGAATTCATCCAACGTCATCCAACACTATATCAATCCGGAATTTCCATTCCGAAATTTTATGCATCACTCAAATAGAATTTCCGGCACTTCGTTTTCCTCTCAGCTGCCGGTCAATAAATACGTGTGTGCTGTTGTCCAATTTACCCCAGGTATAAATGCAAGATACATGCTCCACGCTTGGTGGTGAGCCGTGAACAAATCAAGCCCCAAATACTCCGTCAAGAATTCGTTAAAAATACCCAGACATTGTCTCCATCTCCTCCGCCTCATTATCAAGGATAGTCTGTAAATCCGGCCGACAGCCCATCCCGGCTGATCATGTAGCCAAACCGCTCTGGTTGCTGCTTCACCAGCGGCGGCATGTCCTTGTTCGCATCAATCCTCGTAAATTTGTCCTGCTTTCTTTCCCACACGTCGTTTCCCTCGCGCACCGCGTTCGCAATCCTATCCCTATCGCGGTACTCTTGATCGTTCATCCACACGTGGGAGAAGCTGGCGACTTTATTGAGGAATTGTGCAATCGTCGGGAAGCAGCTGCTGCAGTGCCACGCTGCGTTTGACAAAGTACCCTTCTCTCTGCCGCGGGTTGGGCGAAACCCGCCGTCGCCATTGCGTAGGTTGGTCGGCTTCAGCGTCCACCGGCCCTGGTAATAGGTCGCCTGCGGGTGCGGCCATTCCGGCCCGTTGTGGAGGAACTGGAATGAATAGTAGTAGAATTTAGACCCGAGGGTCAGTCGGCGCGGGTAGTTGCAGGATCGTAGAACGAGGAGCGACTCTGGTCGAGGGATTTCATCAACGTCAGCAACGACCATAACGTCACCCTTAGCCGGAGCCTGGGAGCCCGTCAGACCCGGCATGACCTGTGAGTACATGGCGTCTCGTTGTAGATCTTCGTAGTCCCAGGCACGTTGTGGGTTAAACGACCGTGGGAACGTTAATTCGTGGTAAATCATCTTGTCGTGAAAGCGTTCAAATCTAGCCCAGTTGTTCTTAATGACGAGAGGCTTGTTATCGCCCTGGAACGTCTTAGGTGACTCGACAATGATAAAGTAGTCGACGTACTTATACAGCGTGTCGAGCCGTATCTCAAGAAAGTCAAGCTCCGAATTGACCATTATGAGATCATACACCTTGCGTTCGTTTGTCGAGCTGAGCGGCTTAAACACGGAATAGCCATGCGCAGCGCAGAACTCACGCGCTTCTTGCGACGCGTAGTATTGGGCGTGCTGTTTGCTGCGCTCCGGAAATGAGGCCTGCAGAAAGTCAAGTGGCGGCAGCGACACGGTGGTTCGAATTTCGTGTAGGCCGCCACGATAGGAATCAGGTCTTAATAGCGTCAGCCAGATGAGGGCGAGGAAGATGAGGCCGAGAATGAGCCTGATCCTAGACCAGGTCGGCATCTTGGATGCTGTGAAGAAAGGGGAGAAACCAGCCAAATGAACAAAGGAGATCAGGCCACGGCCTGCCAACTGCATCATATTGCTTACATAGAAATGTGTCTCAGCGCGTCACGTGTGAGGCGTTTGCTGACGAAGCAACGCGACGTTACACGAAAACACAAGCCCTCTGCTTTTACAGGGCTTTTGTCGTCCTCCTTTGCCTCCCGTCTTGCATATGTGCATCAGTACCGGCCGCCGACGTAAGCTTTGCATCGTCAGCACGGCTTGCCCGATTCGGTTATCCCAGGGCGGGTCATTGGGTAGCGAACGATTCCCATCTAGAGAGGTCGTCCTACCCCTTCGCAGCCAAGATCCGGGAATAAGACAGGAAATAAGCTACATAGCTGAGTAGATCAGACGGTGAGGAGATCAGACGCTGGCAAGCTACAAACTCAAAACAAAGTGTCCCTGGAAATCTCCAAGAAAAAAATCTCCTGGGGTACTTCTCTTTTTTTTTTTTTTCTGGAAATATATCGATGGCGTGACTGCATGCGTGACGGCTACTACACAATAATACCACGCTCCTCGGCGGCCATCGCTCTTCCATTTTTAACAGAGCAATTCGCAAAAGCTGACCATCAAGGCATACACACGTCGGCAAACAGAGCATTTATCAGGCTGAAAATCGTAGCATACCTTCTATTAAGACATAGGTCAGCTCCTGCCCGCGCTTGGTGACGTCTCGGGACGTTGAACAGTGAGCCTACGGGTCGCAGTACTACTGTTCTTCCGCTTCCGCAAAATATGTTGACGTAAAGCTTTCAGTCATAATGCAGTGTATCAGTTCACCGACAATGATGTCAATGAAACGCATAAGAGCGCAAACTTGAGGGTCGATGCAGCCAAATGCGGCGTGAGGCTGCGTCATGTTGCTTGGGAAACTTGGTCTTGAGCAACCTGTCATATGCAGCGTGTCAGACGTTGAGCGCGTGGCTGGTGTCTCGGCAACAGTGCTTCCCTCTCCGCTACTTGCATAAGTTCTTTTCGGCATGCATTTAAACAAGAATATTTGGAGAAATAATTTACAAATTCGAACCCTTACGTGGCAATTGCATAAGTTTCTTCATTCGGAACACGGACGACACGCTCTTGACTGGAGATATCGGAATTTTGATATGTCGCCTTCGCGAACCCGCATCAGAGCTGGCGGGGGCGGGGGCTGTGTATCCAGACAATATTGTCATGAGCAACAGCTGTCTGCAAGCCCCAGCCTGATTAATTTCAGCGGACTAGGAATGTTACTCGACTATCCGACAACCAGCATGCGCCCTCTACCTCTGTCTTACCTGCGATGACTGACCATAAAGATAGGGTCAGTTTAAACGGGCATTTTAGATGATTCTCTATAGTAATTGAAGAACGGCCCCATTAAGATCTATTGCCACTGGCAATAGACTGTGCCTCATTATAAGAAGGGAGACACTACTGGGCTACCTCAAACCAACAGAGTAGCAGAAAAGATGATTGGAACGCATCCTTCGACATCTCAGCCTATGCTGTCAAAGACCTCAGCTTATCAGGACACGCTGTGAGACACACTGCCAGCCACACCGAAATGAGTGAGCGCCGGGCGTCGAGCGGCGTCGACGACGGTTGACTGTGCATGTCGACACTCAATATTGTTGGAATGGATACTCGAGGCACCATGTCGGGCTTTTTATGTCTCTGGATAGATGTCACCTTGCATGATTGTTGAGTGAGGGGTCGAGCCTGATTCCTCTGTAGTTTGCTACATCATGGGTGTCCGTTGCTCGACCAAATTATAAAGCGACCACATTTCCCGTCCAACTTTAAGAATATCAGAGCAACAGCTTCTTCTTCTCCTCATCTTCTTTCAAATCAAGAGCGTGCAACATGATGACAAGCTTTATTGCAATGGCTACCCTGGCCTTTGCCGCCATCTCCGTCGTTTCGGCAAGCCCCCTCTGACCTCCCTATGGGTGTCGAGGTCACCGAACGTGATGGCATGACCTTTGTCCGCGAAGTCGTACGTGAATCTACGAAAGCTTGTCTCTCTGTTATTTAGAGCAGGAGCGCGAATGATCTAACGTGTTTTTTTCACAAGGCACACGAGCAGCTCGGCGTAGAGAAGCGATGCCGCGAATGCGTCCATCTCGGGGGCAGGTGCACTATCGGCGACGGGAGCTGCTACGCCCGCGAGCACGGCAGCTGCACTTGGTGCGGAAACAACTGCCGTTCCATATGCATCCCCGACGGAGAAACCTGCCAGAAGTGGTGCCTCTGAGATGACATAATGGTTCTGCTGCCCATACTAGGAGGCACGACAAGCACCCACGGGCAACTATGTATATAGAACGCAGATGAAATGTGAAAATATGCCATGCAATATCAACAATATTTTCTAAAAATTAAAGATATGGCGCTTGTTGGACTCCTCGTTTGTGATGCATGTATTGTCATAACGGACGTATGTCGTGGTGTACAATCTAGCCCTCGAAATTGAGGCTCACGGCACACTACAGTGGGGTAGCGACGCCCCTGTCCTCCCTGAGTCCAGCTGACGCCTCAACATTCAACACTATCACAACTTTGGTCTAAGACGGAAAGGGTTCATTCCTTGTCTAGTGTTCACATGCGCGGAATTCAACCCGCTCATCTTCTTCTCCGACAATCTTGGCGTCATCAGGGATGAACAATTCAAAGTGTTTTGTTTTTCCTCGGGAGACGCCTAGCAAATCTCCCTGCCCCGGTATCGGTACGATTTTTCCGAGATACATGATGGTGCGTGAGCAAGACCGTGATTCACGCGGCCCGAATCCATGTCGTTCAGTACGCATGGATCAATGCATGCCCTGAGAGAAGCCCGAAGCCGTCGAGCCTCGCGGCCCACCAGCCAACTTGCTCACTGCGTCGTGTTTCAACATGCGCCTCCATGCAAGTACAACGCGGCTTCCGTTCACGACGGAGACCTATTCTCGCTTCGGAGAAGAGTCAGAGGCGCACCCATCGCATCGCAACCAATCGCGACATGACCCGGCTCTTTTTCTTGCCATCGATTTATTCCGAGCGGCAGTGTTTGCTTGCGTGAACCCCGGGCACTGGCGGAGGATGGAGACTTATTAACCATTATGTTGCAAACTCTGCTCCATAAGCTCAGGCGGTGTCGTGGAAAACTGGTCTCATGAATGGAGCCCACGTTCTATTGTACGGGAGGTTAAATACGGAGTAACCAGGCACGGGGTCCCGCGCAAAGAGGCGGAGAAGATGAACCCTGGAGTCGGCGAATGCACCGCCGCCCAAGACTTGTCTGTGATTCCGCTTTTTCCATCTAGGATTGGGCATTTGTTCGGAATGTTCAGCCCATATTTTAATTATCACCCTTTCGAAGTATGAGCCTAATATATGTCCTATAGTATTAATAAATGGCATCGATTTATTTTCCGGTCCTAGGTGTGCCGTCAGCAAACCTTTTTCGACACCCCAAACTAATGCAGTCTTCATAAAAATTGCAAGAATTCGTAATTATGCTTGCCAAGCAATCCGCTCTGCCTCAGGCAGCGGAATGTCCACGATAACTTGCTCAACATATTGAATTGATTTGAATACGACCTCACCCTGGCACAGAGCTTGCTCCAGCCACGGCGACTCGAATCTCGACCGAGCACAATTATGCATGCATGCGCACGCCGACATGCAATCCCCAGAAAGGGGTTGCATCTACTGAGCTGGACAAACATAATAAGCCAGCCAGTGCAGCCGCTCCATCTCTATGCTTCGATCACTTCCAATTCGTCCTCTCCGTGCATCGAAACACTTTCCACAAGACGCTATCGTTTCCGCAGTCGCGTCTCAGATTTCTTTTGATTTTCTTTTTTTTTTAACCAAGATCCTTGGCGACCATCCTCCCGCATGTCTCAGGTGCCAAGAACCTCCCTCACCAAAAAAAAAGCAACCACCCTGACGACGATCCCTGGAGGTGTTCTCGCCGCTCGCCCTGGTGTAATCTTCCTGTAAAAATGAATACTCACATCATTTTTGACCTATCGGCGATGTTAAAACCTCCCATTGGCCAAAAGTCCCGTGCTTCGCTCCGCTGCCGTCACTCGCGGCCCCTCCAAGCGAACCACCTCTGTCCACGTCACGATGCCGCTTCAGGCCCGGCGTTGACGCCCGATCCAGACAAGACGGTGCCGGCTTCTACTTCGTCTCTCTCCCTCGGCATTGAATCATAAAGGCGATAGTCTATTCAGTCTGGATCGGCCAATTCTCGCCTGATTCTAGCGGCGCGGCTGCCATTGGCTGAACGTGCCACGGTTTGGGCACCCAAAAGGTGAGACGACGTGAGACAATTCTCAGCGGCTAATGCACTCCAAAGTCTTTTCGGCAGTAGGTCCTCGGAAAACAAGGGAAGGTATCGACGGCCACAATTAAAAGAAAACTAACAACTAAAACTAAAAAAGTCCCTGAGACGACCTGGTTCTCGGCGGCGGTGTTCATTGGCCAGCTACCAGCCACGGGTCATTAGTTTCTTTGCGCCTCATGCGGGGTATTGAAAGGTGTGCACGGAGCGACGGGATGTTTGGGTTGTAAACGAAATACACTGAAGCTCGGTAATTATCTTGGTCCTTCTAGAACTCTGCATGAAGCTCCAATCTGTATGACGTGCCAATGGATGAATGGGCCTTGCGTAGGAGGGAAGTGCAAGTTGAAGTGAGTACAGGGTAAGTGTTGATACCAGGGGAACGGATGCACTTCAGAGGCTGCTCTGAACTGACTGACGGGTGTTGCAATGATATTCGGAATCTATGTAAGTACTGGCTCGAGAAACTAAAGGAAACTCTGAATTTACTTGAACTCTTCTTCGCCGCGTAAGCAAGCGTGTCGTGATTGGAAGTGTCTCTCGATCGGGTACCCGGTGCGCAAAGCCACGTTGAGAGCCTTGCAAGGTTCCAGCAAGGACAAGATAACGATGAAATTCAGACCGATTGAAAGACGGCGTGCTCTTGACTTTGGAAAAAGAATATTTCTTAATTCTATTTGTGTTGCGGACTTTGCTGCTGTGCGAACCAACACCAGGATATTGGCTACGCGACGACTTTGGCTTCAAGAAAAGCACAAGCGTGAAGTTTATCATCAGCTTTCCGAACCTTCATGATATATTCTTGAACGTTAATAAAAGTACTCTCAACTATATAAAGGAGAGCCTGTCCCCAGCCCAGAAGAATGTCATCCACACACATTCACTTGATTCTGTTTGTATTGCCAGCTGTCAGCTGCCAACTCGGTTTCACCACATTCCACAATCACGTTTGCCGCCTTTTTGCAAATCAATTGCAGAATCTGACCCCCCTTCACCGGTACAATCAACTGGCAATTATATTTCCCCTGTTACAGCCCGACTTCTCTCTGTTGAGCCTCCGTCGTTATGGCCGAAGGATCGCTTCATAGCCTGGAGAGCGAGGCGGGAAACACATCCCACGCCACCAAACAGCAGCCGATCTCAACTCCTGCTCTGCAAATTCAATCGAAAGTGAAGCAGCGGAAGCCTCTTCCAAGCTGTCGACCGCCTGTTTGCCGTTCAAAGCCGACTCCTCCGCCAACGTTGGCGAGCCGCGTTGCCAAATTGCAATCTCCCCTCCACTATTGCCATGTTCGTCCTCCTCCAGGCTTCGAGCACCTGGCGAAAAAGAACAAACTTCCTCTCCATCGCTCTCCGGTCCGACGCACTCGGGGCCTCAAACCCCGGACAAAGCGGCCATCTCTACTCCGCTTGTCCGAACTCTTTCCTCAGCCTGGACTGGACGACCAGGCGGATCAGTCCGAGCAACTACGTTTGTCCCAACTCGCTCCTCCGCCAGGATTCGAGGACCGGGCTAATCGGCCCGCTCAACTACGTTTGTCCCAACTCGTTCCTCCTCCAGGGTTCGAGGACCAGGCGAATCAGCCCGCTCAACCACGATGGTCCCAACTC
This sequence comes from Cordyceps tenuipes, assembly GCA_025583755.1. NCBI lineage: Eukaryota > Fungi > Ascomycota > Sordariomycetes > Hypocreales > Cordycipitaceae > Cordyceps > Cordyceps tenuipes. Next base: position 18,171 of record JANZYN010000047.1, read on the forward strand.
GTTCCTCCGCCAGGATTCGAGGACCAGGCGGACCAGTCCGAGCCACTACGTTTGTCCCAACTTGCTCCTCCGCCAGGATTCGAGGACCGGGCTAATCGGCCCGCTCAACTACGTTTGTCCCAACTCGTTCCTCCTCCAGGATTCGAGGATCGGGCTACCGAGCAGAATTCTGCCGGCAACCATACGCCGGATCACCTGGGAGAGGGACCAAACCCTGCCCCCACCACGAAGTCTCACAAGTCTCTCTCTGTGAAGGAAATACTACTGAAGGGCGTGGCAATGAGTCTTCACACACTTCTCATAGAGGATCCCGCGGAATTCGATCGCCGGTATCCCCTCAAGCCAGCCGGCTCTGAGGCGGACGACGTCGTGATGAAGGAAACATCCAACTGTTTACCAAAACCAGAGAAAATGCCGAATGGTTACGGCTACAAGCCTCCAATGGATCCCGTAGACGAGGAGGAGCAATGGTTCACAAACATGGAAATTGGAACGCGCCGCACGTGAGTTTACAACGTCTCTTTACGCCGCACGCGATTGTGCACGATTTTCCAGCGATGCTAACACAAAGAATACAGGATAGATCAAAGCAAGAAACTGCAGGCGCTGTTGGGGCCTACTGACTCTCCGCGATTCTTTTTCGAAAAACTGTCCGATACCGAGCTGACTCGGAACCACGCTGCCACGACACACCAGTCGCAGACCACAAACAGTCGTCCGTGTAACGCGAGCGGTTAGGTGTATATCTGAGGGAGAATGAGTTTCTATATTGTATGATTATTGGTTGTGAACACCATTTGGTGGATAGGAATGTTATAAATGTTTTGGGGACTAAGACAAGTCCTAAGCGGGTGTTGAAGGAATATTTATTCCTCTTAGCGTTGAAGGAATATTTGTTCCGCTGAGCGTCGAAGGAATATTTTATTCCTGTATTGATGTACAAACTAGTCTGGATATGATAGAAGGTAGCGACAATTGAGTTTTGTTTTGGGTAAATCGATGTTGACCACACCTTCCTTGTGCCATTTTGCCGCCTTTGAGTACAGGAGCGTAGATGGACTCAGTTCATCCCAACATATTGATATTCTCATATTTCAATACTTGGAAAATCATTAGAATCTCAAATTATTCCTATCCGCCCCAGGAAACCGAACAGGCTCGATACCATGGCCAGAGTAGACATAGTCTCCAGCGCACCCGACGCTGGCGAGCGTCCCGACTCTGCCTGCAGCTCACCGGACCCCTCTGAATACCAATCCGCTCCTGGATCCTTCTACGATACCAACTCCGCATCTTCCGGCTCCTCATCCCCCGGCAGCGACCCCTTGACCACTTCCGCCTCCACCTGCCGGCCCCCCCCCTGCGGCGGAAAGGTCAGCATCCTCTTTCTCGCCGGCCCCAGCAGCGTCGAGTACAAGCCCCTCCGGCAGACCGTGTCCGCCAACGTTGCCTGGAAAGCCGAGATGACCCTCGACGTCACGGACCTGCCCGCGCTGCTCGCCCGCGGCCTCTTCTGGAGCACGCGCGACATCGACCCGACCAAGAACTACTTCTACGTTACGCCCCCGAAAGACGCGGTGGCCCACGGCGCCACACCCATTCTCCCCGGGTTTTCAAACTTTCGCCACTACGAGCTCGTCGAGGGGACCGGCGGCGAGGGGACGGAGCGGAGTCGGGCGCCGCTGTGGCGCGGGACGCTGACGGTGCACTCGCGGTCGGTCCGCACGCTGCGCGAGTTTCGGCCGGCCCGGCTGACGCTGGCGAACGTGCGGTTCGTGACGGCCAAGGATCGGCAGGGACGTTGGGTGTACATGTTTGACAGCGAGCAGGAGGACAGGTGCTTCAGCGCCATCACGGACGATGAGCCGCTGCTGGGGTGGTGGCCGTGGCCGAAGGACAGGGACGTGCAAGGCGCGATGGAGGAAAACGGAGCTGATGATGCAGAAACGGTGGTTGATGGCGGTCTATGATGGGAAACGTGGATGCCGTGGCGGGAGCGCTCGAGGAGTCATGGCGGCGTTGGGTCATAGGGGAGCATGCTATGGGAAATAGCAACCAGCGCGTTGGATTGGAGAATTTGCTTGCCTTATTTTTGAAGTTATTAATTGAAGCGTAAACTAAATGTTTGGTTGCAAATTCGTTTCCCTTTCCAAGAATAGAAGAGGCATCATGTGTTACGCGGCAGATATGATCGTAGCGTGCGTAGCGATATGTAGATGTCTCCCATTGGCATCTTACCTTTCCTTACTATATTGGGCATCTCGTATCTCGCCCTTTTTAGGCCTCGCACCCATACAAACCCAAAACTGAATAGGGGAGAACACTTATTTTACGAAACTGATAGCAGCCAAACGTACAGATCGCGGGGTGTCTTTCGTCACCTACTTGGGGTTATTCGTCACTCGTCAAAACCCCATAATTAAGCCAGGCTGATGGGAATCGATACTAAATTTGCCCAGGCGATGATTGATGATGGATTGCTTACGAGCAAGCGGAACAAATATGCATCCCTCCACAACACTACGCCTCGGCCCAACCTATTTTGAGATAGCATAGCCTGGGGTATCGACAATGTGGTAACGGGTCAGACGGGGGAAGAGGTATCCGGCGAGCGGAGGTGAGCTGATAGTGCCAAGCAGCTTATTGAAGGGCTGAAGATGACTGTCAGATATTGGCTGAACAGGATGCCCTTTTGGGCATCAGGCGACAGGCTGGTTACTGGAGCAGGCTAGGGGCTGGCTGAGGTAATTCTCGAGACGATGGCGTTGTTGAGGGATGAATGGACATGTGATGGTTGTTGGGGCTAGACAAAAAAAGAAACAAGCAAGATGGACATAGAGAGAGAATTGTGGGAGGGAGGACAGCTGATCTGACGGATGGGTGTTACAGCTATAGATAGACGCGGGGTGATTTGATGCGGGAGATTTCTTATCATCATGGACTCTGTTTCTTGTCGAGATCTGAAGTACCCGTGCGGCTTGTTTGCGTGTGAGGATACCTGAGTTGCGGACAGGTTGAGGCGAACCCCAATTCTTTTATGGGCCGGAGAGGACAGCCGGCCAATGGCGTCGGGCCAAGGAGGAGCTGGTGCGCCGCCCCAACAGCCCTGACAGGATGGAAGCTGCTGGATCTGGGCCGGCCTCCATGTACCTCGCGTCCAGCTTACCCACCAAAATTACACCGACGGAGCTGACGCCAGGTACCTTGAAACTGCACCGCCTTACTTAGCAAAGTTTCGTGATACGGCCCACCCCGAGTTTCAATCCGCCTTCTCTGCAAAACCACCCCTCCACGAACCTGTCACAACCATTTCCCTATCTTTTGCATCCTTCTTCACCCTCTTCCTCGTTGTCGCGTGTTGCTGGGCCTCCGACGTCTTCTTTGCTTCCTGAAAACCCCCATCCTCAGTCAAAGAAAGCAACACCGCCCAACATGCAAGCTCCTGTTGTGGTTATGAGTACGTGCCCACCAAAAATTATCCTTTTTTTGCGAGCTGGCTGCCCCCCGCGTGCCGCCTCCGCCGACTTCAGCTTTGTTGCCTGCCCGCCCGCTCCGCGGCGTATCGCACTTGTACAATTGAGATGGCAGTGATACTGACAACTTCACCTCTGCAGACACCAATGCCGGTGGTGACAGGCAAACCGGAAGAAGAGCTCAGCTCTCCAACATCGCCGCCGCCAAAACGTACGTGTTGACGACCACCACATTCTGCTCCGCCACTTCGCCGAACTCGCCGACCTTGCGTCAACATTGCTAACAGGGAACTGACACACAGAGTTGCCGACATTATTCGATCATGTCTCGGTCCCAAGGCCATGCTGAAGATGCTGCTCGACCCCATGGGCGGCATCGTCCTTACTAACGACGGCCACGCTATCCTCCGCGAGATCGAGGTCTCCCACCCGGCCGCCAAGAGCATGATTGAGCTCAGCCGCACACAAGATGAGGAAGTCGGCGACGGCACCACGACCGTCATTATCCTCGGTATGTGGCTGGTCCCCAACCCTGTCCCGCGCACCGTTAAATACTGACAAAACACAAGCCGGTGAAATCCTTGCCCAGGCGCTCCCCCAGCTTGAGCGCAACATCCATCCCGTCGTCATCATCTCTGCCTTTAAGCGCGCCCTCCAAGACGCCCTCGAAATTATTGAGGAAATCTCGACCCCGATCGACGTCCACGATGACGCCGCCATGGCCAAACTAATCTCCTCGTCCATCGGTACCAAGTTTGTCAGCCGCTGGATGGACCAGATGTGCAACCTCGCGCTCAAGGCCGTTCGCACCGTCGCCTGGGAGGCCGGCAATGGCACTACCGAGGTCGACGTCAAGCGCTATGCGCGCATCGAGAAGGTTCCCGGCGGCGAGATTGAGGACAGCCAGGTCCTAGACGGTCTGATGCTGAACAAAGATATCACACACCCCAAGATGCGCCGGCGCATTGAGAACCCCCGTATCGTTCTCCTTGACTGCCCGCTCGAGTACAAGAAGGGCGAATCCCAAACTAACATTGAGATCACCAAGGAGGACGACTGGAACCGCATTCTTCAGATTGAGGAGGAGCAGATCAAGGCCATCTGCGACGCCATCATTGCCGTTAAGCCGGACCTGGTCATTACCGAGAAGGGTGTTTCTGGTGTGTATCGAAACAACCTCAAGCTGTACTAACCACACTAACGCCGTGATTAGACCTCGCCCAGCACTACTTTATGAAGGCCAACATCACAGCTCTTCGCAGAGTCCGAAAGACCGACAACAACAGAATAGCCCGTGCTACTGGTGCCACCATTGTCAACCGCGTCGAGGATCTTGTCGATTCGGATGTCGGCACAAAGTGTGGTCTTTTCGAGATTGAGAAAATTGGCGACGAGTACTTCACCTTCCTGACCAAGTGCAAGGACCCCAAGGCCTGCACCGTCCTTCTCCGCGGACCATCCAAGGACGTGCTCAACGAGATTGAACGCAACCTCCAGGACGCCATGGGCGTGGCCCGCAACGTGATATTCCACCCCCGGCTCTCGCCTGGCGGCGGCGCTACCGAGATGGCCGTGTCCGTGCGCCTGAACCAGCGCGCCAAGGCAATTGAGGGTGTGCAGCAGTGGCCGTACAAGGCGGTCGCTGATGCGCTCGAGGTCATTCCCAGAACCCTTGTTCAGAACGCTGGCAAGAGCCCGGTACGCGTTCTGACGGACCTGCGTGCCAAGCAAGCCGATGGCAAGAGCTCGTGGGGTGTCAACGGCGACAGCGGTTCGATAGTGGACATGAAGGAGTATGGTGTGTGGGAGCCCCAGGCCATCAAGCTGCAGAGTATCAAAACTGCCGTCGAGGTAAGATTGAATGGCACAAAGGTGAATGTGTATGAGAGCGAGCAAGAGCTAACATGTCCTACTAGGCTGCTTGCTTGCTTTTGAGAGTCGACGACATTTGCAGCGCCAAGAAGCTGCAGGGTGGTGCCCCTGGCGTTGGTGGCGGTGGTGGTGACGAGTAAATTCCTATATCGGGACGAAGAGGATATGAGGATGGAATCTTGAAAAGACGAAAATAGAAAAGGAACCGTGGAATAGCTATGAGATTCAGCGGCGAGGGAGGAATTAGATAAACAACGTGGGTAAGATACCCGGATACTACTTGTACGAGGCAAAGGCAGGGTTATATTGACGAATACATGTCTACCGAAAGAAATTGGAGATGCATGCTTCACGGATGCGAATAGTGAGTGACTGATGTGTGGGTATCAATGTATATAAAAATCTATCTCCTTTTAGTTTCCATGGTCAATCCTCGTCGTGTATAACGAGGCCCGGCTCCGCCGCCGCCGCCGCCGTCGTGACATTCCCATCCTCCTCCTCGCCCCCCTCCTCCCTATCCCTCCGCGCTCCCACATTCGCCGCCCTGGCCGCCCCTCCCGCCGCCCCTCCCGCCGCCCCCGTCTTGCCCTTACCCGCCTTCCTCGCCCTCATCTTCTCCCTCTTCTCCCTGTTCCTCCTCGTGCGCTCCTCGTCGCGCCTATCCCTGCCGTCCCGGTCGCGCTCAAACGCCTCCTGCTCGCGCTCGCGGCGCACATCCTCCTCCATGACCCGCAGCCGCTCGTACTCGCGCCGGCGCGCCGCCTTGTACACGTGGAACTCGCCGGAGCCCGCGCCCGCCGAGGAGCCCTGCACGTTGGCGACAATCTCCGGTGGGCGGCTGTGCGCGTGCGTCGGGCGGCCACCACCACCGCCACCGCCACCGGCGGCGGTGGTGGTGGTGGAGGGGAGCCGGATGTCTCGGTCGGGTTTGGCGAAGAGCGCGGAGACGGAGGCGGCGTGGGCGGAGGACGGGGTGAGGGCGCGGCGCTTGGTGGGACGGCGGGAGCGGGGGTCGGCGGAGGTGGGGATAGATTCGGGGATCTCGGCAGACATGGTTGTCGTTGTGTGTGTGTGTGTGTGTGTGTGTGTGTGTGTGTGAGGTGTTGGGGGTGCGGCTTTGTGGTTAGGAGGGGTTGTTTGTTATCGCGCGGCGCGAGTATTGCGACAACTAGGTAGACGCGGGCTGAGGAGAGATGCGATTGCGCGCGGAAGGGGGTGGAATAGGCCGCAGACGAAAAAGAAGAAGCTTTGTGCCGGTCCTTGTATTGCAGATGGGCAAGAGTAGAAGGGTACGGTGGCGACTGGGGGTGGAAAGATTTGCGACGCTGCAAGTGGTGGCGTTGAGATGGAGGATTTGGAGGTGTTGAAATGGTTGCGGCTGCGTGCTTACATAATACCCAGTCAAGAGTGACCTGCTTGTGGCGGAAGCCCGGTTTCGAACTTGTTGGTCGTAGCTGAGGTTTTTGAATACAATAATGAAGTCTAAGGTTTTCAAGTTGTTGTGGAACTTTTGTATTTTCTTTATGTCAGCGAAGGAGCCCCGGGTGAATGGTGCAGCGATAGCATGGCCATGGGGTTTGCTGGGACACGGCGAATCATTACCGGGCTGCAATGATTCCCGCCGCCCACCCCCAGATTTATACTCACTACTAGATGCAACCTCATAACTCAGCACCAGCTTTGCCTACAAATTACAAATGATCAACTAGCGAAGTGTTGGCCGCTATTGTTAATTGCTAGCGCCGCCAGTTACAGCCTAACCTTAGGGCCGTTGGGGGCTAGTGGGTTTTGACAGGCGAGCGACATGCGGACAGACTCAACTGATCGACCCTGGGCCGTTTCTTCTTCCTTTTTTCTTCATGCCACAAGATTGCGTCATTGCCTGTTTTGTCTCGTATTATCAACAACATCCCGATATCAAGCCCAGTCCTTCCTCTCTTCCTTAACTAAACCACGTTTTTCACTCTGAAAACCGACAATTTGATACTGCCCTTCATCGTACCCGCCGTCAACGTCAACCCATCCGTCGCCACCAGCATACAGGCTCCCAACATGGCCAAGCCCAGACTCATCATCCTCGTCCGCCACGCCCAGTCCGAGGGAAACAGTAATCACCCCTCTTTCCCTGTCCAACGCAGCATCCCATCTTCACCACGCTAACTGCCCTCCTCCAGAAAATCGAGACATTCACCAGGCCGTCCCCGACCACCGCGTGAAGCTCACCGCCGACGGCTGGAACCAGGCCTACGACGCCGGCCGCCGACTGCGTGCCCTCCTCCGCCCTGATGACAAGGTCCAGTTCTTCACCTCGCCCTACCGCCGCACGCGTGAAACCACCGAGGGCATCCTGACCACCCTCACCTCGGACGATGCCGAGTCAGGCCCGTCTCCGTTCCGCCGCGCCGCCATCAAGGTCTACGAGGAACCCCGGCTCCGCGAGCAAGACTTTGGCAACTTCCAGCCCTGCAGCGCCGAGATGGAGCGCATGTGGCAGGAACGCGCCGACTACGGCCACTTCTTCTACCGCATCCCCAACGGTGAGAGCGCCGCCGACGCCTACGACCGCGTCAGTGGCTTCAACGAGAGCCTGTGGCGCCAGTTCGGAGAGGACGACTTCGCCAGCGTCTGCGTCCTCGTCACCCATGGCCTCATGTCCCGCGTCTTCCTCATGAAGTGGTACCACTTCACCGTCGAGTACTTTGAGGACCTGCGCAACATCGACCACTGCGAGTTCCTCGTCATGCGCAGGCAGGACAACGGCAAGTACAATCTCGAGACCAAGCTGCGCACCTGGTCCGAGCTGAAGCGGGAGCGCGCCGCCCTCAAGGATAAGGAGCGGGACAAGGAAAGAGGCAAGACCTCTGGGGCCGTGTCGGCAGCCGAGGGCATCCCTCCCAAGGACGAGGTCAAGCTGCAGCGCAACAAGACCTTTGTCGTTACCCGCCAATGGGGCGGCTGCCCGGACGGCTGCAACCACACGAGCAAGTATCTCAAGCGGCAGGACCTCGAGTCGCTGCGCCAAAAGGACATTGAGCAGGCGGCCCAGTCGTCCCGCAAGGCCGCTAGCAACGGCAGCAACGGCCACCACCACCACCGGCACCGGCCGCGGCCCGCCATCAGCTCCGACGACGACGAAGATGACGATCGCGTCGCCACCCCATCGTCCAGCACCGCCGCCAGCCCTGCTCGGAAGAAGCAGTCGGCGCCGCCCGTACGCATCATCCCTCGCAGCAGCCCCGCCACCGCCGCCGAAGAGGCACCCTCCGACGGTGCCTCCGACGGTGCCGCCGCCGCCGCCCCTTCCCAGCAGCAGCCCACGCTCAAGTCCCAGCCGCTCGTGCACCTCGGACGCGACTTTGGCGGCAGCTACTCCGGCCACGCCTCCGTCGCCGACTCCGACTCGGACAAGCCCGACGACGAAACCGGCAGCGGCCTGCACCGTCGCCGTCGCCGCGGCAGCATCCTCAACTCCGTCGAGGCCCGCCTCCTGCAGTGCACCATCAACAGCCACCACCACGACCACCACCATCACGCGCGGCAGCTCTCCGCCGGAAGCAGCGTCGCCAGTCCCGGCATCGGCCCGTTCGCTAATAGGTTGGGCGATGCGCCGCCGCTGAGCGACTCCGAGTCGTGCTACGGCGGCGGCGGCGGCGCGGCGCACAAGGGCAAGAAGCGCGACGAGCCCGAGGAGGAGGAAGAGGAGGGGGCGGTGATGGTGGTGATGAGCGGCAAGGATGATGTCGCGGATGAGGATCTCCAGGCCGCGGAGCAGGCGGACCGGAGCATCCAGGGAAGCGTGTACTAAAACGCCCCCCCTCCCTGGAGAAGAAGAAGAAAAAAAAGGTGAGGAAATGTCCCTTGATGCCGACGACGATCTTGACAGCCACGACTATCTTGATACCCACGACAATCCTGCATATACACATAGACATGAATGGCCACTGCGAAAAAAAAAAGCGAAAAAAGATGGATTTAGACTATGACGACTTTGATTTCCTGTCTTTTTTATTTCATGACCTAGCTTTGATTTCTTGTCTTTTTTTTTTCATGACCTAGCTTTGATTTCTCGTCTTTTTCTTTCATGACCTAGTTTTAGTTTCGCAGCGCAAATCAAGATTTGCATCTCCAATGAGTTCACGTTTCATCCCACATAGTTGTTGGTTGACTGCCGCGTAGGATTGGACCGCACGTAATTTTGATACCGATACCCAAAAGTCAAAAAGTGTTCAAGCTCAATCGTAACGCTGGTATTGTGAATAAGCACACACAAGGTTCTATAAAGGTACATTGCTTCATCCATTCAAACCGCCCTTATCCTTCAACACTCGTTTCTTGATCTCGTCCCCTCGCAAGGCCATGCTTATAGCTGAAAAAAAAATAAACGAGCAAGAAAAAGACGTAAAGAAAAAAAAAAGAAAAGGGAGCAACAGTATCAATAATGTTCCAAACTCCACCAAGAAAGAAAGACCGCTGTGATCCTGTGCAGTAAGGATATCAGGTATCAGGTATCAGGTATCAAATCAAGCAAAACTCCCGATATTCGCCCTTTTCTTTATCCCACAATCTTTTTTGATACCTTTCCGCTCGTCTATATATACATTTAAATCGCCCCTCCCCTGCTTGTTTCGTCACCTAGTTGGTTAAGAAAAGTATTTCACCATGGCCTTGCTAAGGCTGATAAAGTCGACCGGTTTCGTCACGTAGTCGCTGAACCCGGCTGCCGTGCATTTATCAAAGACAACCGACATAACATTGGCCGACAGCGCAATCACCGGCAGCCGGTCAAAGCCATTCCTGGCTTCCCACTCCCGAATGTCACGGCATGTCTCATAGCCGTCCTTGTGCGGCATTTGAATATCGCACTAATCTCTGTTAGCATCAATCGCAAGGTCGAGCAATTCATGGTACGTACAAGGATCAACGAGTAATAGGTGTGAGGCTTGTTGAACACAAGCTCTGTGCATTCAACGCCGTCTTCGGCAATCTCCACCTCGACGCCAATCTTTTCTAGATACTTCGTGAGGACCTTTTGGTTGATCTTGTTGTCTTCCACAACCAAAACCTTGTAACCCTTGTGGCCCATTCGCATCGACATTTCCGTGTAGCTCGCTTTCTGCCTCTCAACAAGCTGCTGCGCGGTCGATCGGTTCCAGTCTGTGCTCAGGTCTCGTCGTTTGTCCGGATCAAAGATAACCGCAAAGCGGGATGGCTTCACAGGCTTGTAGATAAAGGTGACCGAGTTACTCTCCAGTGTCTGCTCCGTGGGGGTGCCCGCGGCTGCCTTCATCACGGCCGTGCGTTGCAGCGAGTCTGATAGAATCACAATGACCGTCTTCTCTAGCTTCTGCAAGGTTGTCACTTCCGCTAGAAAGGCGAGTATGGCCTCTGCAGAGCCCAGATTGACGACAATATGGCTAAAAGTGACGGGATCATTGCCGCCAATCAAATCGTGCGCCTCGTCAATAGTGGGAATAGCAGTGATTTCATGCGGCACGTCCTTGGGCAATGTCATTTCAATGTGCTGCACGGTGGCTTCGCGACTGTGGTGTTGAGGGCAGATGATGAGAATTGAGTACACCGGAGGAGGCGCAATGCTGGTAGGTCCGGGCCGCCCGAGATGATGATCAGGGGTTGCCGTTCGCCCAAGGGAGTCGCGACCAGGAATCTCCAGCCGCATCTGACTCAAATCATGGCCGCTGGCCTTTGCGGCCTCGCTGAATCGAGCAAGTCCAGGGTTCACGCCAACAAGAGGACCAGACGCCTGAGAAGAAGCAGTCGCTCTCGGGAGACCGCCTATGCGAGGGCTGCTGCTGCGAGCCAAGAGCGATCCTGACACAACCTCTCCGGGGCTTACTTCATCGGTACTGCGGCGTTTCAACGTAGCAGAGAGCTGGGGGGATCCTCTAAGTCCACCCTCAGACTCTTGGCGCGAGAAGGTAGAAACAGTCGAGCCGGGGCTTTGAGGAAGATTTGGCTGGTCGTGGGCTGTCGGCAGGTTGAACCGCGCGGTAAATGTAAACGTAGACCCTTGGCCGGGGACGGCTGCGCCTTCTAGCCTGCCTCCATGCAGCTCAACAAGTTGTCGCGAAATGACGAGGCCCAATCCGCTGCCGCCGTGTTGTCGCGTGCTGCTCCCATCAATCTGGCTGAAAGGTTTGAAGATCAATTCTGCTTCCTTCTTGGTGAATCCCCGCCCTGTGTCAGTAATCGAAAACTCGAGCATGATCTCCTGCTCTCCCATCGGCTCACTGGTGTCGGTATAGATCTTGCAGCGGCTAAAGACCTCGCCCGTGTCGGTAAACTTGATGGCGTTGCCCACAACATTGAGGAGAACTTGTCGAATCCGGATTTTGTCGCCCTTAACCCACAATGGTACATCCTCTTCAACTATATAGTTAAGCTCGAGGCCTTTTCCAATCGCCATGGTGGACACAAGCTCGTTGACGTCCTCCATTATTGATCGCGCCCGGAACCACTCAAAGTTGAGCTTCATCATACCGGCATCGGCCTTGGACAAGTCGAGAATGTCATTAATAATCATTATGAGACTATTGGCACTGGTCTGTATGGTGGTTGTGTAATCGCGCTGTTCCTCGTCCAACGTGGTATCCTGCAGAAAACTGGCCATGCCCGAGATGCCGATGAGCGGTGTTCGAATCTCGTGGGACATGTTGCTGAGAAATCTACCCTTGGACTCCATGGCTTCTTTGAGCTTTGCCTCGAGGAGCTTGTGATCATTAATGTCTGTCGCCGATCCAAAGTAAGAGCTGGCGCCCCGACCGAAATCAATCGTGTCAATTTCGACGCAGCGGATAAGATGCCAGCGGTATTCACCGTTTTTGGATCGTAGTCGCAGCTCCGTGGTGTACGAGACTCGGCCATTGGTGTCTGTGCCGATCCTAACGATGCCCTTCTTGGCAAGCTCGGCCAGATCCGCTGTTGGCATTTCATAGGTAGAGCTACTAGCTGCACTCTTGTGCCCGAATCGGACGAACCTTGACCCAGAGTCGCTTCCCCTTCTGCTGGCTCTCTGCGAAAGCGCTGCATCAGAAGGAGGCCGAGTAATGGGTATACGACACTTGGCCAAGTCTTCCGGGTGCACAAAGTCCATGAACCCTAGTCCCAGGGCATCCTCGAAGCTCTGTCCCGTATAGGAGAGCCACTGCTCATTTGCAAACGTGACGCCGTCATCCTCCGTCGCGGTGAAGATTATCTGAGGAATGAGGTTTGCCAGTAGTCTGTGCTTGGCTTCCGAGGCTTCAATCTCTTCCTGACGTGCAGCCTTGAGCTCAGCAATATGTTGGTCATGAATATCCATATATGAGCCCAAGAATTGCATAATGACACCTCTCTTGTCCTTGGAGGCGACGGCGCGGGCATAGAACCATCTGTAGGCGCCATCAAAACGTTTTATGCGTACTGTCCGCGAGAATTGGTCCCCCGTTCGAAGGGAGTGTCCCCAGTCTTTAAGGTACTCGTCACGGTCGTCTGGGTGAAGGCTCTTCCACGGGTCGGCAGCAAGACTGTTGACCGACTGCCCACGATATGACAGATAACGGCTATTCACCCAGACGATTTCGCCTGTTTGTGGCAGGGACACAAATACGTGGGCCGGTAGGGAATCCAGAATGAGACTCTTGAGCCGGTCCGAGGGCGGCGGCATGTCGCCCGCGGCCGCGGAAACAGCCGACATGCTGCGCGGCTGCCCTGAAGCAAGGGGTGTCGGTGACGGTCGGCTCATCAAGCTGGAGCTTGGGGGTAGAGATGGAAAAGTTGAGGCGAAATCGGCGCCATAGCTGTGGAGCATTGTATGAGTATGGTTCTGGGGCCTTTGGTGCTGCGAGGCATGCCACTCAGTCTCGATCTTCTCATCGAGGCTATTAGTCGGTGCCTCCCCGAGTTCAAAGATTGGCTCAGTGCTACTCGCTGAGCGAGACTTTCTATGCTGCACTGGAATGCCTTTCTCGGGTTTCTCGGGAGGCGTTTCATACTCTTCCATGGTGTCGTACATGACGCTGCTGTTTGGGAGCCGTGAGGATCTCTTGTCACCTGGCGAAATCTCGACAGAGCTAGTTTTGGATCTGTGAACTCCTGAAGTGATAGCCTCCGGTCTGCCCGCCAGTGTCGATTTACTGTTGAAATAGCTGTCGCCGCCTGACAGAGCCGCAGGACTTGGAATCGGTTGGCGTTTCCAGCCTGGTGTGCCAATCGGAGAGCCGGCAGCACTTCTTGAAACTGCAGAGTAATCGCTGGGGCTGGTAATGCTTCCGGCAGTTGATCGTAATTGGATAATATCGGTTGAAGCCAGGGCAGCGGTGCTCTCATACGATCGTCCATAGGGCGCAACAGCACCAAAGCCTGTGGTGGGAGGGCGCCGTCTCTGAATTCCTGCGAGCTCTGTCTCGAGGTTTGTATAGTGGCGAGCTAGGGAGAATGAGGTAGCCATGTGAGGTGACAGATGCTCCAACGACTTGCGCAAGTTTGGTGGATATGGTGTGACCGTGCTCAATAGGGACAGAATTGCAATCGGTGCTGGCTTATTCTTCTTGGAGTCAGTTGCAAGACTCGGGGGACTTTCGGGTCTTTGGCCGTGCATTCGCTGTTCCAAATTGGTCGCGTCGAGTTTGAATGGTCGCGTTTGTCTTGACTGGAGAACGTGAGTAAGCGGAATGTGGAGGACAGTCCACGAGTTATCCAAGCCAATGGCTTCCGGTGGACGCATATCAGTATAGTCGGCAGCTCCAGTAGCTGGGTCGAAAGAGCCCTCATCGACAGTGGCCTCGGCGAAGAAAGGATTCTCGGCGGTGTCGGAGCGAATTGCGGGTGAGGGGGCGGGTGACTGCGCCCAAGGAGACGCGGCAACCTGTTCGTATTCTTCATATCTGGGAGTAGCAGGCTGAGGTTGCTCGTCGTCGCAGGCGACGCCATCAATGGTAGCAGGCTGCTTACCCTTGGCGGCGGGTGTGGCTGAGGCGGTAGGTAAGATTGAGGAAAGACTAGTTATAGATTCGGACGAGTTGATTTTGGCCTTTTTCAGCGAGTCGGCTGCAGCTACTTTAGCGGCGTCCACGTTCCGATTATCTGGCTGGAGGTATGGATACGACCTTGTTAGAGTGACGGGGCTACCACGTTCCAGGACTCTGACAACGCCGGCGTGATCGATGAGCGGATCAGCCTCAAAGTCGAGGGCCTGGAGGACAGAGTGGACTCTGCCTTGGCCTTCATAGCGGGCCAGGAAGGGAATTTCCCAGCTAGGAATGGCGAAGTCTTGTTGAGCTTGAGCGTCATGCTCCTCGAGCTTGTTTCTGTCAAGGCGGGTGCCAGAACGCATCGCTTTTGAGGGAAACGAGGCGGATGTCTTACTTCGTGACAAATGGGTAGGTCGGTGCGGCGTTGTTGGCATTGGGTCCTTCTTCTCTTCGTAGCTGGTGAAAGAGTGACGGCTATGCAGGCCAGGGCGAACGGGCGATGGCTCTGCGGGCGAGGCGAGGTCGTCAAGCGAAGGTAGAAGATCCGGAGCCTCAGTATTGCTACATTGGACGGCGCTACTGCACTTGGCCATGTAACCGAGACTGAGCTCATCTTCTTGGTGCTCGTTGTAAGTGGCCTTTTGACCCCAAGGGACATTTTCTAGATCTGCGGCATCGGCAGGCACAGACAGGGTTACACGCTCAGCCTGGAAGACATCCCTCATGATCTGGATGACGGTATTCCACCATGCGTCCAGGCCCGGCTCGGAGGAGAGGAGGAGTGACAGATTGTAGAGATCCGGGCTAGGAAAGTCATTGCATTCGGGCATGGGAGCGGCGCCAGGGTTGAAAGAAAAGGCAGAGGCGGGAGTCGAGGTTTCGGAGAGAACGCGGTCCAAGACTGGCCTTGGTTCGTGTTGGGGTATGGCGACGTTGATGCGAGATGCGGGGTTTGCAGTGTTGAAGGACTGGCTGGGACCGAAGGTTGGAGTGGTGGACATCCTGGGAAACGGGTAGGAAGGTGTGCGGGCGAGAATGGCAGGTGTCATGGCGCCACGGACGGTATTGCCAGACTCGGTAGACGAGGTGTTGAGATTGGAGGAGGCCCAGGGCGGAGAAGGCGAGGGCTCCTCTTGAATGGAGACGACAGTACGAATTTTGTGGACGGTGGGAGTGGCGGGCAACAAGCCTCTAACTTGCAGCTCACGGCGCTCCAAGTCGCGAGCCAGCTTTTCTCGATACTCGTTGAGCTGAAGCTGGGGCGGGGAGATTGGGGCGGCCAACGGAGGGCCGCCGAGGGCGAGGTCGCCTTCGAAGGCGCCGTCGGTATCGGCAACGGCGGTGGTGTCGGGGGGATCGGGGGGGTCGTCGGCGTCTGCATTGGCCTGGCGGGGATCGCGAGCATTTATGGCCATGGCGCGCGCAGCAGCCTCGGTGGCGGCCGAGAGCGGGTAGCTGGAGCGTCGGGAAGGCATCGTAATCGAGGGCGAGTCAGAGCCATGCGCAGGGGCACTCGGGGCACCGTTAACGCTCATTTGTCCATGTCTCGATAGGCCGGTGGGCAGCGCAAGACTGGGCGTTTGCGAGAAGCCCGTTGGAGGAGTGAGGGGGGGCGGTGGCGAGCGAGGTGTCGCGGCCGGCGCGTCGAGAGGCAGGACCGGAGGGTGGGTTTCAGTGGAGGGAAACGGGAGACGGGAAGCGGGAAGCGGGAAGCGGCGCGCGGCTGAAGCGGAATGTCGGTAGGTGGTGGTAGTCGCAACGGTGGCCAGGCTCGGTCGAGCTATTGTGCGACAGAGGGCTTGGCACAGGATGAGGCAACGATAGGCGGAAGACAGGAAGACAGGAAGACAGGAAGACAGACTGGTGATGATCGAGCAAGTGCAGCCGTTGGAGCAGAAGGCGGTCGGTGGTTGGTGGCTGCTGCTTGACCTGGCTAACCAACTACGTAGGTGTCGTTAGTTAGGTAGGTAGGCGGAGGTAGCAGGTACCTTGGTACCTACTAGGTACTAAGGTACTCAGGTAGTCAAGGGAGCTGGTCGGGGGAGGTAGATGGTAGGCGAGACCCCAAGCAGCAGCGCCAGAGCTGGTGGGGTGGGGTGTCGGAGTATGTAGTAGGAAGCTGGCTGAATGTACGATGTTGCTGGCAGGAGCGAGAGTGTAGAGGGCGGAGGATGAAGAGGCGGGCGAAGGAAGGGCTGGCGTGGCTCTGGTGAGAAGCTGGTTGTTGGCAAGAGTAAAACAAAAACGGGTTTGGAACGGTCGTGGGCAAAGTGGAGCTTGATGAGGTCTGAGGTCTGAGGCGGCGGTGGAGAGGCGATGACGAGTAAGGAGAGCGGTCGTTGGAGGTTGTTGTTAGTAGAAGGCGTTGGCAGTTGGAGGTAGTTGGTACTAGCATTGCAGTAGTACAGTAGCGGGATTGGGAGCTGGTATTTACTGTATTTCCTCTGACTGGTCAGTGGCCAATAATGGTAAATAATGAGCTGTGCGCTAATAAAGTGGAGGTGGAGAGACGAGTTCCGTAGGTACTAATCAGTGCCAACTAACCTAACTAGCTCCCTCATACTAGTTAATATTTTACTATATCGCAAAGCGGTAGCTCGCGAGAATAAACCAACGCGTTCCCAATCCTGCGGGTTCTCGTACATTTTACCTGGTAGATGGCCCCCAGTCTCCTCGAATTCCACCTCACTTATTCTGCCCCCCGGCATCTGAGAAATTCCAACCTACTCTTTACTCTTTCTCCCCCTACCGTCCCTCTCAGATTTTTCTCCTCTTCTCTCTCCCCCTGCAAGCCACCACAGTGCACAGTGGTGCCAGTGGGGTCAAGCTGGAATTGCGACAGCGCGTCCCCATGACGTAGTTGGTAGGTAAGTACCAACATAGGTAGGTACGGAGCACCTACATAGAATTATTAAACAAGTTTAGGCACCTACAAAGTCGCCAAGTTACAAGGTTCATATGTACCGATAAATGCACAAGCTGCGACTTGCTTCAGCCACTTGCTGCTTCCACAGCGCCTCGTTGCAACCTCACGTCACCTCATCTCATCTCACCACAGCCCTTTTTTCTTTACCTTGGTCGTCTCTGGTCTCTGATCTCTGGTCTCTGATCTCTGGTCTCTGCTCATAGAACAGGCGCTATTTTTGCAGCCAGCTCAACCGCTGCCTCTGAAATTTCCCTGCCAACTACCCGGCTTCTCCCCCGAGAATTTAGCTCCCTTTTCCTTCGCCTTAATAAATCACCATACATTTTTCTATACATGCCACGACGTTTGCCTGCTCTCCCATCCCCCGCATCTTTTTTCCTCCTTTTCTGTCGTCTGTGACTTCATCATCAGCCTTGTGCCCACATTGTCTCGGTCATTCCACTGTCCACTGCAAGCAAAGGTTCTGAAATGCGCTCACAACATGCCTGATTTGATCAGACGTGCATTGTCATATTCTGCATCAAATATATCTTCCTCTTCAGGCAACCCGACCGTTTGCCCTGCCTGACTCGTCTCCAAAACGGATACTCATCTATCCAGTTCTTCGTCCTAGTCCTCCCTATATCTCTCCCATCCTCCCTACCTCAACATCATAATAAGCAAACGTCACCTGTCATCTCCATCCCAGCCTGTTCCAGCCTCTCGGAATTTCCCATCTCCAACTCCCGACATTTTTGTGTCAGACAGACATGCACATCACCGAGCCAAACCTGATTTTTTCTCTCATCCGCCATCATAACCACACCACATCCAAAGCATGTTTCTCCTGCCCTCTAATTATGGCATCACACCTTCATCTCCTGAATGCCCAACTGTGCCACTTTTTTCCTTTTTTCCTCCCTTCCCTTCCACCCCTGCTGCCCTTTCCCCTGTTCTGTTGCCCAAACCTTCGGGCCCTCCATCCACAAATAATAAATTTGCCCATGACACTGGGAAAACATATCGCGGTTCAGCAGCCCGTACGAATAGTGTTTTTATTTATCACCACTATCTCCTAGCTGTACTAATAACAAGTGCTCCGCAGCACGCCTTCACTCGCCCCCACGCCCATTCAACTCACCGAATCTGACCACACTCGCCTTCGCAGTGCCCGGCTTCAATTACCTACATTTAGCATCGCATGCAGTTTGCCCGAGCGCCTTCTAGTTCATGAGGCTATTCCCGAGACTACCCAGCTGGTCGCCGTATCACAGCATGACGCCGCTATCCGGTGTAACGGCGGCTCCGGATCTGTCACATCCATCACATCCCAGAATGGCAATTTCAACCGTCCGCAGATATGCCCTCGACATCACACCAAGCTCCTCGTCACACAGCGCCTCGGCTACACAAGATTCGGCCATCATTCGTGAACTAGACGCTTTATTATTACTGCCTCATTTTGGTAATCCCTTCCCTTTCACAATAGTCGCGAGTAAATAAGAGAAACTTGCGAGTCAACAATGTGACCGGGGGTCCCGCTCCGCTGTTACTCGTCACTGTGACGGCATATCCGCTCTGTCGGTTCCAAGCACCGCCAAGCCCTTTTCTACCATACGCAGTGGCCATCATATAATACCGAGAGCAAGGGCAAGGCAGGCTAGGAGTCAATGATGATGATAAACGAGCGGCTCCAATTGCAGGTCATCGGCGCAGCCAAGAGAGAGCCCTCATGCCTACAAACTTCCCCCGAGACCCGAGACACGGCAAAGCAAACTCGGCTAACAAGCACCCGCAGTTCCCTGTATTGGTCAAGCAACAGGCCACAGCAGCCTTGCTGACGGATACTACCTATAAGAACTTCTCTTCTATCCTCTGCATGATGCATGCATGCCCCCAGCCTCAATACCGCAGGCCCCAGTCACCGCTGCTTCCGCATGGCGTAGGTGGCGGCGGCGCCTGGTCGAAATAGTCCTTGCACCCGCGTACTCTTATTTCCTTCTAGCTCCCTTCTTTCGACTTTCTTCGGCAAACTCCTCCCGACCAAACCTTCACTAGTAAGTTGTGCACGAGGGCTCGCTGTCACTCGCACTGACCACAGCGCCGATCCACGGCATACCGTATACGGGGAATTACGCCGTTCACGTATATGGGACCATAGCTCAGCGGTTTTTCTGGAATGCCCAAGTTACCAGGGCAATGAACTTGCCTGAACCTGGAAAGTAGAAAGGACGCGGAGATGAATCGCGCACGGCTCCATGATAAAGGATCGAAATCTTTGAAACTTGTTCCCTCGATAACGATAACGATGACAGCGATATCGCCCCAGCGCACGCCCAAGATGCGGACGCTGTCGCGAGCCCGTATTCCACCACAGCAAACACCACCTATAATATTAATCCACAGCTCCGTCCTGCCCGGAGCTTATAATTATCCAGCTTGGTATCTGTATGCCAGCCCAATTTTTGTTAACTCCTCCATCGAGCACCCTAAGCTTCTCTGCGGGCATTGGATGCTCTACTACAACGATGTGCTTACGAATTGAGACCACATATTATCCCTTGATCTCCTCTGCGTTGTTACCTGGCCGCGGAACCAGAGATCTAGGGGCTTTTCTTCCTAAATCTACCGGTTCTCCGTATTAGTGTGTGGAGAGGCATTCACGGGGTGCCGGTGGGTGCCTGATTGTCTGGTTGCGCTGCTGAGCGCGAATGGCTTCTCGCGCAGAATTTACGCTATAGGGTAGCGCTACCACCACTGTCTGCTTTTGTGTGCTGCAAGAGTGTGGGATGAAATCTCAAGCAGGGCCGCCCAGGTTTCAATTACTTTAAAGGAAAATAAAAGACTCATTCAGCCATTTTTCTAAACAAGATTTGATAACATTAAATAACGTCGCACTAGTCTATCCAAGCTCTGACAGAGAACCGCATCTCTCAGGTTCTCGTCACACCTTCCGCTTTGCAAGCCCCAGCTTCGACAGCTGCACACGCGGCAGGACTCCAGCCGCAATAAGCGCCATCGGCGCGTAAAACACCCACGCCTCGATCCTCAGCACGTTGCGCACGAACCCCGTGTCCGCCGCCGTGCCAAACGTCGCCAGCAGGAGCAGCAAGTTGACGTACCCGGCCGCGCGATGCAGCCTCCAGACGCGGCCCCGGAGCGCCGGCACCACCCACATCGCGCAGCCGACCAGGCACTGGCCGGCGAGCAGCACGGTCAGCGCAGCGCCGAGCGCGCCGTGGTTGCTCGCAAAGTGGGGCGCGCCGTTGCGCCGCTTGTTGGCGTAGACGGCCGCGAAGCCGGCGGCAAAGGCGGCGAGCGAGGCGCCGTTGAGCCAGGCGTGGACGGACCGGGCGACGACGATGCCGGCGCCGGCGCGGACGGGCTGCAGCGCGAGGACGGACTGGGCGAGCAGGAATAGGCCGAGGAGCTGCGAGAGCGGGTGCCAGGAGAAGAGGACGAGGGGCCGGGAGAGCACGCGCTGGGAGAGGGACAGGACGAAGGTGACGAGGGCGGCCTGCGCGATGAAGCCGGTGCCTGCGAGCGCGGGGGTGTGAAGGGGGGGCGGGGATTAGTTTTCGGCGCGTATGCGGTGTGATTTTGTGTGAATGTGATGGGAGGGGGGAGGGGGAGGAGCGGGGGTATGAGATGCGGGCACTCACCAGTAAAAAGCTGTGATATGGTGAATGCATCCTCTTGCTGGCGTGGTGGTGTCTTGCGATTGGGTGCCAGCTCGTCTTCGGCCTCTGCAGGCTGGCCGCGGCGCAAAAGCGGCGCACCTTGAGGGATGATGTTGGTGGAAGGAGCCATTATCGAAGGATGAGGCTGTGACTCATACAGGGTCAAATTGCGTGATTCGGGTCGGTCCGCGTGGGCTGCAGCTGTCCATCGATTCACGATGATGAAGCCAACGGGCGCGTATGCAATGTAGTGATAGGCTAGAGTGGGGTAGCCATTGTTGAGCCAATGGGAAGCGACCAGTTTGTAACCGAACCCGCCCTCTGATTGGGGTCGGGCGGCGGGAGGCTATATCGACCCACCACTTTGCACTTTATCGATTTCTCCTTGTTTCATTACATGGCTCCTCTCTACCACTCCAGAATCCTGCGGGATCCTATGTACGCCTGCGACCACCAACCATTTCTGATGCTCGAAAGAGGCCATGCGGCCACACATGACAGGCCTCGATAACTGGTCCAACGTGATGTGGCCGGTCAGGGCCGGAAAGAGGGGTTCGGCGATGTGAAGGGCAACCAAGGCAGCAGCCGGTTGGTAGAAGAGGTACTTTTTCACTGCCAGGCTCCAGCATCTATATAGACTCGGTGTGTTCTTTTTTGTACTGATCTTTTTTTCCTTCTCTGTTTGTTGTTAAACAGACCTCGCATCGCCATGGAAAGGTATTACGACCACTCCGCATTTGATGAACCTGAACAAGAGGACATTTTGCAGGCTGGCCAGCAAATTGTGAGCCGCTGCTTTATCGAGTTCTTGGACCAAGGAGGCTCCAAACCCCACATGGCCTTTAAACTCGACTTTCAGAACACATTTGTCGTCCCGGCATCAACTGGGAGGAAGGACACCATCCACGGCTGTCGTGTGAGCATGGACTTCTTTCCCGATGACGACTACGAAAATGGAGGAGCTCTTATGATTAAGCTCCTGAGCTATAAAGCATCTACCTTCAGCACTTTTGGCACTTTCCAATTTTCCCTGCCAGGAATGCAGACCTTGAACTTTTGGCTCCAGGTGCTCAAGCCGCTGGCAGAATTTGAGTTTTGCCAGGTAAATGTTGAAGGCCATATGGATGGCTGTCGTGACTGGATGTGAGTTTCTTACTTAAAAAAATTCGAAACAGAATACTTGGGTTTTGCTGACGTTTTTCCAAGGTCCCAGGCCATGATTGCATTGCACCGTCAACGCATGGTGTCGTGGAACTGGGTTGACCAGAACCGGCCTCGGTCTGCGACTCCTGGAGAAGAATTTCGCATTCCTGGACTCGAGGAAGCATACCAGGACCGTAGCTTCGACGTTCTCATCGGCTACAAATTCCTCGGAGCCCGTCCTAGAAATGTCCGGGCGCAATTCTATCCTATTTGCCGTGGAATATTTCGCAACTTCCATCGCCTGACCACATACCAGGGCCGCTCGCTGCCGTACAAGAATGCCCAGTAGCAGCGGCTACCATTGCGGTTAGGGAAGGGGCAGCTGTTGTCTAGTCTTGCTCTTGTTTTTCTTGTCCTTCCTGATTGTACTGTTTTCCCAGATTGTCCAGATTGTCTTTCGTCGCGTCCACCGCTGATCGGGTGAAATCAAGTCTGTCAATACAGTCTTGTTATTGCCTAGAACGGAGCGGCGTCCTTGGGCTCGCCGCACAGCGATGGGGAAGAGGGACCAGGTTTTTAGCTATCTTTACAATACTCATCAAGTTACTTGCAGATTGTCGTTCGTATGATAGTCTCTCTTCGTTGTCATTTGTCTCTTTAACGCCACAACCACCTGTTTGCGCTGGCGTGGTTCCGTCAGCTTCCATCAGAAGGTACATCCATCACGCCTGCAACCCAGGGCCATAAGCGCCAAAGTTGTTGACATATAGGGCACGATAGATCACCAGTTGTTGGGTGGTTCCACTCTTTTGCTGGTGACGCGACAAAAGTCTCAGTTGATAGTGGCTACCTTGTAACCAAGGCCTTGTCAATGCACGCAAACCACATGGGCCTGCATAGGTGCTCGTATCCGTGCCGTTATTAGCCTGGTGTTATTCTGTACAGCTCCCTGAATTAATTTTCGCCAACTTTCATCAAGCAATGTACCTAACAAGGTAGGTTCATGAATAAAGCCCCAGACGTGCTTAGTCAGTCAGGCGTACAGCCTTAAAATCAGCGACGCTCCACGGCGCACCGTTTCTTCTCTTGCAACGCAACACACCCCCCTTTCACCTCGCGCGCCGTTCGCCGTCCCCGCCCGAATCAAATGGAAACCATGGACCAGCTGCAAGAAATCGCCGACTCTTTAACTCTGCAAGAAATGAGGGACTTGCAGGTGAAAGCTGGCTACGATCGTTCCGGCTTCCCGTACCCGCTTGAATCCGATTCTCCGTTGTTCTACATTAAATATGGAACGCATTCGGATGAATTGACGAGAATGGAGGCCGAAACCCAAAGGTTTACTTATAACGCTCTAAAAGAACTATCCTGCTCAGCTGTCCGTAAGGATACCCTCCCCCGTGTCCCTAAGATATTCCGCGTGATTTGGCCAGGTTTTATCGTCATGGAATATACAAACGGACCAACGCTCCAAAAACTCGCAGAGAAACTGTCTTGGGAGGAACAAATTCCATACATTCAACGCATCGCAAAAGCCATCGACATCCTTTTGAGTATTCCCATCCCAGCCGATGCCACTCCCGGGCCTTACGGAGGGGGCCTTATTCAGCACCCCCTGTTCAAGGATTCGCAAGCGCCGACGCTGTTCAAGGATGTCGCTTCTCTCCAAGCGCATTTGAATTTCATGTGCGGCTTGCCTAGAAGCCTCCGTCCCGAGCCCGGTGACCCACCGCCGCGGCATCAATGTGCTCTCGACAGCAGGCTCTATCTGGTTTGGGCCGACTTTAACCCTGGCAACTTCATCTTTGATGCAAATGGGATTCTTTGGTTGATCGACTTTGAACACGTCAATCTTCTGCCCCTTTGCTTCCAGACATACGCACTACACTACCCATTCGATTTTTCAGCCGAATATGCGGAGGTCGTGTCTAAGGCGATGGAGACAAGTCTGCCTACCCACAATTTGAAAGCCTTGGAGGCAGCACATGGTTGGTTCGGCATATCTGTTATTGGTTTAGGTAAGAAGAAGTTTGGAAACAGCCAAAGACCATAAAACTGACTAATCGCAGGAGTACCGGAAGAAGATAAGTACCACAAGGTCATAAAATCCACTGTCCCGAAAAAAAACAAAAAGAGCCAGATCGAAGCTGCACGAGGCACTGCGGGGAAATCACTCCATTCCTTGCCCGGCGAGTACAAGTATTTGGCGGTGCTGCTTACTGGCGCGGCGCTGTGCTTGGGCCTTGCATTGCGATATACGAGTCGCAGGAGTGCGTGATGCCGAGGCCAAGATAGTTTTTGGATGTGCAAATTTGTACGGAACGATGCAGGCAATGAATGGATGGGGGACCGACTTTCGTAATACAAGATGCCTACATTGCAGCCACAACGAGAGAGGTTACCTTGCATATACACAAACATTGAATGATCTCGCAGGTCCCAATCCGGACTTTCAAAGGCGCCATTGAGACTGATGCGCAATTCAAGCACGACAGAAGAGGAGCGCATGCCAGGTGATGATGACGGTACGGGCCGGCCCGAGAAGGTACCCCTGCCCCAGCCTCACCAGCGTTGCGCCCGCTGCCAGAACCGAGCTCACTGCCTCTTGAACTTTTACATCATGTCTTTCGCTTCCTTTCCATTGCAGACCTGGGCGCCCGAAAGCTGCCCAATGCAAACACTGGTAGCCCCCGCTGCGACAGTTGGAAGCAGCGGGGCTATTGCATGGCCGCTTGCTGTTGTTGTCTGCGGTCTGGGGTAAGCGGAGTGTCATGATTGGAGATGGAGTCACAATCTACAGCGGACGACTCCATCAGTATCCAATAAAAACACACGGTGGTTGTTTATTAGCTTGGCAGTACTGATGCGGCCCGAGGTTCGCCCTGCACCCCGGTCGGATACAAGTGCCAAGGCGACGCACAGCAGCACACTATCATTCGTCTTGGATATCATTCGGATGTGTTGGTACTGACTGACTCGACTTGGTACGGGTAGACTAACTAGCGCTCCCTCTCTCGATCCGCTTCCTTTCCCCAGCTTTTAGTTGGAGTAATAAGCTTCGGCTTCTATTTCCGTCCCTTGTTTCCACCCCCCTTGCTCTTATGAAGCGCATAGACGAGCAAGGATTCTCGCACTGACTGCCGAGGGTCTAACGTATCCCGAATCGCCGAGTCGGCAATACCCGTGTCGTACGACAAATGGCGCCATGACGCCAGCGAGGGGGTGCCGGATGCTGCGTCCGGCCACCCAGTGCAAGGCATATTATGTGCATCGGGATCTCTCCCCACAAGTGGCCGCTCTTGACTATTCATCACCACCACAAGGCTTTGGAATTCCATCATGGTTTCTACGTCTTCGTCTTCATCGAAAGTCACCGTCGCCGTCACGCAGGCAGAGCCGGTCTGGCTGGACCTCGAGGCCACCGTCGACAAGACCTGCAAGCTCATCGCCGAGGCCGCAGAGAATGGCGCCAAGATCATCACCTTCCCTGAAGTTTGGATCCCCGGCTACCCCGCCTGGATCTGGTACAGATGCCCGAAATGCTTCTCCCATCCGGCCCCATCCCTTCTAACTTGTGCGCGCACAGGTCACGGAGCATGGACCCGGCGCTCACCACCCGCTACATCCAGAACTCGCTCAAGCTCGGCTCGCCGCAGGCCGAGCGCATCTCGCGGTGTGCCGCGGAGCACGCCATCGTTGTGGTGCTCGGCTTCTCCGAAAACGTCCACGGGTCGCTGTACATGTCGCAGGCGATCATTGACGCGGATGGGCAGGTGCGGGTGGCGCGCAGCAAGATGAAGCCGACGCACATGGAGCGCACCGTCTTTGGCGACTCGCGTGGCGACTGCCTGGCCGGCGCGGCGGACACGGCGGCCGGGAGGGTCGGCGCGCTCAACTGCTGGGAGCACCTCCAGCCGCTGCTCAAGTACCACATGTGCGGGCAGCGGGAGCAGATCCACGTCGCCTCGTGGCCACCAGTGCACGCCGACGTGCCGGACGGCTGCCTGGAGAGCATGTCCGGAAGAGGTAAGGCTTCGAGGACGTCCAGTTGAATCGGCAAGGGAAGGGAAAGCGCTCATCAATTTTGCTAGGTATAGCCGCGATCGCGCAGGTCTACGCAATGGAGTCGCAGTCGTTTGTGCTGCACACGACGTCGGTCATCGGCCCGGCCGGTATTGAGCTGATGGGCCTCCCGCGAGGAGCGCTGATGAGCACGCCCGGAGGCGGAAACTCGTGCGTCTTTGGGCCGGACGGGAAGAAGTTGACGGCGGATATCCCGGAGCACGAGGAGGGCATCGTCTACGCGACGATTGACCTCGACGACATCCTCAAGGCGAGGGCGTTTATAGATGTCTGCGGCCACTACAGCCGGCCAGACCTGCTGTGGCTCGGGGCTGACAAGGACATTAAGCGACATGTGAGAGAGTTGTGATGTCTTGCGGCCTTGCGTGTTGGTCGGATGGAACCTTGATGGATAACAGACATTGCTGCTGTGGGCAGAGCCGAGGGCACATTGACCCGGTACACGGTGCAAATAAATGGCAAAAGCTAACAAATCAAACAAGTTATTGTACATGTCCATGTTATAAATGAACGTCAAGTACATGCCCCAGCGAAATCGAACCGAAAACGCTAGATAACATGTCAATCTGAAGCTCCCCAATCAGACACGGCGCATCCGTCATGATGACGTCCCCATCCCCGTCGACCGGCCACTGCAGCCTGCCTGTCGGGGAATCCATACCTGTCATGATCACGTCGCCCTCCCAGTCCACCTCCCATGGTGGCGGTATGTTTGGGAGGGCAGGCGGTGGTTCCGTCACCTTCGCGACGAGCGGCTTGGACGTGAGGATGCCGGCACCGCTTGCTTCTGCCGTAGAGTTTGCGGATGGCTCGGAGACGGGGACGCCATTCACCGGCCTCTTGCTGGGCTCGGACGGCCTCGGAACAAGCCCCGCCTGGGCCGCGGGTTGTCCATCTGCTGGTTTCGAGACGGCTTGCGTTGCCGGCTCCTGTGCTCGCCCCCGGGCCGCTCCCGCCTGCTCCGGGCAGGTCTCGGCCGGCGGCTGGCCATTTTGCGGTACAGGGCCCGCATCCTTGATCGGTTCTTCCTCTCGTTGCGCATGCGCCTCCCGCAAGCAGGCCACGGTCGTCTGCGCATCGGATGGCCTGTGCTCGGTGTCTTGAACCGGCCTCTCCGGCTGCCTTGGGGCCGCGGCTTGCTGTGCATCCACCAGCAGCCGGGGGGTGGCGTCTGTCAGCGGCTCGTCCTTGCGCGCGTGCCCGTGATAAATGACCTCGGCCTCTCGCAGGCAGTATCGGGCCGATTTTCTGCGTGCCGGGTCCGTGCGGAGCATCCTCGTCTTGAGAAACGTCAGCCACCGGCTCGCCGCAACCGCTTCGCTCAGGCTCGTCGCGAGCGCGTTGCGGATCTGCTTCCAGCGCGGATCGGCGCTCTTGTGCGCGTGCGGCGCCGGGAGGTTGCCCGGCCAGGCCAGGTCCATGGCGACGACGCCGAGCGCCCAGATGTCGACGGCGGCGTCGTACCGGAGGGGCACCATGTCCGCGGCGGCCCGGAGTCCGCTGCGGGCAAACGCAATCGCCTCTCCGTGGAGGCCGCGCCGGGTGCGGTTTCCGCAGGCGTCGACGGCGGCGTGCATCTCGGGCGCGAACCAGGGCGCGCTGGAGCGGAGGACGGTGCGGCGGTCGCTGACGGTGGCGGCGCCAAAGTCGGTCAGCTGGACGCGGATCGGGTCCATGCAGGTGATGAGGATGTTGGACGGCTTGATGCTGCGGTGCACCAGGTCGCGCCCGTGCAGGTATGCGAGCGCGTCCAGGCACTGGTGCGTGACGGAGGCGGCTTGCCGGAACGTCAACGCCGTCTGGAGGTTCTGGAGGCTGCCGTACGGTGCATATTCCAGATAGACTCTGGGGAATGCCGGCGCGGCGTGCAACTGCCTCGGTCTCAGAACGAGACTGGAAGCCGTCAAGTTGCTGTCCAGGACTTGGGTGATGTTGGGCTGTGGGAAGCAGAAAGGGTCAGTCGTGTCAGCCAGGCGAGGAAGAGGAGAGAGGAGAGCAACTTGCGTGTTTCAGACCTCTCCAAAGTAGGACCTCCCTGCCCCAATTCTTCAATTCTTGGTGTTCCCCGTATCGTACATACTTGATCACCCGAACCTGGTCAGTGCTGACGTTCCATTCAGCATCCAATCCGCCGGCTTTGATGGGCAAGTACAAGGGCCGGCTCCGGAGGACGGGCTTCTTGTGCTCTGCAGGACCGGGGCGGCGAGCCTGCTCTGCCGCGATCTCGTTCTGCAGCTGCAGGTCTCTGGCATGCCCTCGACTCGCAGCGAGGAAGCGGCCAACGTGGCGCCGGTGCCGTGGGCTGTTCCAGTCGCGCGGCGGCACGGTAAGCGATATGCTGTACTTGCCTCCCAGGCAGATCCGGGCACCTGAAGGGACATCCGGCCCCCCGACGACCCAAGTAAAATCCCGCCTCCGGTTGCTGAGATCCGAGCTGCTCGTGGGGTTCTTCTCAGAGACAAAGTGTTCGTACGTTACGGAACTACCGTGCCAAGACCCGAGGTCCCTGTAGACGAGACGATGATGCTCGTCAAACGTCAGCGTGCCGTGGAACTTTGCTATGGATGGATGGTTGAGAAGGACGTGACATAATGGGCTGCTGCCGATGAGCAAGCCTTGCTGTCCCTTGGGACAGTCTTGAAGACAGCGCAGCCGAAGCGTCTTGTGCGTGCGATGCGAGCTTGGCCCCCCCTCAGGCGGCTGCGCATCGCGGGCGGACGGCTTGGGTTTGTAAAGGAGGGGGTGGCTGGTGAGGTAGTCTGCGAGATCGTCCGAGTCAAAATGCAAGTACACGATGACATCCTCGCGGTCACGCTCATCCTCGGCCATGACGGGCGAGGGAAACAGGTACAACGTGATTGCATCTGGTGGTTGTACGTATAGATGCCGGATTCATGAAGACAGGCACGTCGTCCAACAAAGCTGTGGCTGGAATGGAATACCAGAAATGAGGAGCTTCGTTTGCAGAGTAAAGTGCTCAAGACCAGCGGCTGCAGGATTATGGCACACCGGTCGGCGGCTACAAGGCGGCTACAGACTACAGAATGGTACGGGTTGCGTCTTTGTTCCTGTTGCGGTGCTGTGCGACCTGTGAGGGGGGGATAAGCCGGGCGCTTATAGTCTCAGCGATGGGCGTCCTTGCCCTGTGATACATGGATGCGTGGGAATTAATGAACCTGTTATACATGTAGTTATTATGCAAGAGTCTCTACCCCTCTTCCCTGATTTGGCTCGTGTTCTGTGACCTCGTTTCCGCTGTGCAATTTAGCAGCTAAGAGGAAGAAGCCAGAAAAAGATGGGGAAAAGGGAAAGAGAGAAAGAAGAGGGATGAAAGGATAAAAAAAGATATACAATAAAAAGAATAATAAAAAAATAAAAGATAGATGCAAAAAGAAACAAAAAAAAAACAGAAGCCCGCAAGTCGCTATACAAAGACGTTGTGAACCCAGAATGAAAGACTCACAGCAACGCTCACGAGGCCGACGACCATGTATATAGATAGTTCCCCAGCAGAGCCAGGCATGGCGATGGTACTAACAACAACCTCTCAGACTTGGGGCAATTTCTTTTCCTTTCCGTTCAATGCAAGCCACCTAGACAAGGCCCACAGGCCACCTATACCTTTGCCACCTTGAGGCTGGGTTCTCGTGGAGGTTAAACCGTCATGGGATATGCCAAGGCAAATGTGAGAACCCGGCGCACTCCGGCTCTCCACGGCCTGGCGGCTGACCCGTGGCCAGTCTGAGACAAGCCATGTCCAAGCCGGCGATGGATCGAACGACGTCCATGTCGGGAAGAAGAACGAAGAACCCCTGCAAGGCAGCGAGTGTATAGGTGGCCTTCCTAAATGGGCAAGGTCGGCCAAGACACGATCGATAAGCGTGCAAGTGACGGCGCCGAGCATGGAACATTTAGGATGTCACCTCGTGACTCCTGGGTTGGGCTTGTTTTCTTGTTCAGGAGGGTGGTTCCTGTTCTTCATATGGCAGATGACCTAGGTAGCCATCACCACAAGTAGAATAGAAGTCCGGAATCAAGTACAGAGGCCATCAGCTCTCACAATAGACATCCGAAATGAACACCTTGGGGATGCTCCAACCAAAAACAAGCCCACCTCACCTGCCAATGCCAAGCGTGGGCTCAGACGTTACGTCAAGCCATCGAGTAAAGCTGGCATGCATTGTCATTTTGCCGAAAAGCGCCTTATTACCTGATAGCTTCGTTTTTCTCATGCGTCTCATTCGCACTTGACCTGACTTGCCTTGGCTTGGGCACCGGCCGAGACCCGGCATCGGAGCTCTCCGATCCCCACAAAGGCCCTCCGTTGTGGCCCGAGGTCGCACGCCTTAGAGTTTAGAGGCCGCGCAGTTTAAATACAGCCTCGCCCGTCATTTTCTGGATGCAATGGAGGGGCTCCATACAAAAAAAAAGAAAGAAAAACGCGGGGTATCCTAAGAACCACCACCAACAACAACCAGCCTCATTAACGTGAGCCTACACGCAAAGACACTCACATCACCATCCTCCTCTGCACTCACCATGGCGACTACCATTGACGAGATCAGCTACAAGATTACCGACGACGTCGCCACCACTGTCGTCCCGGCAGACCAGATTGACAAGACGTTCCGTTCGACATGTATTGGTATGTAGCGACACCAGCTGCTCCCCCCTCCCCCTACTCACTCACCTACTCACACGCATGCGTGCAGACCTCATCTCGGCCACCTTGGGCGGCAAGGTCCTCGCCTTCTCCGACCAGTGGTTCGCCGAAGCCTCCAACCTCCTGACGCCGACGCCGCCCATCACGCAGCCCGGCAAGATGGTCTTCACCGGCGCCTGGTACGACGGGTGGGAGACGCGGCGCCACAACCAGGAGCCCTTTGACTGGGTCGTCATCCGGCTGGGCGTGGCCTCGGGCACCGTGTCCGGGATCGAGGTCGACACGGCCTTCTTCACCGGCAATTACGCGCCCTTTGTCTCGGTCGAGGGCTGCTTCAGCGACGACGACGCCGCCGTCGTCTCGTGGCAGGGCACGCGCGGCGGCTGGCGCACGATCCTCGGCATCCGCGAATGCGGCCCCTCGGCGCGCTTCGGCTGGAAGCTGGACGCGCCCTCGGCCGAGCGCTACACCCACGTGCGCATCAACATGTACGCCGACGGCGGCATCGCGCGCTTCCGCCTCTTCGGCCACGCCGTCCCCGTCTTCCCGGCCGACCCGCTCGCCGTGCTCGACCTCGCGGCCGCGCAGAACGGTGGCGTCGCCGTCGCCTGCTCGGACCAGCACTTTGGCACAAAGGACAACCTGCTCCTGCCCGGCCGCGGCAAGGACATGGGCGACGGCTGGGAGACGGCGCGGTCGCGCGGCCGCGACCACGTCGACTGGACCATTGTCAAGCTCGGCGCGCCGGGCCGCCTGGACCGGTTCGTGGTGGACACGGCGCACTTTCGCGGCAACTTTCCGCAAAAGGTCCGGCTCGAGGCGATGCACAGCGCGCGTCCGAGCCCGGCGGCGGACGACGCGGGGTGGAAGGTGGTGGTGGCCCCGAGCAAGACGAGCGCCGACCTGGAGCACGAGTTTGCGTCGGCCGACAAGGACACTGTCTTTACTCACATCAAGCTCGTCATGATCCCTGACGGCGGTGTCAAGCGCGTCCGCGCGTTTGGCCGCAGAGCCATCTAGGTAAAACACGTATATCTTCGGGATTCACGTGCTGAGACTGCCATGTTGAGGGCGCTGAAGAGCCGTAGCGGTAAGTAGCATCCGCAGTGCATATGTAGACGACCAACATGTGAGCCGAACAAAAAGAAAAGAAAAATCAGCCATGCTAGAATGCATGCATATTTTTACAGATTAAATCAAAATGAAATTAAACCACCCTTGTCGATAGAATTCTTCATGTCATGTTTGCAATATATTATCCCGCCGCCTCTGCCACAATGACGATGGTGTGGCTTGGGCGCCCCGCCACACCACGTACAACTTGCTAGCTTTCTTTTTAGTGATCCGCCTCGGCCTCCTGTCAATCTCCATCTTCATCTCCATCTCCATCTCACACTCACACGACCTCGCTCACACTCGCCGGCTTTCCCTTCCCGCTCCGACGCTGGCAGCCGCTCTTCCCTACCGACATCCCGACCGTGCCTTTTTCTCTCCAGCAGAGGCGCGCATGACCCTTTTCTTCGCCACATAGTCCTCACCGGCAGTGGCCGAGCTGCCCCCTCCCCCCCCCCCCTCCATGGATCCCGAGGAATCGACCGCGTCGCCTGTCGATCGTGGCGAGCAGCACCCGCCCCGGCCCATGCCGACCGACCTCCCGACCTCCCTCAACGACCGCCGTCACGCTCCCACCGAATACATCGTCCCCGAGACGGAAATATACGACGGCTGGCAAGGTGAGTTTTGCCGCCCGCCCATCTACCTACCCTAGGGGTCGGGCCGCCCGCCCCAAACATGCTCTCCTCCACCATGCTTGATCCTCTAACGCGCGCATTGATTTTTTTCTTTTTTTGCCTTCTCTCCCAGGCGAATCTCAGTTTCTCACCACACCCGCCGTCGCGAAACCTCTCAACTTTGCCAACCTCTCCCTCAACCCCACCGACTACGACGGCGACATCACAAAGGGCCCCAAGGACAGCGACGCCCGCCTCATGGAGATGCTCGCCGCCCAAGCTGCCGCTCACCAGGCCGGCCACGGCGCCGAGGACGACAACGCCATCGCCGAGAGCGACAGCATCTCCGACGACGACAAGAAGGACGCCCTGCAAAAGTCTCTCACCCTGGCCGCCAGCAACGGCGACGTCGACAAGATTGCGAAAATGCTGTCCGGCAGGGCCAAGGCATACATCGACGTCAACGCCCCCGACGAGGACGGCACGCCGCCTCTCATCTACGCAAGCTGCTTTGTGCGTGGCCGCTCACCAACAGCCCCTCATGCTCGTTACACTAACAATACCTGTCCGTAGGGCCACGAAGGGGTCGTCAAGGCTCTGGTCGATGCAGGCGTCGATGTCAACAAGCAGGACCAGAACCAGTGGAGCGCCCTGATGTGGGCAATGACGAATCGCCATAAGAACATCGCCAAGCTTCTACTCGACAGCGGCGCCTCCTCGGACCAAAAAACCTCCTCCGGCCGAACAGCCTTTGATTTCGTGCCCCCCGACAGCGATATGTCCTTTTATCTCTATGACAACGGCTACAACATTGGCAACGCTGGACTGGCCGACGACTTTTACAACCCTGGCTTTTCCCAAGACCGCTTCGAGGAAGAAATGGCCGAGAACGAGATGCGCCGCCGACTCATGATGGAAAGCGCGCGCGACCTCGAGGTCGACCTCGGCAACGTCGGCATGGACGATCAACCAGAGGTTCGTACCCCAAAACCACAAGCCGCCTTCTTCCCACCAAATCATGCATCACTACTAACCTTTACAGCCCGCGGAAGAATTCGAAGAAGAGCAGCAGGAGTTTGACTGGGCGCGATGCTTACACGATCAAATGTTTGTCTTCCAAGAGCACGAACTCGACCGCATACTCGACATCATCATAACCAAAATGACGCCGCAACGATCGCCGTCGCAAAAACCAGTCCCGGCGAATATGATTTTCCTCAGCGCGCGGTACGCACATTACCACGCCAGCCCGGAGCTTCTGGAGCGGTTACTGGTCTCCGCCATGGACCTCATCAACAACAAGGTCGAGGCGTGCCAGTGGGACATGACGATTCTGGCGTTCTGGATCTCCAACGCGACGCTGCTGCTACACTACCTCAAGAAGGATGCGGGTCTGGTAGAGGCCACGTCCGAGTTCCAAACACAGCTGGCGGACCTCATCAATGAGATTTTCATCCTCATCGTGCGCGACGCGGAGCGACGTCTGGACAAGGTGCTGGACCCGGCCATGCTGGACCACGAGACGATCCCCGGCTTCGAGGACATTACCTTTCAAAACGAGTGGAAGCTGTTCAAGCGAAAGACTACGGTCAAGGAGGAACCGCTGGAGAAGCGGTACAGGCCACCGTCGCCCAAGCAAAGGGCCAAGCCGTCGCCGCGCAACGTCACATCGCTGCTCTCCTCCACCGTGTTTGTGCTGGACCTGTACGACATCCACTCGGTGATTACGACACAAATCATTTCCCAGCTTCTGTACTGGGTGGGAGCCGAGCTGTTCAACCGCGTCATGTCAAATAGGAAATACTTGGCGAGGACCAAGGCCATGCAGATTCGCATGAATGTTTCACTTTTGGAGGAGTGGGCTCGAACCAACAACCGGCAGGCAGAGCACTACGAAGGGGGCGAGACGAGGTCGACGGGCGAGACAACGGCGGACGCGAGCCGGCGGCACCTGGCGCCCGCCATCCAGCTGCTGCAGTGGCTGCAGTGCTTCTCGTCGCTGGCCGAGGACGACCTCGAGGCGCTCGTGGGCACGCTGCAGCAGCTCAAACGCCTGACGCCGCAGCAGCTGATTCATGCGGCGACGCACTATCGCGCAGAGGTGGGCGAGAAGCGGCTGCCCAAGAGCGCGACCAAGTACCTGCTGGAGATCCAGAAGGAAGCGGCGCTGAAACGTGACCGGCGACGGAGCCGAGCCGCCTCGCCGCTACCCAAGACGGGCGGCGGCGGCCCGGAAACGAGCGCGCCGTCGACACCGGCCGGGAAAAGCAGCGGCAAGAACGGGCTGAACGCGTCGCCGTCGACTGCGCAGAGCACACCCGCGCACGGGGGCCACGACGTCGACGGCGGAGCGGACGGCTGGGACAAGGAGGAAGAGGAGGAGGAGGAGGCGCCGCCGAACCTGCTGATGGACCCGGCGCTGATGCTGCCGTTCACGCTGCCGTCGGTGACGGACATGCTCATCTCGTACGGGGCGGGATTCGGAGGCGTCAACAGGGAGCGCGAGCGCAAGTACATACCGACGGTGCCGCCCGAGTTCCTGGACAAGCTCGAGGTGGCGAGCGGCGGCGGGCGCAAGGACCCCATGTTTGCGGAGAAGGACTGGGAGAACGAGGAGGTTTGAGGGAGAGGGAATGTGTATGATGTATCCGAAAAAAACGGGGGAGAGGAGACGGGTAACCAAGAACCAAGAACGAAAGTGAAGGAGCGCGCAAGATGACCATCTACAGACAAATACATTAACATGATGCTTTGACGCACCCGAAAGCCAAGACGGACCACCATGTGGCGTGGTGAATGAGATGGTACCTAGATCCTTGGCCTGGAAGTCGCTCCCCGGTTTCATCGCGTCGAAGGCCCGGTCCGAACGCACCCTGTGAAACGTGCCTGCAATCGTACCCTTTCTTTTTTCACTCTGATTCTGTGACAAAAAAAAAAGAGTAGCCGTCATGATGTGCGCGCACGGACAAGGGGACCAAGAACGTTTATCGTATGGGAGAAACTCGAAACGGGCGGGACACGGACGGTTTCTGAGATGGGTTGGTGCATGTTGTGCGGCATGTCATGCTCCCCCGTTGCCAGAAAAAGAAAGAAGAACTGACGAGAAAGGATAGACGGACTGAAACTGGTTGGCAGGATCGACGTGGCGCAGGGTTGGTCCAGAATGTCCCTCGGGAGGAAATTGTGTTGGCGGTGCCCTCTGGTTTGGGGGAGCGCCACTGCCGTCAGGACCCTTGGACTTTCGGTACGCCATGTTAACCTCGGTACCTTTTTTTTTTTTTTTTTTTTTTTTTTTTTGAAAAAGAAAAGCGAACCTTACCAGCAGGAACAAACCCCCCCCCCCGCCCCCCCCCCGCCCCCCCCCCCCCCGGGCCCCCCCCCCCCGCCCCCCCCGGCGCCGGGGGGGCCGCCGGCGCGGTCCGAGGACAGCACGCCGGGGGACTGGTGGATGGTAAAGTCGGTGCCGCCGACGCGCACCTCGACCGAGGCCGCGCGCGGGTCGACGAAGCCGAGGTCCGATGAGGGATGCGGCTGCGAGTACAGCCAGAATGTCTCTGTGGGGGGGCGGTCGTCAGCAGGCGGTAAGAAAAAGGGTGGTTGCGCAGGCTGAAAAAACAAGGTGCGCACCTTCGTCGGCGTCCTCGATCTCGGGCTCAAGGATAGACTCGAATAGCTCGGCGTAGCTCATGACTCTGTCGTGGATGAAGTGAGAGGTATAAAAATGCCCGAGATGCGCGCGTTGTGCAAATCGATGACCCACAAGTTGGCTACAGAAGATGCTCGCTGACAATAACAAAAAGTCGCACCTTTGTCACGACATCAAGAACAGCATACGGGCCCAACAAACCAAGAAATCATGACGCATTGCACCTGCTTTGCCGTGTGTGTTTTTCTCTCTCTATGTACAAAAAGAAAAGGACTGCAGTCGGCTTGTCGCCGCTTACACGAGCCCATCATAGAGGGACAGAGCTGAGACAATGGTCTCGTCGCGTTTGCTGCCCTCCTTAAACTCTTCGATATCCAAGCTGCCATTCTCGTCCTTGTCCATCATGCGGAAGATTTTACGAACGCGTTTCTCGGGGGTGTCTTCGTCTTCGGGAAGCTTGACCATTGACCCGACCTGCATGCATGTCAGTCGACGTTGAAACTCTTGGAGCCGGTGGCATGTTTGCGCATACCATTTTGTAGATGGCTTCCACGATTTGAAGCATTTCGTCGTATGTTATCTTGCCATCGCGGTCAATGTCGTAGAGCTGAAAGGCCCAATCGAGCTTGTCCTCCATTTTGCCGCGGCTGGTAACGCTGAGGGCACAGATGAACTCCTTAAAATCGATGGTGCCAGAGCGGTCGCTATCAAAGACGTTGAAGACATAGTCGGCAAAGGAGCTAGGGTCGCCAAAGGGGAA
This sequence comes from Cordyceps tenuipes, assembly GCA_025583755.1. Taxonomy (NCBI): domain Eukaryota; kingdom Fungi; phylum Ascomycota; class Sordariomycetes; order Hypocreales; family Cordycipitaceae; genus Cordyceps; species Cordyceps tenuipes. Next base: position 55,095 of record JANZYN010000047.1, read on the forward strand.
AAATTGGCGATATATCTTTTGAAACTCTTGTTTGCTGAGCAGGCCTGAGGGGCAGTCCTTGAGGAAGCCTGCGGGGGCATGTTAGAAGGTATTCGACGCGGGTCGGTTAGGATAGAGCCAGGTAGATAGGACCCGGAAGCAACGGAATGACGACTCTTGGACGCATGTGCGATTTTTTACTGTTTTCCTACTTACCCTTATACCATTGTTGCAGCTCCTTCTTGTCAAAGTGAGTCGACTTCTGGAGCTCGATGAGCTGCTCTTGGGACAGCTTGGACTGACTAGCGTGCGACGGGCAGGAGTTAGCGGGGTGTCTGTCTGCTTGTGCATGTTGCGTGCATCGTGTCTTGGCCAGGTAAGGCTACGGCAAGGAAAATTGACAGCGGCTAGCACGGGCGGCTGAGACATGAACCGGAGCGAGGGCGGTGATGATTTTGGCGGGGTGGTCGGTGTTGCATGGCGGGCGCGTCACTCTCGAGGCTTGGCGGCGGTACCGGCGGCGCAGGCCAATACAGGCAGCCAAGCCCGAGGGGCGGACAATGACGGAGGATGGCAGGGCGACTCACGATTTTCCCATGTCTTGTATTGGTGTCGCGATCGTCCCGGTTTCAAATCAAGACGGGGTCCGTCAGTCGGAACAGCGGCGCGAGCGGAGAGAGGGTGGGCGCCAGTGCGGCAATCGAGGGACCGAAATCGAGGGCTTGTTACGGTCTGCGCGCTGTTGTATAAGCTGATGAATGATGGGAAGAATGTATGGGGCGAATCGAGGGCGAGAGAGTTTGGCGTCGTCCTTTTTTTTTCTTACTGTTAGAGCGCAACGTTGGGACGTTGAGGTTGGCAGTGACGGACGGAGGGTGCGGAGGGGTCGGTTTAATGGACGGCGGGGAATGGGAGGAACAGACTTGGTAGGTGGCCGAGAAGAAAGGACAGCAAGGCGGTGCTCAAAGTCGTCAGCAAGTACGGGTGTCTTGGTTTCGCTATAGGTCGTGTGATTGTGTCGTCAGATAGGATATTTGTTGGAAGGCGATTTTCAGAGGAGGAAGGGGGAGGGAAGTCTGATGTGGCGGCGGAAACAATGGCGGAACAAAACAAGAGGGAGAAGGAAGGCGGCCAAGCACAAGCAGAACAGCCCTGGGCCGCTGACGCAACATCTTGCAGCTCGCTAGCAGGCACCTAGCTGGCCGCACGTTGCTGCAAGGTATTCGCATCAGGTGTCCACTGCAGGGCATTGCATCAGTGGGGGTGAGGCGCATTTAGGCAGTAGCTAAGGTATTAGTTAGTGTTACCTGTTAGCCGTGCTCACACTGGCTGCCAGTGGCTGGTCCCTGCAATGCCCAGACAGGCCTCCGCTGCCGTTTGTTCGGGGACCTGTGTAGGAGTATTTTGTCAATTATTAATGCCTCTAATAAATAACTATTAGCACTATACCGGCTTGAAAAGTGCCACTTGTCGTCGTCTGCCTCGCGCATCGCACGGAATATCTAACCCCTGCCATAATAGCCCAGCCCTTGACTCGCCGCCGTTTCGTTTTCCCACCTCGATCTCCCCTCCGGGCGGCTACCAAGCACGTCACCATTGCCGCCAGCACAACTGGTAAATTTAAGTCGTTTATTTCACAAAGAATACCTAATAATAAATGATAAGCCCAACGCGCCTTCCTCGCACTCCACAAAATAAGCTTGCCGCTCTCTCTACCCTCCAATTCATGCCTTCTTCCACGCACCCAAACTACCAGACCGTCGACACCACCATCTGACAACTCCAATGTAGCCAGCTATCTGCCAACTTCAGTGTCCAAAATTGTACAAAAAAAAATAACTAGACCCCCTATCAGTCTGTGCAAGTTCATCCCAAGCAAAAACGCCACAAAAACTCAGTACGCCACCGTTGGCTCCCTCACTCAGCACCTCCACCATCGTCGCCTCACGATCTCAGCACTGCCACACTCACAAAACCCAGTCTGCCCTGCCATCTTGCCCTTCTAGGTACTAGGTCCTTGTCAGGAACCGCTGTCAAGCAAAACATTTCGGTCCTTTTCTTTTTCTATTCTTCTTCCCATGCATCCAGCCGTCCAATCTCATCTCATTATGTAAATGCGAAAAAAGTCAAATGTTTATTTTCAATACCCTCTATACAATGTCCATGCACACTGCTGCTTCTACCACTATTCTAAAATGGTCACGAGCTTCAGCAACTCCAGATATCTCTACCTGTCCTGCCCATCATGCTGCCATTCCAATACACAAATACCTAAATACACATACAAAAACAAATGTATCCCGTCCCGCGCCAGTCGCCATGTCCAAGAGAAGACTCCTGTCCTCAACCAAATCGACAAGAGCAAATGCCACATTCTTGCGTTCAGTCATGAATTCAAAATCACTCGCTGTGCCCATGCCATGTACCGATATTACCTATCCAACCACAGCTTTCGTGCTCAGGCTCTCCAAGAAGCCGCTCAAATCTTCCTTCTTCACCTCCACCACACAGTGCTCAAAGCTGTCGATTCTCACTCGCGCGCTCGTCTCGACAATCACTTCCTGAAACGCGCTACCGAATCGATTCAGTCCGTAGCCTTTGCCCTGTACGCCCTCCTCTTCGTCCGAGTCATCGTCCGAATCCGACCCTTCCGAGTCCTCCGACTCCGTCTCCAACTCGTCCACATCCTCACCGGCTGCCTCCCTGGCCGCCCTCTTCTGCGCCTTCACCTTCTCCTTTGCCAGGCGAGATTCTTCCTTCTTCTTCGCTTTAGCTTCCTTGACTTGCTGTCGTTGCTTCGCCGCCTCTTTGGCCATGAATGCAGAGTCAGGGCCGCCGCCACCACCAGTGCCGACCACGACGTACACTCCGCGCTTTTCGTGCAGACTGGCCACCACCAACGGCGTGCCGCGACCTCCGTGCGACAGCTTGCCGCTCGCTTCGTGCTCCTGCTCCGCGAGCGCCTCTCCGATCCACAGCGACAGTTTCGTCAATGCCGAAGGATGAGTAAAGAGTGATACATCGGGGCCGTCCTTGACAAGGCAGAGCCTGAATGCCCGCAGGTGCTTGATTTGCTTCTTGTTGATAAGTGAAGTGCCGGTTCTGTAGATGGCCCGATGAAGAAACTGGGCAATCGGCACGGCAGCTTTCAGAGCATCAATGTTTTCCAGCGCGTCATAGGCCTCCCAGAATCGCCCGACCCATTCCTGTGCCTGCGCCGCAACCTCGGCGTCATCTTCAATGTCGCGGTTGGCCTGGCTGGCAGCATATGACAGGTCCAAGGCCTGAGCATGCTTGCCAACTTCAAGCAGAGCACCGATAACCACACCAACATCTTGCGCAGACAGTGTTGCTCGCCATCCCCAGCTCCGTACGAAACCCCATCCATCCTTGGCCCCTGCACGATCCTTGGCGTCCGTGTCCACCGCCGGCACCATCTCCTCCAGATTGTACATGCCACCGTACTGGAGAAGTTTGGCTCGCAACTCTCGCTTGAGCATCATGTCCATGTGCGTGTAGCTCTGTTTGCACTGAGCAAGACTGATCCCCATTTTAGCCAAGAGTTTGTGTAGGCGCTTGATTCCACTGTCACTCCATGTCTTTAACCGCGAGAACAAGTATGGAGAGTGAAGCATGCTATCGTATAGGCTCCAATGGCGGATGAGGAGGAAGCGCGGCTCTGGCGATAGCCTGATGGCGGTGTCTTCGGGGCTGCGTGCCGTTGTCGGAATTACGCCCGTGTTCTCGGGAGCAACGCGTCCATTGGTTATCTCGGGGGGGTTCAATCGACGGACCTCGTCTCGCAACAACTGGCGGAGGCGCAGGCCACGCACTCCCATCCAACCTGTAGGCCGGTTCCCGCCCGAGCCCCGAACTGGCGCAGCGACGCCCGCCGACGACTTTCCGTACAGCTCCATTGACGTCACACCGACGATTGAAAGCCACAGCAAGTCGTTGTCCTCCCGACCGAGTTCCGAGGCCAGTGAGTACATCATTGAAGAGATGGGCTCTGAAAATGACGACCCCATCTGGTAGTATTTACTCAGTACCGACTCGTGTTTGGTTCGCATTTGAAGGAGTTTTCGTCGAAGGGCGCGAGCCGATGGCGCCGGCGGCTTCTGGGCGCCTGATGGAGGGTCGACGGGGTCGCTGGAGAGTCCGGCTTCCGGATCTCGTAGGGAGACTAATCCACGGTGTGTCGGTCGTCTTGGCGAAACTGGAAGAGGGCTTGACTGTAAATTGTTAGCCCATGATACTGTGATGTGATGCCCTCACGTACCGAGTTACTCCGCCGCCGTTGGTGGGGTCTATCATCTTCGTCTTCATCGCTCAACACGTCAATGTAGCCGGATGAGCTCTTGCGCTTCCGACCGGCCAGCGCCCGGGGCTCCGTAGGGTCGTCGTTGTCGTCCTCATCGCTCAATCCGTAGTCGTCGGCGCCGTCGTCCTCAATATCCGGCATATCTACCAGCGCCAGGTAGGCTTCACGTTCTGGCATGAGATCCTCTTCGATATCGCCGTCGTCGAGCACGACAATGCCGCCGCGGTCAGAGTTGTAGGCGCGTCCAATTGCACCACCTGATATGCCAACGGGGCTGCGTGACTGGTAGGTTGGCGTGCTTTCGGATGAGGGCAGCAGCGGAAAGCCACCAAACACATTGGCCAAGTTCCAGGGGCGGTGCGCATCGAGAACCCAGACTTCGACACCACTGTAAGGATTCTCGTCACCCTCGGGCTCGAGACCTAACAGCGGGCCGAGATCGACCATGCCACCAACGCCTAGACAAACGACCAGGCCTCCAGCACCACCCTGTGACTGCATCATGGGCATGACAAGCTCCTTGCCGGCCCTTTGAAGGTCGGCATAACCCGAGATGGGTTGTATCTTGTGAGGGATGTAGTCATGCTTGAGCAGTCGCGTCAGGATGCGGCAGCCGCAGAGGGCATCGGGTTCGAGAGCGACGAGGATGAGGACGGGGGGAGAGAGCGGATGTCGCGAGTTTTGGAGGTGAATATAGAGCTTGGATATTAAGGAACGCGGCAAGTACATGGCTGCGAGAGTGTATATGCTTGTCGGGCCGGCCGACCGCTGAATGCATGTGGCGGTGCAGCGCGGTAGATGCGAGGAGTGTAGATACAGAGAAGATGACGGTGGATGACAAGGAAATATATGCGTCCTTGTGCACGCGTGAGCATCTATCAATGCTTGGCTAAGAAAAAGGAAGGGCAAAGTAAATTTGGATGTGGATGTACCTGGACGCGGTGAGGGCGGAAAGGGCAGAAAGGCCAAGACGCGCTGTGGTGGCTTGACCCGCGTCGAGTTTAATTGTTTAGTGGTGGAAAAGGCACAATGCAAACTGGCAGCGCATACCAGCTCCAGGTAGTAGTGGGGCGCCAGGACGCTAAAGCTCTGGTGCTACCAGTATTGCAGAATAATGGCAATAGCTTATCATAAATTAGTCGTTCGTAATTATGTAAAGACTATTCGCTGAGTCTCAAGAACAACTGGCGGTGAAGTCGGTTGACCATGGTATGGCATTGCATTACATATCTATTCATTTGTTCGTTTTCTTTACATCATCGAGCAGAGTGAGGATCGCCCTCAGGACGTTTCTAATACAACGCCGTGCGAGAGTGCACGCAGAGGAGAGTTGTTCTCGCCTAAACACAAAACGCCAATGGATACCCAGCTTTTGATATACGTCCTTCATGTACCCAAACGCCTCAGTTGCCAAACATGTTTGGCCCACCGCCCATGTTCATACCCATGCCTCCCATGCCTCCCATTCCGCCCATACCCGCCCCGGGATCGCCACCGAAGTGAAAAGTGTTAAAGTTCTGAAAGATGGATCCATCCTGGTATCCTGACAGGATATACGACCAGTCCATATCTATATCGTCCAGGCTGGGACCCGGCGCCGGCGCCTGGGGTATGGACGCGCCAACGGGCGAATTCGACATCGCCGGCGTCATTTTGCCGATCCCGCTGTCGCTATGCGAGCCTGGCGTGCTGTATGCTGTTGGTGAGGGTTTAGGAACCGTTACCATCTCGGCCGCCTCGTCAATGGGGTCCGGCAGGTTCTGCTCCCGTGCGAAGCGCCGCCGCTCGACGAACTCCTGTAGCACGACGATGAATCCGGGCGGCGTGGCCTGCTGGCCGCGCTCGAATAGGGCCGCCTCGCGCGCCTTCCATGCCTTGACGAAGAGGTGGCCAAACGCCAGATGCATGGGCGAGTGCAGGCTGTTCATCAAGCCACGTAGCGAGTGGTTGGTGGCGATGGCTTCCCATGCGCGGTCCACCTCAGGCCCGATGATTCGGAAGCGAAGCTCGTTGACGAGAAACATGTAGGCAGGGAACGGAAAGTGGTGGTGGGTGAACCAGCGATAGCACTTGAGGTTATCCCGGGACTGCAAGACATTATCATGCTCCAGCATTTGCGTTGCCTGCACGAAAAGAAACTCGCGGTCGGCTTCATCAGTCGTCGAGGTGTGTCCATGCGCAAGTCGGACAAGATATGTAATAACGCGCAGCCTGCTGAGCGCTTGGCGAGTCATGGTGATTGTAAAGAAGTGGAAGGGGATATTGAGGTCGCAGTGGACAAGGTATGTCCCTTCAATATGGGCGCAGAATCCGTCGATTGTGTACGTCTTCTTGTCTTTCCCAAGCAGCTTAATCAAGACTTGACCAGCAGGCTGCTCTGTTGGCTGTGTTCCTTTGAAGTCGCGGTCCCAGTCCTCGGGCGTTGCCATGGCAAGCTCTGCACGAATGAGGGCAAACATCATTTCGGTCGCGCCGTTGTGTGCTGTCGGTGGTTCGGCTTGTTCGATATACAAGTCGGCATCATTGATGTTGAGTGGTATACGAGTGTCATTAGGTACCGCCAGTGCCGTCACGGCCGCGCCTGTCATCTCGCCAACACGGCGATCGTACGCCGCAATTGACCACCAAAGACGGCGCCGTAGCTCGCATTCGTAGGCATTGAAGCCCTGGCCAGCAGGATCGCGGTGAAGGCCCATGTGGTGAGCTATGCGCACCATCACACCCATGATGGAAAACACTTGCCGAGGGTCAAGGTACCAACGTATAGCCAGCTATAAGAAGTCAGTACAGAGGTAGCGGAGGGACGTGGGTTGGCTGACCATGTAAAGAAGAAAAGCTTGCAGTGTAACAATATCCGAAGAGCGCATAAAATTGGCATTGATAAGAGCCTGTTGTAGTCCGGCAAAGAACTGGCCCAGCAACTCTTGTTTCTCAGCTTGGAAGCGCTGCCGTACTTGTTGGTCGTCAAGAGACGACACTGCCATCAAGAATATAGCAAACATCAACGCCTCCTTGTCTTTGGGTGCTTGCTCCGGGTTCCCAGTATAGGCGATGACTTGTTGTTGGACAGTGGGCACGTGGGTGAGCTTCAAGAGAGGGTTCACATTGTCAATGTAGATCTGCCAGAGCTGGAACATTTGAATCGTGGAGGGGCGATACTCGGCAAGATCAATATCCTGGTCGCTGAGGAGAAGTGGAAACGGGTTTCGGTTGGTGAACATCCTATCAAAGGCTTTGTATATGCTAGGATAGTCGCCTTCGTCATCGGAGGAGTCGTTCAATAGGTCATTGTGGGCGTGGAACTACGAGTTGTTAGTTGGGATGAATGGTTGGGAATGGGATGTAGCTCGTACAGTTTTATTGTGTAGCTTGAGAAATGTACCAAGCTTCCATCGTGCGCCTTGGGCGTGGAGGGCTGACACATAGTCGCCCTCGGTAGGGCTCGTGTTAAGATTTCCAAAGTCATTTTCCAGCTCGTCGACATCTTCGAGGGTGGCCGCGGACTTTGTGTCGGGGTCCAGTGCGTCAAATTTGATGTTGTGTTGCCGGAGCAGGTCTTCGTACTTCTTGAGCCGGTCCAAAAGGTCCCTCTCGTGCAAACGCTTCTTGCGACGGCGGGGTGGCTGAGGTGGCACGACGCGACACTCGGCGCCGGCCTTGACGCAGTTGGAGCAAGGTTTCTGCTTGTCGCAGCGGACCTTGCGCTGCTGGCATAAGACACAGCTGGTGCCGCGGGTCAACTTGATGGCGGAGAGATCTTGCTGTGGGGGGTTCGGCGGGCCCGTACTCGGGCCGGGGGGCTGGCCGTGTGAAGCCATGGTCGGGGATTTTTTTCAGTTGGGCGAGCCGCGAGAAGCCGGCATGAGGCGGGCGGGCGGTACAAGTAAGCTGCTAATTTTGACGGCATAGGTTTCCAGACAGATGGAGTACCATGCAGACGTGCGTTCGTTCAAGGGACGCATAAAACGAACGAGGATGCGTCATAAGGCTGAAGAAGGTGTATGACTCTTCACACAGAGGCAAACACTGACGTTTGCGAGGCGACGTCTGACGGGCAGCTGTAATTGGCTGAATTGGGCGTGACCCTTGTAAAGATGGGGCCAGTCGATGAACACCGATATGAGGACGCGTCTCTGGCTCTAACCAGTGCAGCAGGGCTGGCTGTCAGGGAATGCTCTTGGCACCGTTGACAGGCGGGATTCGTTGGTGTTGAAGAAGCCAAGCGAAGCCCGGGTGGGAGCCATCAGCTTCGGTCCCGAGCGGGGAGCCTCGCTGCTGAGCCAGCCAGCCGAATCAGGTTTAGTGCCGCCAGCTGTCCAGCTCTCTCTTTGTCTCGCACCGGAGCTGAAGCCTGAAGCCTCCAATAATTTATTTCCCTTCACCATGTGCCACCACCACCTCAAAATGATGTTGCCATCCCATAATAGTCTGGCCTCGATGGGTCCCGGAAAAAGATCCCGGGCCCGACTCTGCCATATCCCGATTCCCGGCTTTGCAAGTTGACCGAACTTTGCAACTTATAACAACCATGACTCCCAACCAGAGACGGGACAGCTGTTTGTCTCAACGGGATAACCCATTATTTCGTACAACACAAAGTTAGCAGAGCTTCACCTACTACGAGCCTCATGATGAACTCCTCAACACAGCCCGTCTCTTCTGCGCACTCGCAACACACAGTCTCCTCCGAGACAAGAACAACGATGGAGGCAAGTAGGGACCAAAAACCTGCTCCCATCCCAGAGTCTGGCCCCGAAGCTCTTCAAAAGACACCCACCAGAGACGATGAACTCTACAAGCCCAGAACCCTCAAGTTCTGGCTCGTCCTGCTCTCCACCTTTACATCCATGTTCCTCGTCGCGCTCGACCGCACCATCCTCGCCACCGCCGTGCCGCGCATCACCGACGACTTCAAGAGCCAGGGCGATATTGGCTGGTACGGCTCCGCGTACATGCTGACCACCGCTGCCTGCCAGCTTGCTTTTGGCCGCATCTACAGCTTCTACGACCTCAAGTGGACTTTTCTGGCCTCCATTGTCCTCTTCGAGATCGGTTCTGCCGTCTGCGGCGCGGCGCCTTCGTCCGTCGTCTTCATTGTCGGTCGTGCCATTGCCGGCCTGGGCTCCGCCGGCATCATGACCGGCGCCATCATGAGCATCATCCCTCTGGTGCCTCTCTATAAGCGTCCCATGTTCCAGGCCCTGTTTGGCATGGTCTTTGGCGTCGCCTCCGTCGCTGGCCCCTTGATTGGTGGTGCCTTCACGCAGCATGCGACCTGGCGCTGGTGCTTCTACATGAACCTGCCCATTGGTGTCGTCGCCTTCATCTTCCTCTACATTTTCGAGTTTCCCAAGACAAAGTTGATGGATCTGCCGCAAAAGACCAAGCTCCTCAGACTCGATCCTGTCGGCACAGCCATCTTTATTCCTACCGTCGTCAGCCTTCTGCTTGCCCTTCAGTGGGGTGGCTCTACCTATTCCTGGAACAGCTGGCGCATCATTGTCCTCTTTGTCTGTTTTGCCATTGGTGCCGTTGCCTTTGCGACCGTTCAGTATAAGATGCCCGAGTCTGCCTCTCTGCCATGGCATTTAATCAAGCAACGTACCATGTCTTTCGCCACTTTCTTCATGCTCTTTCTATCCGGGAGTATGATGATGCTTGTTTACTACATTCCCCTTTGGTGTAAGTGACTACTGATGGCATCTTGCGGACCTAATTTCTGACTTATTCCCAGTCCAAACCACCCATGGTGTTGATCCCGTCAAATCCGGCGTCTATACGATCCCCCTCGTCTTGAGTCTCGTCATTGCCTCCATCTTGTCTGGTGTCATTACGCAAAAGAGCGGCTACTACGTTCCCACCATGATTTCGGGCCCTTGCATTCTGCTCATTGCCGAGGGTCTCCTGACCACCTTTACTCCACAGACAGGTTCACCTCAGTGGATCGGCTACCAGTTCCTGGCCGGTTTCGGTGTTGGTTTTGGTCTTCAGTCGTCCAATCTGGCCGTCCAGGCCACCGTTGATAAGAAGGATGTCGCCAGCGGCATGGCTATTTGCTTCTTCGCCCAGCAGCTAGGCGGCGCCATCTTTGTGTCTGTTGGACAAACCATTCTCAGCACCACCCTCGTTTCTCGCCTATCGAACATTCCTGGTCTGGATCCCAAAAAGATTCTCAGCACGGGAGCTACAGAATTGCACAATGTTGTCCCTCCGCAGTATTTCGGTCATGTTGTGGACGCGTACAATTACGCTGTCACCCGCATCTTCATCGCATGCCTAGCTGTCACGTCTGCTCAGCTGTTATCATCACTTGGTATTGAGTGGAAGTCCATCAAGAAGCCTACGCGAGCGAAAGCTGCCGACTCTGAGGAGCAAAGAGAGGATAAAATGTAATTCACACAATATATTAAATATATACATGTATTATTTAAAACTTTTCTTCTTCAACTATGGCGCGGTCCGATTCCCCTTCTCCTAGTGATGCGCAGACCAATTGTTCTACGTTACTGGGATGAGGGCTTGTAGTTTAGGTGTTCTTCGCCCCAGCCCACCTTACCTCGTATGATCTTTCTTATTTTTCTTGCCTGACGCACCTTTCGCGATGAACCAAACGTTAGGCAAGTCGAGTCGAGAACATTTTTGCAAGTTGAAATAATCAGCAGCGTTTCGTGGAGTAGAGTAATGATAGCAATCAACTTCATGTACACTACATACCTGTGGCTTGACTTGCTGGTGGACTCGTAGATGCAAGGGAAAATGTTGTAGAGCGTGCTGTCGACCGAGCGAGCGAGGGCTGTCTTAGGTGTGGCTGAATTATGTAAATGTTTGCAAGGATATTTAGTCATGGAGCCGAAACACACAAGCCAATCTTGGGGATCTTGGGGTGGCTGCTGCATCTGCACCTGCTGTCGCGCTCGTCCGGGTCGGCAACCGGCGACTGCCCTTTTGCCCGAGCGGCCGCTATGTTTCAGTGGACGTGCACTCACAGGCATTACCTGTTAACAGTGCCTGCACTCACTGCACTCACTGCACTCACTGCACTCACTGCGCTCACTGTACTGGAGACTGCCGCAAGTTACCAAGACTGCCCTGGCCTTTTACCACCCTGTTAGTAATACCCCGACTTTCTTAGTTATTATAGTCTCATGTTGCAGCGAAATACACGTCGCTGACACGCTGCTACGTCACAGTGGCTCCCACCTGCATGCCCGTCGTTGTCGCTGGCTGCACCGTAACGAAACGACATCTTACCTTACCCTCCTCATTACTCTAATTCCCTCTCTCCTACTTCCAAACCCCCCTCTGATTTCCTCTCTTGTTTTTTTGTCTCTCATCCCCTTTCCCTTTCCTCGCCCGCGTGTTTCGACCAGACCCGAACCGCCCCACGTACCTCGAGTTAGCCTCGGCTCCCCGGGAACAAAGCCAGGAACCAAAATCTGGGGAATAACTTCAAACAGCAAACAAAAAAAAAAACCTCCCCGAGCTTTGTCAACGAAAACACCAACCCCCATCAACCCATCCCGACCGCGTGCGACCCGACCTCAATCCCTCCCTCCCTCCTTCCTTCCTCGCCCTCACCCACAAAACACCGCCACGATGCCCGCGTCAAACCCATCCTCCGCCGACGCCGTCGCCCAGATTGAGCACGCGCTGCCGGACCCCCAGCAGGTCAAGGCCAAGGCCGCCTCGGGGTTGCTCAACCAGCTGCGCGACACGGGCGCCGGCGCCGTCGGCGGCGTCTGCGCCGTCATCGTCGGCCACCCGTTTGACCTCGTCAAGGTCCGCCTGCAGACCGCCGACCGCGGCGTCTACTCCTCCGCCATCGACGTCGTCAAGAAGAGCGTCGCCCGCGACGGCCTGCGCCGAGGCCTCTACGCCGGCGTCAGCGCGCCCCTCGTCGGCGTCACCCCAATGTGTACGTCTTCTCCCTTCCCGAGGCCCCCCTTTTTTTCCTTCCACCTGCTTAACCATCCCTTCCCACAGTCGCCGTCTCATTCTGGGGCTACGGCGTCGGCAAGCAAATCGTCACCAACCTCTCCCCCGTCGGCCCCTCCGGCCTCTCCATCGCGCAAGTCTCCGCCGCCGGCTTCCTCTCCGCCATCCCCATGACCGCCATCACCGCGCCCTTTGAGCGCGTCAAGGTCATCCTCCAGGTCCAGGGCCAGAAGCCGCTCGCGCCCGGCGAGAAGCCCCGCTACGCCGGCGGCCTCGACGTCGTCCGCTCCCTCTACCGCGAGGGCGGCCTCCGCAGCGTCTTCCGCGGCTCCGTCGCCACCCTCGCCCGCGACGGGCCCGGCTCCGCCGCCTACTTTGCCGCCTACGAGTACATCAAGCGCAAGCTCAGCCCCAAAGACCCCGTGACAGGCCTCCCGGCTGGCGACCTCAGCATCGGTGCTATTATTGCTGCCGGTGGTGCTGCCGGTGTCGCCATGTGGATTCCCGTGTTTCCGGTGGATACGGTAAAGTCCCGCTTGCAGACGGCAGAGGGCAACGTCTCGCTCGGTGGTGTCGTTCGCGAGCTCTACGCAAAGGGCGGCTTCAAGGCCTTCTTCCCCGGCTTCGGCCCCGCGCTGGCGCGTGCCGTCCCGGCCAACGCGGCCACCTTCCTGGGCGTCGAGCTGGCGCACAATGCCATGAACAAGGCCTTTGGCAAGGCCGAGTAAAATATCTTTTTTCCTTCTTCTTCTTCTTTTGTAATTTTTTCTTGTATACCGGAGTATAGGTGGAAATTAACATGTGAACAGCACTGCACATGATTCTAGACAAATAGATGAATAAAACTTTATATACTACTGTTGAAGAATGCAATGATTAAAAAAAGGATACGGTCTAAAGTTGTAAACCAACGCCCGGCGCTTCGTAAACTCATGTCTAGATGAAAATAGTGTCAATCACCAGGTCGCACACCTCGTCCACCGTCGGCAGCTGCCCGCGCCGCAGCAGCCGGTGCAGGCCCGCATCACGCCTCGTGTCAATGTACCCCGTCGCCAGGAACGCCTTCTCGCCGCCCGACAGCTCGCGCTTCTCCGCCTCGCGCCACCTGCGCTCCGCCTCCTCGCGGGCCTCGCGCAGCACGCGCTCCGTGTCCTCCGACTCCCAGAGGTTGCAGCGGTCGCACTCGCCGCACGGCCGCGGGTCGCCGTCCGGCCGGAAGTGGTCGCAAAAGTGGCGGTAGCCTTCCTCGCCGAGGTCCGCCCGGCACACGTAGCACATCCGGTACCCGCACGGGCACGTCAGCTTGTTGCAGCCCGCGTTCTTGACAAACGACGTCCCGCACCGCGGGCACACCCGCTTCACCGCCATGCTCATCGCCTGCTCCACCTGCGTCCGCAGCGCCACCAGCGACGACTCGTGGCACACGTGCACGTCCCGCCACGCCTTGCGGCACGACAGGCACGACAGCCGCCCGCAGTCCGGCGCCCGGCACGAGAACTTGAGCCCGCGCCGCCGTCGCACGTGCCGCCCCACCGCCCGCGTCCAGTGCTCCCGCAGCTGCGGCGCCGCCGGCGCGTACGCGGCCGCCACGGCGCACAGCAGCGTCGCCAGGAGGATGCTAGGGAGCAGCAGCAGCAGCGCCAGGGCCGTGGCGCCGAGGAACAGCATCTGGTAGCCGCTGTCGAACCGGATCCGCAGCCCGGCCTCCTCCGCCGGCACGTACAGGTCGTCAATCTCGGCGTAGTCGCAAAACGGGCACCGCACCAGCGGCAGCCGCGACTCGATCAGCGAGTGGTCCGCCAGCCGGCGGTCCAGCTTCAGGAGCATCTCGGCGCCGCCCTTGTGCCGCATCATCGCCTGGTGGAGCTGCTCGTGCGGGACCTGCCCGGGACACCGGTCGCCCTCGGTCGACAGGCATCGGAGCGTGCCCGTCGCCGCCTGGACGCTGCTCTGCCAGCCCTGCCCGAAGAGCGCCTCCCGCACCGCGTGGTGCACGCACTGGAGGCAGGTCATGTGACCGGACGCAGTGCAGGCCGTCATGTCCTCAAACGGGCCTGTCGCGAAGCAGCACCCGCACTCGTACGTGGCGCCCGCCGCCTCCGCCTCCCGCTCATTCAGCTTGCGCGCCAGCGCGCCGTCGGCCGCCTCACGCGCCGCCCTGCCGCGGGCCTTTATCGGTGCCACCAGCGCCTCGTACAGCTCCCGGTCCAGCTCGGCGCTGCCGGTGGCGCGGATGGTCGGCACCACGGCGCCGTTCCCGGTCGACCGCCACACGACGAGCGGGTGGTTCTCCGCCTCGCCCGTGGCCACGACGGGCGTCTTCCGCCGGAAGAAGAGGGAGGAGATGGTGAAGCGCCACGACTTGGACGACAGCGTGGCCAGCGTGCACCGCGACTCGAGGTACGCGTAGTTGGACTCGGCGAGCACGCCTTCAATGGTGGAGCGGGAGAGGCCGCGGAACTCGTGCCAGGCGAGCGCCCGCACCGCCCGCTTGTACTCGTGGCTACGGAAGGCGTCGGCGCGGGGCACCGCCGGCGTCGGGGCGTCGTCCTTGTCGGCCACGCGCCACCGACCCTTGACCCATTTGACGCGGTTCTTAAGCAGCGCGTCGGCGACGAGGGCCAGCCGCGATTCGCCGTCAAAGTTGGACAGCAGCTCACGGAAGACCTCGACCTGGACGTCAGGGAAGACGGCGGCCAGCGCCTCGAGGCAGTTGTTGAGCTTGTGCAGGTCGGGCCGCTCAGGCGGCACGCACGGTAGCTGCGCTTCGTTGTGGATGTACTCGGGCAGCAGGTCCTCGGGCTCGGCCCGGGCCGGCTTAGATCGGTTCGTGGACGCCTTGTCGCTGGACGAAAGGATGCCGAGGGACACCATTTTGTCTTGTCATCAGGCTTGCATGGTTGAGCGGAGAGAAACGGTGGCCAAGTTGGATGTCGTTCAAACGAAGGTTGGTTGGTCATGTCGAAGCCACACAAGCACGGGCCAGGCCTCCAAAAATCAGCCCCACAACTCACAAGTTTGTCCCAACAATCAGCTTTATGAAACACTGTCAGTCATCAGGTATGCCCGAATATCACAACATAGAGTTTTGTGCCTCATTCCCTAACGTCGAATGAATTCCCCAGGTATGCAGTCTACGAGACGCGCATGCCGTGGTTCTAAAATCTTCCCCTGACATCACAGTTCAGTGGGACACACGCTAACACCATTATATCTATGACTTCCATGGTCTGACTTCGTATATTCGACCACCCGCATGCGCAGAAACAAAACCTTACAATAATGTCTTAAAAACCCCAACGAGTCCCCAACGCCGTATACTGTCGCCGAACAGCTGGGCATTCAAGCCCATACTGTTGTACATGGATCCTTCAATAGCCGTGACAGCCGCACTGCTCTTCAGCCTATCCAAACATCATTTCGTCATTCACGTATTGCAGCCGCTATTGTGCTCAACACAGCCATCTTCTAGCCCGGACGCGGCTTCTACGTTGTGGTAGTCAAGGATCTCCGAGTACCTATGATTGAGTTAGCGTCTGAAACGTTCGTCAGAAACTGCCACCTACATCATGATCTTCCATGTGTCCACAGGAAGATCGGCGTCATTGAAGCTCCAATCGAACTTTTCCTCCGCGACGGGTTCGTCAGTGGGGTCGTGGTACGGGGCAAGGTAGTCGTGCGAAAGCGCTTCGGCAGCCGTAATGCGCTTCTTGGGGTCAAAGACGAGCATGCGCTCCATTAGGTCGATTGCTGTCCATGTTAGTAGTGCAGCATTGTTAAGCTGCGTAGAATGCACGCACCAGAATCGTCTGCGTTCTTAAACTTATTGCGAAGAGGCTGACGTTCGCGTTTGGGTAGCGACTTGACGAATCGTAGCGTCTATACCGTGTCAGTCCATGAGTAGCGATGGAGCACGGATTGGAACCTACATTTTCGCTGGCAATGGTGTTTATCACATCATCGGGCGGCGTACCGAGAAGCTCGGTAATGATGGAAAACTGGTTGACGTGATCTTTGCCCGGGAACAAGGGCTTACCATCGAGCATCTCGGCAAAGATACAGCCAGCACTCCAAATATCGACCTCGACGTCGTATTTTTGCCATGTGAGCATAATCTCGGGGGCGCGGTAGTATCTGGTGGAAACGTAACCCGTCATCTGCGGGTCTTGGATTCGGGCGAGACCAAAGTCGCAAATCTTGAGATCGCAGTTTTCGTTGACAAGAATATTGCTCGGCTTTAGGTCACGATGAACGACGCCGGCCGAGTGGACGTACTTGAGACCGCGCTGAAATGATCGGTCAGCTTCGCGCGGCAGCTTGTTGGGGTTGTACATACCATGATTTGGTACAGGAAATATTGGATGAACTGTTTCTCAAGTGGCCTCGACGTGAGGAGTCTGTGAAGGTCTGTTCCCAGGAGCTCGGTGACGAAATAGCTACGACTGGTAAGCATATCTGCGAATAGGCACGGGCGGACGGAATGGCATACATGTCTTCGAGGGGAGAGATAAAGATGTCGCTCAGAGAAATAACCTGACATGTCGGTTAGCACTAGATATTGTCGGAGGGTCGGGGTCCGGTACGTTTTCATGTCGGAGGTGCTTGAGCAGCTTGAGCTCGCGGTAGGTGCGCTTCGCGAGGACGGGGGTGCTGAAAGGCTTCATGATCTTCTTGACGGCAACATTTTGGTTCGTGAGCTGATCTCTTGCGGAGCTAGATTGTCGCTGTTAGAGAGGATATATGAGTGCTGCAACTGGATGATTGCGACGTACCAAACGAGACCAAAAGCTCCCATGCCCACGGGCTGGAGGTCCGAGTATCTGCACGCAGGGTTAGAACAGCCGCACGAGCGGTATGTGGCGTTGGTTGGATGCTGATGCACGTACCTCGACGTTATCTCGAACGTCGTTCCAAAGATCTGCGCGCGAACGAATTCGGCCATGGTGAGGGGCAGTCTGGGAAGGAAAAGGATACGCGGCTTAAATATGTGGTGGGAGGGGAATTGAAGCGGTCAGGGGCGCGGGGAAGCGTCCTGATAGGGCGATTGGACCAGAACAAATGCAGATGAATAATGCAATGGGAGGATGCGCACGAGTGGAAATGCGGAGGGTTGCAGAGGTGACGGCTTTGGCGATGGAGCGTAGCGAGGAGGAAGGGATGCGAGGACGATGCGGGACGCAGGTGGGATGGTGAGATGATAGAGGGGAGCTTGACTTTTGCGGCTGGCTGGCAGTGGGCAAAGGCGGGGCAGCAGCGCAAGAGGAGGAGCGTAGTGCAGTCTATACGGCGGGTGTGGCGCGCGGCCAGAAAGCTCTAGCACTGTTCAGACTGTGAGGCGGGGATGTGGTAAATTGAAACTGGTCTCGACCAGTCGAGCGATGAAAGATTGCAGACGCTATTGAGTCGCGGCAGAAGACCGAGATCAAGCTCGATCAATGAGGGGTTTCGCCTGTCGGAGATGCAGAAGATTTAGAGTTGAGCTCGGCTTCGGTTAGCAAAACGGCATTAATCGCGCTTGCGACCATCAATACGAATAGTCTGCCAGGAAGCATGGAATAGAAGCAGGAAAAGCAGCAGCGGAAGCAAATCGTCTCGTCAGCATAGGCTTTGTAATGCTGCCCACCAAGACAGCGGGCATTTGCTGGTGGTCCGCTGCCCAGACTGCGCTGCCTCCACTGCTCTTGCCCGCTACAGCGATACAATGGACGGCAAACAAACGATGGCCTTTGCCTTCCCACCCAACTGCCTCTGCATCATGACCTCATGACATTTGAGGCCAGCCAGAGACGTTGCAAAGAGCCATCATGCCCGGAGCCTTGGACGCGAAGCCAGAATGCAAATTATGCAGCCAGCAATGCCCAAGCGTCGCTTGACTCTCAGGGGCTGAGGCACCATCGTCTCTGCCGCCGTTCGCTGTCTTCACTGGCCCGGCGACCGAGGTGTCTTGCGGCGCCAACGTCATGCGCAGCAACGGCCAGCCAGGTGCAAGAACTCGTACAGCCGAGCCCATGGGATGTAGAAGCGCTTGAGAAAATACAAGGGGGCGAAATTCTACACACCTTTCTTCTTGAGACGCGCAAATGAGCCGTCGCGATGAGTAAACGAATCGTACCGAGAAGGATAGTGTCGCGGGGCGGAGATCTAGAGTCTATGGACGAGATGACGGAGTATTTTCCACTGTGAAGGATCAGAGAATCGTCAGCGAATGGAATTCTCTCGAAGGTCACGGAAAAGAGGTCCTGCGCGAAGCAAGGTAGAGAGGCAGAGCAGATCATCCTGGTGCAGAGCCCATGCTTTGCCGTGGGGCAATTTTTGCCCTTTGCAGAAGCTGCTGTTTGGCAGTGGACAGTGGCGTTATGCAGCAACAGGGAGCGAGGACGAGCGGAGGGAGGGAACTCACTGGGAAGGACAGAAACAAAATCTTGCGCAATCAAGAGTTGGTGAGAATATGAAGGAGAAAAAAGGAGAAAGACCGAAACGTCTTCTTTTTTTTTAATTATGTAGTTGGGTAGTAGGAAGCACCACGGGTACAGGGACTGGTGACAGCAGCGACGAGGAATGCCCACTTTCCCTCGACATCGAGATTCCAGAAAACAGCACCCCGGCTCCATCGCAACATGCTGCATCCACCAAAGATAATACCCCATGATTCAAATTCAAGCGACGAATTTTTCTCGGTTCCTTCTTCAATTCCCGCTATTTAAATTCAGTGTTTCGTCACCTTGATTAACATGCCTTCGCCTCGTCCGTTCCTTTTCTCATACTCTCATCTCCCCATCTTCCCGCAGGGTCAGTCATATACCCGCCTCACTCCATGTACATACATAGTTTTACCGTCTCACTGCATCGCTACCGGGGAAAAAAAAGAAGGTCGCCAGTGCCCCTCACTAAAACTCCTCCTACCTGCGAGAGTACTCAGATTCCTTCCCCTCTTGCCGATGCGTTGGCGTCGTCATACGCTGCCCATCGCCAACACGCAACATGGCATTTGGGACTACACACAGCCCAAAACGCCATCAAACCAGCACTACGTTCTACTCTCGGAAAACAATGAAAGCCCATGGCATTGTCCCTTCAACCTTTCCCATCTCTTGCGCCGGGACCTCTCCATGCCCCATCGGAGCGAACCGTCCGCCAGGCGTTTTGCGCCGAATGAGGTCGATGCCATGCGATACTTGCTGTAGCGCCGTTGCACTGCCATCGGCCTTGGGCGTCTAGATCGGCTGAAGAAGGCGTTGCCCCCCGCCCCATTTCCTTCAAACTTACTCCTAGTACAGGGCTAGTCTTTAGTCCGCATAATCATAATTGTCGCCTGCAACTCTAGCCTCGCTCAAGCGCAGCTTCCCACCTATCAAAAAAGCAATATCGTATTCTATGTCATGCCTTTATGGATACATGCACATCAACCGAAACATCAGGGCCAGTCTGCAAACCTTCTTGTGCGATCCAATCTGTCACCAACCGAAACCCAAGCATTTGAAATGCTACACCCACCAGCTCTGCTTCATAACCATCCAGTCCCGCCGTTCCCTCAATCCCTGATGGGCAGGGGCTCGACATTCCATATGCTTTCTGCGTACTCGTTGATGCAGCGATCACTGCTGAAGAACCCCATGTGAGCTACCGCCGTGATACACTTCGAAACCCATTCGTCCTGATTGCGATAGGCCTCGTCCACAAGTCTGTGCGTCTCAAGGTAGCTGTGGAAATCATCCGACACCAGGTAGTAATCGCCATGTTGGCGGACGGCAGCAACCAGAGCCCCGAAATCGTGTGGCGTTCCGAATGTTCCCTTTTCAATCTCCTTGAACACGGCATCCAGATCAGAGTCGATCGTGTGCGAGCGATACGTATGCTTATGCCGCAGTTCTTCCACCTCCTCCGACAAGTTACCAAACAGGAAGATATTGTTCTCGCCAACTTCTCTCGTGATTTCAATATTCGCTCCGTCGCAAGTACCGATAATGAGACCGCCGTTGAGAACAAACTTCATGTTACTGGTGCCTGAAGCCTCTGTTCCTGCAGTTGAAATGTGCTCGCTTATGTCCGAGGCAGGGCAGATGATCTCCGCCTTGCTGACGTTGTAGTCTTCCAGGAAGATAACCTTTAACAAGTCGCCAATATCTGCATCATTATTCACCACCGACCCGACAGAGTTGATGAGGTGAATGATTTGCTTGGCCATCCAGTATCCGGGAGCAGCCTTGCCACCAAAGATGGACACGCGAGGAAGTTGTTTCTTGCGTTCCTCGGGGGACATCTTCTTGAGTGTCAGATAACGGTGGATGACACCAAAAATATTCATCTGCTGGCGCTTGTACTCGTGGATACGCTTCACTTGAATGTCAAATAGCGCCGCGGGGTTCACAGTCACGCCCAGGGTGCTTTTAATGTGCTTGGCCAGGCGGACCTTGTTGGCGTACTTGATCTCGGCCCACTCCTTGCGGAACTCTTTATCCCCAGCAAATTTCTCGAGCTTACTCAAGTTGGTCAGATCGGTAAGGAACCCGTTGCCACCACACTTGCTGGCAATCAGCTCCGACAGGCGAGGGTTGGCTTGATGGAGCCATCGGCGGGGTGTCACACCGTTGGTTACGTTGGTAAACTTGTCTGGGCCGTAGATGGCGACAAAGTCCTTGAAAATGGTCGTCTGAATCAAATCGGAGTGAAGCTCGGCTACACCGTTGACCTTGTGGGAGCCCACAATGGCAAGGTACGCCATGCGAATCATCTTGGGCTGCGACTCCTCAACAATGGACACGCGACGAAGCATATCGCGGTCATCCGGGAACTTTTTCTCTACCTGTTGCAGGAAGAATAAGTTGATATCGAAGATGATTTGCAAGTGTCTGGGCAAAAGGTTCTGCAAAAGGCTGACGGGCCACTTCTCGAGGGCCTCGGGGAGAACAGTGTGGTTGGTATAGCCAAACTAGACGACGGGTTAGGACTCTGCTATTAAAACATCGTCTTGTTGCACTCACAGTGTTTGTAACGATAGCCCAGGCCTGATCCCAGTCAAGGCCTTCAACGTCAATGAGAATGCGCTGGAGCTCAACAATGGCAAGCGTAGGATGGGTATCATTCAGTTGAATGGCGACCTGCTCCGGGAATTCTCTCCATGCGCGCCTTGACTTTTTGAAGCGTCGAACAATGTCATAGAGCGAGGCGGCAACCCAGAAGTACTGCTGCTTCAGACGCAGCTCCTTGCCTCGTTCGAGGTTGTCGTTGGGATACAGCACGGCGCTGATGGTTTCTGCGCGCTGCTGATCGGCAACAGAGCTTTCGTAATCGCCATTGTTGAACTTTTGGAAGTCGAACTCGCCACCAGAGGCCTTGCTGGACCAGAGACGCAGGTTGTTCGTGGTGGGCGTGGCGTACCCTGGAATGGGAACATCGTACGCAACGGCCTGAACGACTTCACCACCATCCCAAACGGAGACGGTTTTGCCATTGGCATCGGTCGATTTTTGGACATTGCCGTAGAATTGAATCTGCCAACCATGTTACTTGTGGGGTTCATCCAGTTGCGGAGAGTACGTACGTCGACTGTTACATCGTGGCGAGGAAACTCCCAGGGGTTAAAGTCCAACCAGTAGTCGGGAACTTCAACTTGGTAGCCATCGATGATTTCCTGCTTGAAGATTCCGTAGCGGTAGCGAAGACCGTAGCCCCAGGCGGGATAGTTGAGCGACGCCAAACTGTCGAGAAAACAGGCGGCGAGACGGCCGAGGCCACCGTTGCCAAGGGCAGCGTCATTTTCTTGGGTGATAATGTCCTCAATTCTGAATCCGAGATCGGCAAGACCAGCTGCATGTACTGTGAGTGCGGTGACGGAGGCGAACCGTTGATGGCGAGCTTACCTTTGGCAGTGTCTTTGAGGCCAACGTTGAGCATGGCATTGTCAAGGGCACGGCCCATGAGGAATTCGAGACTGAGGTAGTACACTCGTTTGGCGTCTCTATAAGTTTGTTGCTGCTGTGTCTTGTTCCAATCGGTGATGAGACGATCGCGGAAAGCTAAGCTGGTGGCGGCATAGGCGGCCTTTTCGTCGCAGTTGAACAAGCTTCGAGCTAGGGTGGTCTCGACATGGCGGACGACTTCACGCTCAAAGCCTTCCTGACCCTCAAAACTCTTGACAGCATACTTTTCCCAAGCTGCACGCTGGGGCTCCGGGATAGAAGCTATGGGAGACGGTGTGTTAGCTTAAAGCTGGGACTTGAAGTCGTTGATCGTCTGATAGGTGCCAACCCCGCCCCCGCACTTGCTTGACTGGGATCTGGATGTCTCCGACAGCTGAATGCTTACAGTAAAGCAGCTCAGGGTGAGAATTGCTATGTGAAATACTTGCCTTGAACGCCTTTGATCTCGCCAGCACCAAAGCCGGTAAAAGTCCTCTTGTGCTTGGGACGCGAGATGCCGGCGGGCCCGACTGAACCTTGGATGTCGACGACGGGAGCAGAGGTGGAGGGGCGACGCTGACGGATGGGCAATGCTTGCTCCGACGCCATGGTTAGTTGACGCTTAAGAATGTTGAGATTTCTACTTGAGGGATAGGTAGAGCAATGATATGAGCGATCGAGGAAAAGGTTCGAATGTGATTGAGGTTGGAGGAGGAGGAGCGGACGAGAGCTTGGGGAAACAAGCTCCAGGATAGCAGGTGTGGCTGGCCTGGTGGTATTTCTAGGCGGTTAGATTATTGGCGGGGTAGTATGTTGGACCACCCATCGAACCACCGTGACAACCGTGCCAGTGGACTAACTACCTCTGGGCAGGGCCCCCATTGCCGCAGCAGACGGTGGAAAGTTAGCTATAGCACGCTTTTTTAACGAGAGCCTGTGTGCATCTGGTGGCAAAGTCATTTGGGAACTAGTAGCTTCCGGCGGCGAGTGTCGGCTCGTACTCGACCTGCGGTGGGGGAACCGCTGGAGGGGCTTGACCGGGAGCTTCTGCGGGGCAAAGCCGCCACTCCAACAACGCAATCGGCCCTTGATTTCGTTGGGACTGTCTGGACTGGCGTGTCTGTCGGCTTGTCCGGTAGTAGTTATTATCTGAGCAATCAGAAAAGAAAAAGGCAGATATTCAGTCATGTCTCTGGTCTATCAAAATGCTGCCTCGTAGCACAGCAGTTCTCCTCGATTGGCGGCAGCCCGTTTTTCCTAGTATTTATTAGACTTGCTTGCTTACACCCTTCAACACCCGCCCGCATCCGGCGACTTGCCCTTACCCTTGAAAGCTCAAAACTTGGCTTATGCTCTGTTATTCCCGCAACATGCTTCCCATGCCAATTCATACCGCAATTCTTTCTTTACAACCTCGTACCGGAGTCTTCTACCAAGATTTGTCAAATGCTGTCACCTCGATTTCCATGCTCCCTTTCCCACACGCCCCAGCATACGGCCACCCCACCGCAACTGATAACACCGCATTCCAAGGATACGACCGACTCTCTGCTGACCATTCTCTCAGCTCTCTAATGACTCTACAGCCGCGAAGCCATTGCTGCGGCTGCGGCTGTGTCACCTCGCACCCGACAGACGCATTGCAGAGTTGCCATTGGCGCACACACACCCTCACATCAAACGCTTTGTCGAGACTAAGAATTGTCAATTGAACAAAGAAAAAAAGAACGTCCCATGCTTGCTGCGCCGGGCTATAATAAAGAAAAGAAATAAAAGAGACAAGGGGGTAGAAGATTGAAACAAAAAGCAGTCAACGCCATTCCATGAAGACAACCCTCTCCCATTGCAGCGATCCATCCAGTTTGGTCGCGGTATTCGTTGTCGTAACATGTCGGGTTATGTAAACCGCCTCCCGTCATATCAACATGTCATAAAGAGAATTCGAGCAGAACAAACAGTCGCTGCGCAAAGCACGGCCCAGCAAGTGCTCCAAACTCCATAGTGCGCGCCTCGCGCGCAGCGCCGTCCAAAGCGCCTGCCAGGACGGGTGCGCTATAGCCTCCTCAAATAATGCCGGTATCCTTTAGCGCGTTGCTTAGTATAGTCTCCTTGACTGCGGCAAAGACGAGTCGGATATTCGATGTGTCCGTGGCTTGCGTCAAACTAGAAACGAGTCAGCAATGCATCAAGTCGTGGTGGCTGAAGTGCAGACATACTGGGGATAGAGATTGAGGTGAGCTCGATTCACCTGATTAAACCTCCATAGCAAGTATTTGGCGGCCTTATTAACGTCGTTGCCGCCGGAGTAGTCTGGAAAGTAGTTTGCCAGTGGTGATCGAATCAGCTTTTGCTTAAAAATGTCCACCTTGTTGAGGAAAAGGATGATACTCGTTCGCATGAACCATCGCGAGTTGACAACCGAATCAAACAGCAGGAGACTCTCCATCATGCGGTTCTATATCCGTTAGCATGCGCTTGGCAAGTGACGCAAGGCCTCGCCTACCTGGCTACTCTCTTCCAAAAGGACTTGGTCATATTCAGAGAGCGCGACACAAAAGATAATTGACGTCACGTTCTCGAAACAGTGAATCCACTTTTTCCTCTCGCTGCGTTGCCCACCAACATCAAACATGCTGCGAGCGGTTAGTGACTTCCATGGTACGATGCACCAAGATGCTGTGACATACTGAATACTGAGTGCGCCCATCTGGAATCGGGTTTCATAGATACCAGTAGTCTTGGTACGAGCACGCAAGACATCCATTTCTTTGGGGAGGTAGTCTGGCGCAACAATGCGCATCGCTTCTTGAAAGAAGCTGGGGAATCGCAATTAGCGGGGTATTGGCGGGTTCTTGATCATGACTTACTATTCGGCCGAGTCCATCAGATAAAATTCGGTTTGGTGTTCCATGAGCCGATCTTTGGCAGGATCCGACCAGAGAGACTGGACAGCGGTGCCGACCTGTGAGTCAATCTGTGCCTGAGGGCCAGACTCGGCTTGGTATTCCATCAAGAAGGCCATGTATCGGCGATTATCGTCTATTTGCGGCTCAATGCCAAATTGCTGCATGGCGGTAATAATGGCTTTGGCGCATTCGACCAAGTTTTTGAAGACGGTGGGCCTGTAGTTGTAAAGTTCCTCGTCCGAGTAGCCCTTGAGATGTATAATCTTCATTTGCTTGACAATGGTCGACTTTCCGCTCTCGCCGGAGCCTGATGGGATAATTGGTTAGCGACCGTGAAATGTTTCTGCCAAGAGATTAAGGAGACGGCCAGTACCTAGGAGCAAGATTTTGCATTCTTTCTTGAGTCTCTTGGAATCCTCCTCGATTATGCGATCAATGGCTTGGCTCTTTTTTTTCTTCTCCGCCTCCTCACTAGTGGAACTGAGGCAATTGCCCATCATGAGCAGGCAGATGGTGGCGGCACGGCGCCGTCGAGGATATCGGGGGGAGGGCGGCGGAAATATTAACTATGGTGTTTCGAGCGACGTTGGGCGAAGCAATCAAAATCGGGGCATGATCGAGAGCCCGGGGACAGAAGCGACCGCTGCAGCAATCAGATTACAGACGCGAGAGCGCAAGATTCGAGGGAGTCGCAGGTTGGTGGGCAAGTGTCGGAAGAACGTGCGTTGTGGGACGCACGGCAATCTGACGCAGCACGAGAATCGCAAGAAAGCGCCGGAGTAGGGAAGCAAACGGTGGTTGGGGCGAAGGAGCTGGGGAAGCACGAGATGACAGCAGAGAAATGCCAAGTAATGGGGATGGCGAGAGGGGCGCGTTGAGGTCGGAGAAACGAGGTGGCGGGTGCGGCGGCGGATGCGGGTGCGGGTGCAGATGTGCAGATGCGGGAGAGTAGGAGCGACAGTCAGTTAGAGGATGATGGCGATACTTGGTTGGATACTTGGGAGCTTGACGAGAGAACTGGGGCGATGATGAAGGAGATGGGGCCTGGTGTCCGTTGATTGGGTGGACCAATTGGGGGAGAAATCGGTGGGCGCTTGGTTGATGGTGCGGAGCGAAGGCCAGAGTCTTGAGTGGCTGACTGGGAGCAAACAAATCGCACTCCCTCGGCAGCTAGTAATATTATCCAAGTTTGTCGGAAGCTAGTTGGTAGCTATTCGCCAAGAGGGAAGACGAGATGGATGGAAATGGTCGGAGGAGGATGGGCGGGAGGAAACGGGGCCGGTAGACGGACGGGTGAGGCAGCAGTTGGGAGATGGAAGAGATGAGTTTCGGCGTGACGGAGAGCTGATGAGGGGAGGCGACCCGTGGAGGCAAGGATGAATGGATGCGAGGATAATGGATGGATGGATCCTGGACGGATGGATTGGCGGGTGGATTGGTGGACTGATGGATGGATGCTGTGAAGCTGGAGGAACGTGGTGGAGAGAAAGGAAGGCTTGGAAGGCTCACGAGGAGTGGGCTGTGGGCTGTGGGTGTGGGCGGTAATAATACGTACGGTTGGTAATAAAAGTCGCTGGGTTCCGGTAGGTAGAGGTATCCGTAGATTTCTTTGCTACTAGGCACCTACTTATTAACCTTTATTCTTAGTCAACTGCCGAGACATTTGAGCAAGAGCTTGAGACTGGCCGTCCTGACTCTACACCTTGATATTTGCAACTTGACATGACTCCTTGACGCCAGCAACGCCTTCAAACCCGACGGCCGTAAATGAGGGGCTTGGTGGCGGCCTGCCAGCCACCTTGGGCAGGGATTTGCCCAGAATCTTCGCAAGACAGAAACAAGCCGTGACCGAAAACGTACAGGTACATAACTAACTAGGTACGTCCTTGACAACATGATTAGGTTGGTTGCGCATGCATTGTACCGGGTAATCCTGTAACTTGTCAATTCCATTCATTCACTCCGCCTCACCCTCACTCCAGTGCTGGGCTTGCGACTGCGCCAGGATAGAGCCTCGCATCTGCACGCAGCAAAAAATGGCATGATGGGCATTTCATTTAACCCAATCTAAATAGTGGCTGTACGACTTAATAAGACATTCTATGGAGTGCGAAGATTGTAGTAGACGATCGCAGACAGTGGCCATGCGGCCGAGCCCGTCTCAAGTCGAATGCGCTGCTGGCCGATGCAATGCAATGGATGGACCTAATTAATGCCTGGCCATTTCGTACGGTCCGGCCGCGTAAGCACCAGGTACCTATCATCAGAGGTAGGTATTAATGTACCTACCTGACTCTCGCCTTGCAATCGTCATCCTACTTACCTACCTACCTATCTTCAAGTACCAACTATTGAAATGAAACTGCAGTGGTAGACTGGTTGTATATCTGGTTCGGCCAACAAATAAGTAAAATAACCCCAGGTACAAATGCCTCGATGGCATTGGCGCACAAGCCAGCCAGGCGGCCACACAGCCTCACCACATGATATAGGTGATAGCACTTGGTTGTATTTGGCCATGGTTTCTAACAAGTTCGGCCGGTAGGTATGTTGGCACTAGTTAGTTGGTGTAAACACGTTTCAAGTTGTTCGTTATTACCTGCTCCTTGCCAGCCACCACCACCTTTCCATCCCGTAACGAACCACGAACCTATTCCCCTTCCCATTCACCCATCGTCGCCATCAATCCGTCCTACGTCTCTGAAACACCCGCCAACGGCATTGACATGCTGGAGTCGTCTCCAGATCGATTGGCTTTACCCTTGATAGCAGCATCATCCCTCCGCGTGTGTTGCCGTTCCTTGGCCTCTTATTCATCCCACCCTTCTTATGCGCCGTGCCGCCTGTCTGTCTTGGCTTGCCCGTCGCACCGCTTGCCCTATTCATCATTGCGGTACTCCCATCCAGTGCGACTGGGCGCACAACGGCGCCCAGTCGCAGTTGTCAGCATTGACCCAGGTACCGGCTTGTCTCTGGCTACCATCCGTGAATCACCTTTCAAACGAATCACGATACAGGAGCAAGGACCCTGCATTTCTCGGGCTAGCCATCGGCACTGGTCGGTGGTCGGCGATTATGTTACCAGCTATTATTGGCAACATTGAGCAACACTGCTGTCCGGGATGCATGCAAGCTTCATGCGTGCAATGAGACAGACATGAGCGGCGGCACGGTGCTGCCGCTGGCTCCGGTGGACGGGACAGGACAGGGACACACCTGGATGGCTTGGCTGGCATGGCTTCCTCGTAACCAGATTCACAGAAATTTGGCTTGCCCCTGACGAATGGTCCGTGTGAGTCGTGTTATTGACAAGGGCCACGTGTGGCATCCTGGTCGCTTCTTCAACTGCTGCAGCAGCCAGCAGGGCTGGTCGGCAAGCCACAGGCAAACTGGTCAAAATAGTTTTATTACATGTTACTTGGTGGCATCAGCCACAACCAGCGAGGCAGTGCAGGAGCCGACAAGTTCATCTGATGATGACTGACAGAATAATACCCAAGTAGTTACGAATACAGGCACATTCAAGGCGCCTGTGTAGCTACCTATAGACATAATAGGTTCCTCAATAACTGCCGACCTGCAAACTACCCAATTTCCACCTCTTCATAGTTGCCGACAAGGTACCCCGCTAATTAGAACCAGAAGAATCCTAAGCATTTGTACACCTTAATAATTAGGTACCTACATAGCTAGGTAGTTACCGTGATATTACTAACCCACCAATCAAGCCTGCCAACTGCCGACCAAGATGAAAGATGAAAGATCTACCAAGCTCATAGCCCCAGCTTCAACCCGCGCCCCAGCAATTCGCAATTCCTATCTGCCATTGGAAAAACGGTTCAAGCAACCCGCGGTTGATAGACGGACATGGTCGCAATGAATGCCGCCATGTCCAAGCTCGCCTGCCTTGCCTGTCGCCGCCAGAAGCGCAAGTGCACACGCGAAATGCCTTCATGTCAACTCTGCCAGACAAACCAACGTCGCTGCAATTACCCGCCCGACAGCACCGTCTTGCCGCTGTACTACACGCAGCAAGAAACGAAACCTGCAAGTCATTCCCAAACATGGCTATGCCGTTACCATTCATTCTTTCAGGGGCTACTTGGCTGACAGGCTCTGCAGTCGCTCTCGTTGGACCATGCTCTCAACTCATCTCCACCACCACCGCTGTTCTTTCTCGACTCTGAACTCTTTGCTGAGCTCAGGCCTGCCCCGGACCCCTGCGACCCTGTCCTCCCACCAGACTTGCAGGAGATTGCAGGCTATGACGATGAATACCTGCTGCATCTCGCCGAGCGCTACTTTCACTCTACGCACAGGATCCTTCCCTTTGGTAAATCACTGGCCGCCATGGCCCTCCTCGCCTCTCGACATTTCCAATGCTGACATGCCTTCTTTTCGCCGCCACCTCCCTAGTCTCAAAGAGACGTTTCCAGCAGCAGATCTGCACAAAAAATAAAAAAGCCGACACTCTGCTCCTCCTTCTCTCCATGGCAGCCCTTGACCAGCCTTCAAACCCAACCGCATATGATAGAGCAAAGAACTGTCTTCATATACTGGAGATTCAGGGTCTGATATCCATGCGACTACTGCAGTCGGCCATTCTCTTGGCCTATCACGAAATTAGCAACGCCATTTACCCGGCTGCATTCCTTACTGTTGGTCATTGTGCTCGGCTCGGGCAGGCCATGGGTCTCCACGACAGAAGAAACGCGCCCCAACTCTTCAGAAGTCCGAGTCAGTCTCTTCGATTTCTTGGCTTTCACCTGCGCTGTACCGGAGATTTCTAACTATAGCAGCCTCCTGGGTCGAAATAGAGGAAATTCGACGCACGTGGTGGGCCGTCTTCATTCTAGATCGGTATGACCCTGCCGCCATGCGAGTCATTCATCCACCATGTACTCACGACCTGCATCTTAGATTCGTTACTATTGGTCTTGACAACAGACCATTTGCTTCGAGCCATGTCAAGCCAGAGGAGCTCTTGCCTGTGGAGGACGAGTACTGGGATCGGGGGGTACAGTAACGTCGTCACACAGATTGGACTCGCAGCTGACTCAAACCCCCCAGGAACAAACAGTCACTCCATCATTAGCTGTATCGGCAGACATATCCCTTCGAGCCTCCACATTTGCCCGAACCTGCCAGGCTTCCGATTTGCTCTCCCGCATTCTGTCCCACATCAATAGCAATGCTGCAGCGGAGGATCGTGGCGCATATTACCGGGAAGCACTGCAGCTGCATGGCATCGTCTCCGCCCTCCATTCGTATCTTCTTCAAGAGACTCTAGTACAAGACCTGCCAGATCTTTCCTGCAGGGTATCTGCGCTGGGGATATGCTCCAGCGCCATCATCGCCCTGTACTATACTCACAGCTGCGCCGAGTTTGACGACGTCTCAGGGCAAGGCACTGCCGAGCAGCTGTCCATGCAAAAGGCGTCCCTGGAGGGTCTACACCAACTTGCGCCTGCTCTCTCCCCCTTTGCTACAAAACTTACAACGGTTCTCCAGGGTAGCGAAAAAGACGCTGTGGTGGATCCCTTTATAACGCAGAGCTTCTACGCCATGACCAAGTTGTGTCTCTGGTCTGCCAATGAAAGCGGCAAACTCGAATACATGGATCATGTCAAGGTTTTTAAGTCTGCCTTGGAAGTGATTGGGAAACGATTCAAAGTAGCGTGTGAGTGGTCCGGTTCCGCTTCAAAGTGTGTATCACATCAACGCCTCTAACGCCTCTCTAATAGCTGACTACCTGGCCATATTGGACGGGGCTACGGCGAAGCTTTGGCAATAATGAATGTATTTGCCTCAATAATTCGCCGAATCCAACTGCAAAAGGCCTTTTTCGGAAAGTTGTGCCTCTGTCCACACCCAGAGTTTCGTTGCCAGCGCCGGATCCTGCGCGTAGCTGCTGGGCGTCCCAATCACCGCGTATGGGATCACATATGCGCCAGAATCGGAGGCCGTAAAGTCATCACTCGCAATGGCGAAAAGAGACGATAACGCTCCCTTGTCTTGCTCGTCCAAGATGCCAACACAACGCATGACGGGTGTCACGGCACGGAGGAGCAGGCTCGGTGCCGTGCCAGTCGCTTGCTTGTTGAGGTTTCTGCTTCAGGGTTAGCCGTGATTCTACGGAAATGTGTACGGACGCTCATCGCGTGGCATGGTCGATGCATACGTGTTGATGTGGCCTGGATGAACAGCCGCCGTGCAGATGCTAGCACCGGAGCCGGACGCGCCGGGCCCATACCTTCGATGCAGCTCCTTGGTGTGCAGGACGTTGGCGAGCTTGCTCTGGCCGTAGCGCATCATGGCGTTTCGCGACTCCAGGCTGAGGTCGTCAAAGGCGATGCCTCCCGGGGGCACGAAGCGCTCGTGGCCATCCGAGGTCACATTGACCAAGCGAGTCATTTGTGCCGTCGCAGCGCTCGTCGCTTGCAGAAGTGGCAGCAGATGATGGGTCAACAGCCAGTGCGCGATGTAGTTTGTCTGCAAGGCGCCAAGGTCAGATACTCGAAATTAGCAGCTGCGTGACGTGCCTCAACGCACCTGGAATTGTACTTCGTAGCCATCTTCCGTCATAGAGAATGGAACCCCCATGACGCCCGCGTTGTTGATCAGGCCGTGCAGCGCCGTCTCGGTCCCGCGCAGATGCCTGGCCGCAGCCATCACGCTGGCGAGGCTGGACAGGTCCAGCGGCAAAAAGCGGACGTCCGCGGAAGGCGTCGCAGCCTTGATCGCCGCGATGGCCTCGGAAGCCTTGTCCTGGCTGCGCGCGCCCATGTACACCCTGGCGCCGCGGGCGGCCAGACCGGCTACAGTAGAGTATCCGCTGTAAAGGGCGGCGCCAAGGTCAGCGGGTCGCCTCCGGGGCTTCCGTCAAGATGCAACGGCGCATAGGAGCGGAAGGAGAACTCACATGCCAGCGTTTCCGCCCGTAACCAGGTAGGTCTTGCCAGAGAGGCTGGACAGGGAGTCGACGGTGAATTTGGACGACGGCATGACTTGTTGGGACTGGGGGAAGTTGGCAAATCGTTCGGATAGTAAACAAGGTTATTACGAAAGGGACTTGGATGGTTGAGAGTGCACAGCTGAGACAAGATTGTGCGAGGAGCGTGCTCGTCTATAAATACTTATCGAGACGAGACAAAAAGAAATTGATACACGGGCATCTCATCCCCCCCGCACCAAGGTCATCGCTTACATCCGGGCCGGCCGCAGCCCCACATTGTCCGCGTACCCACCCCGCTAGCGTCCGCATCTTGCCCGCGGGCCAGCTTCAACGGCCGACTTGCGAAGATAGGATGGACCTTGGCCCTGGAACTTCCTTTTTCCAACCCCATTTCCTTCCGTTCTGCTCCGTTCCGCATATCCTGATCCCGTAGCCTATCATCTCGGACTTTGCAGAGTCTGGCGGAGAAGAAGAAGCAAAAGCGCCCGAGACCCCGACAAAGACGAGACCAAGGCCGCCCGCCGGCCCCTGGAACTTCAACCCGGGGCTGATTGAGTTGGGGGAAAAAAAAAATGCAATTACGCTTTTCTAGTGGGGTATTTCCAGCCTGATGTAGACCGGTTGTGCTCCAACGTTTGTATATATACATATGTACAAAATTCCAAAGGGTTACCTTTGTCATGGATAACCAAACAATATATGCGACGAGAAAAATTTCGAAACATGAACAAACCTGTTTTGGTAAATCCTTGACCTCTTCTTGCTATTCCTGCAGTGGAAAATTATCCTTTTCCTGTAGAGAGAACAGCCTACTCTGTCGGTTCAACCTGCGTGCTCGATGACTCCGTCGACGCCGTATCCGTTTCCTCCTCTCCCACGTTGAAGATTGTCTTGAGCTCGTCCATCTCGCCGCTGTGGTACATCATGTCGTAGAAGAGCCCATGGGCGTCGTACAGCGCCCGCGGGGCGCCAAACTCGACCACCCTGCCCGCGCTCATCACCACCACGCTGTCGTAGTCGATGATTGTGCGCAGCCGGTGCGCAATCGTGACCAGCGTCCGCGCGCCGTCACCATCCGCAGCGGCGCTCGCCAGCTCGTCGCGCAGCACCTTTTGGATGCCCCGGTCCGTCTCGTAGTCCATGCTCGCCGTCGCCTCGTCGAGCAGCATCAGCTTGCTCTCGCGAATCAGCGCGCGGCACAGAGAGAGCACCTGGCGCTGGCCGTGCGAAAAGTTCTCGCCCTGTGCGTCCACATCCGTGGCCAGAGAGATGCCCTGTTTGCGGTGGTCCTCGACCTCGGTGTCGGATGAGTAGTCGCTACCGGAAAAGGAGGCGATGCCGCGACAGTTCTCCAGGGCTTTTTCGAGGCGCTCATGGGGGAGCAGGCCCGTGGGGTCCAGGTTGGAGGCAACGGTGCCGTTGAACAGCACAGCCTCCTGTGGGATGATAGTCAGGCCTTTGCGTAGACGGTCGCGTGGGACGTGGGTAATGTCCACGCCGTCGTAGAGAATCTGCCCGGAGACGATGTGCGTAAAGCGCAGAAGCGAGAGAACTAGAGTGCTCTTGCCGGAACCGGTGCGGCCGACTACAGCCACACGCTCTCCCGCCTTGAATGTAAGGTTGACGTCGGTCAGAATGTTGGGACCGTCGGGATCATACCGGATGGTCACGTTTCGGAATTCAATATCGCCTCCGCGCGGCCAGTTCTTGGGGATAGTCTTAGTTTCGTCATCAGCATACTCACCTTCGTCGGGATAAGGGGTGTCGTGGGCATTTTCAGGCTCTAGCTTGACATATTCCTTGACACGGTGGAAGCTCTGGATCTCAACTTCGAGATCGTTCATTGCGCGGACCAGCATCAGAATCGTCTGGCTCAGCCCATTGGCATTGGTAAGGGAGAAGCCGACCAGGCCAGCCCCAACGAGCCCAGCTTGGTTGATGGCAATGATACCAGCCGAGAGAGCGACCAGAGACGTCACAAAGTCGACACGCACCGCCACCCAGCGGTTGCAGTTATAGTTGGTCTCGGACGCCGCGGACCAAACTCGCAGCTTCGCGGCCAGCTCCTTGCCAAACTCCTTGCTCTTGCCTTCGCGTGCACGGATGACGGCCAGCCCCGCGAGCGTATCCGCAAACTGGGAGAAGACGGGCGACTGCGAGGATGATGTCAAGCGCTTCAAGATGACAGCGGTGCGCGTGTACATCTCGCCAATGACCACGCCGAAGAGGCAGGTGAAGAAGGCCGGGATCATGAAGACGGGCATGATGGAGCTGATGGCGGCGATGCGGAAGAAGAGCATCATGATGGCGTCGAGCGCGGAGCGGAGGAGCGAGCTGAGCATGCCGTCGATGGAGGCCATGTCGCCAGAGAAGCGGTTCGTGATGCGGCCGACGGGGATGGTCTTGAACCAGGACAGCGGGACACTCATGATTGCGCGGATGAAGTCGTTGTGCAGCTTCCGGGCGGCGCGCCACGCACCCCACTCGAACATGACAATGATGAAGCCGAAGCTGATGAGCTCCAAGAAGGTGAATGCGGCGTAGATTCCCATGTAGTAGGCAATGTCGACGTAGCCCTTTTTGTTGTACGCTTCGACCCAGACCGAGAGCCAAAAGGTGCCTCCGAAGAAGAAAATGTTGCTCAAGAAGAGGCCGATGATGCACGAGATGCCAAATATTGGAGTGCCAAAGTAGCCCATGTACTCCACAAACGTGAGCCTGCCAACCTTTCCAGAGGCCCGCATCTCCTGGTTGACGATGTCCTTGTTGGTAGAGCCGTTGACGCGTTTGCGGGCCATGTCTTGCGCATCTCCGTTTCCGGCGAGCTCGGCTTCCATGGGAGTCTCCGTGTCACCGTCTTCGTCGCCGTCACCGCCGAGGACTTCGGCGATGGTGATGGGGCGCCGAACGGCACCAATGTCGGCTTCCGCGTTGATCACGCGGCCTTTGTCGAGGGCGACGGCGTAATCTGCCTGCGAAGATATCCAGGGAATCTGGGTGACCAAGACGGTGGTCCTACCCTTGAGTAGGTTGGAGCAGAATGCGCGCCGCCAGACACCTGCTGACGTCTTGGCGTCGAGGGCTGAAAATATGTCGTCGAGCAGGATGAGGGAAGCACCAGAGTAGAGCGCTCGTGCAAGGGCGACGCGAGCTTTTTGGCCCCCGGACAGGGAGGTTCCGTTCTCGCCAACAAGGGTCTTGTCCTTGAGCGGCAGCTCGTGAAGGTCGGTAAGCAGGCAGCAAGCCTCCAAGACGCGGTTGTATCGGACCCGATCCATGGGACTTCCAAACAGCACGTTGTTCTGAATAGTGTCATTCTGGAGCCAGGCCGTCTGAGAAGCATAGGCGATGTCAGAGGGAGCCGTCACGGCACCGGATTCCAGATACGTTTCACCCAGGATGGCCATGAGCAAAGTCGACTTTCCGCTGCCGCTTTGGCCGGTAACGACATTCAGCCCACCTAGGACAAAGTTGAGAGAGATTTTTTCAAGACTGAAGACTGCCTTCTTACTACGGCGGAAGGAAGCGTTAGTGATGCGAAGCGGCCCGACAGGGTACTCTACCAGCGGCACGGCGGTGGCGAAGAACTTGTCAAGACGCCCAAAGGCAACAATAGCGCCGGCAAAGGAGCGGCTGAGGGAGCTGGCCATCATGATGTTTCGGCGGATGTTCTTGACGAGGAAGACGGTGGTAAAGGCCGTCGAGGCGTTGAGGCGACGGTCACCGACGCCGACGTAGAGGCCGAACATGACGAGGAGGGAGAAGAGGGGAAAGGCTTGCGTGACCTGGTTGATGACGGTCTGCAGCACAGCAATGTTCCAGAGTCCCTTTTGCTCCTTGGCGCGGGCGGCAATGATCTTGGCGGTGACGGCATCTTCCCAGGCGAAGAATTTGATGGCGCGAATAGAGGCGAGATATTCGGTGACGAGGGAGATTCGAGCATCCTGCGTCTTGCGCACGACGATTTGGGTCTTGTACATGATTCTCGAGAGCCAAAAGGAAATGGGGGCGGCGAGGATGAGGACGGCAGTGCCGACAAGCGAGACCCATCCGAGCATCTGGTAAAGACCAATGAGAGAAATGATTGTTCCGGCCGGGACACCGACAAAGACCATCATGACGTCTCTGGCCCGAAAGATGGCGTCGACGTCGGCAGCCATGAGGTTGGCGAGGCGGCCGGCGGACGTACTCTTTTGCGTCTTGGGCGCGGCGTCCTTGCCGGAGTCGGCGCCGCCGCGTTTTGAGCTCTGAAAAGGGTCGTCCTCGAGCTCCATGGATTCCAGTGCCTTGTGGTAGAGCTCCTGGGTCATGGCGGACTTGATGCGGACGATGAGGCGGGTCGAGGTGAAGACGTACTGCTGAAAGAGCAGGGAACGGGTGAGGGGTCCGAGGAAGACCATGGCGAGCCAGACCCAGGGGCGGTAGGTGGCGACGGTCGGGAGGTCGAGGTAGTCGAGCAGCTTGAACATGCCAAAGGGGGCGACGTTCTCGACGGCGAAGGCGGATCCGGCCCAAAAGGCCATGAGGGCCAGCTCGGTGCGCTGGAAGCGCAGGGACGTCCACATGGTTGAGCGGCCGAGGGCGCGCGCGCGTCGGATCTTGCGCAGCAGGTAGAGCGGCTCGTCGTACCAGGCCAGCTTCGGCACGGCCGAGGCGTCCAGGCGGCCGCGGGTACCCTTCCAGACGACCGGGGTGAGCCACTCGTAGGAGCAAAAGTAGTTGAACCAGCTGACCGTCTCCTCGGGGGCGGGCTCCTGGTCCGGGTCGTAGTCGGGGATGATGTCGTCGTGGCTGGAGGACAGCCGGGGCGGCAGCCACTCGGTCGGGGTAACGGCGGCCATGACCACGGCGCCGACGAGGGCGACGAGGGCGCCGCCGATGCCGCGATCGGAGGCGCAGTCGTAATGAAGCTGGGCGCAAGGCAGATACTCGGCGACGGCGAGGAGCGCGAGTGCGGCGAGCAGCAGCAGGTTAACGTGTTGGAGGACGTGGCGGCGCCATTGGAGCGCGAGGGAGAGGCGGACGAGGCCGAGGCCGAAGACGTAGGCGGCGAGCGCGGCGGCGGGTAGATGCGTGCGGTGGCTAGTAGAGGCTTGAATCAGGAAGCCGAGCGCGGCGGCGCGGCACAGCTGGGAGACGATCTCGTAGGGCCACTTGACGGCCGAGGCCGGGTTTCGGGAGGTGATTACGGGGCGGGGCCGGTGGCGGCGAAGGACAACGGTCAAGGCGAGGGCGAAGAGGGAGAGCAGCAGCGCAGCGGCCTGCAGACGGCCGGAGCGGGCAAAGTCGCTGGCTTGCTTGATCCATTGGAGGAGCGGCCGGGAAGGGTACGTCTCGATGTCACTGCGGTTGAGGTTGGGGTGAGAAGAAGACGAAGATTAGCGACATTGGTATGAGAGAGAGGCCGCGGCAGCATTGACTGCCGAGAGGGCAGTTTGGGAGATGTTGAGGCTCACCTTGGAAGGACTGCCGGTGGCCTGGGACGCAGGATAACGGGCATAAAGGGCGAAAAGGTGGACAGGCCGAGTCGGGTGAAGGGCTCCATGACGACGTCCATGGCGGGGGGACGTGTCTGAGCCGGCAGCGAAGACCGGGCTCGATATTTGAAAGGGAGAGGGGAGCAGGGATGAGGAGGGAGGAATTGTCTGATCTTTTGACAAATTTGAAAAAAAGATGGGATAGTTAAGACAAAGGCTTCGCAGGAAGGAACAGACAAACGGAGACGACGAACAGGGGAAGGAAATTTCCGGGCGCTAATAACCGTAGGGTGCCTCTGTAGCTTATTGTTTTAGGCTAACTGCCTACCTGCTCTAGCCTACCTAGTAGTACATACCCTAACTGGTAGTTACCTAGTAGGTAGGTGTTAGTTACCTGTAGGCTGAGTGAGGTAGGCGGTGCTGCAGCGTAACATCAGCGGGCCACCTACCTTCGTACTTGTGTAGGAGGAAGTTTACCAGTAGCGGCCACCTGTAACGGCCACCTGTAGCAGCCACCTTACCCCGCTAATAAAGCACCGCTAAACCCCGCTAAAGCTCCGCTGACCGGATGAAGCAACCGGCCTGCAGACAGGCAGGGTCCTACAGCGGATTTCTAGCAGCGATGCTATCAACTACAACATCGCTGAAGCCGTCCTCCTCCATAGAGGTTGTCTTGAGGCATCTCTGGGCAAGGTTTTCATGCCGAGTCTTTCTTCTGAACCTACTTCACCATCCCAGCCAGTCTTTTCAACACACATGGCAGTTTTTATCCTACTATCTTTTTCATGACAACATCGGATCATAATTATAGCATAATCCTATAACCCACTGTAATAAGTGGTAAGTGGCGGCGGGGGGCGGGGGATTCATTCGCCAAAGTCCACAGTCCACCTCATCCCGTTCCTCTCGGCCTTTTGCATCGCAGCCAAGCCGGGATGGGATGGGAAACGTACCCAGATGTTGCCCGTACAATGCAATGTGGCAATGCGCTACAGATGACACAGCAACACGTAATCCTTCCGATCCAGCCTCAACAACAACGCCATCCAGCCTCCTACAGGAACGGATACCCGTGTACGTCATTGGCGGGCAACTTCCCACACTGACGCCAGGCTATTCGGGATTTGTAACTTGTATGTCCTACCAGCAACAAAAAAACACAAGAATAAAAATGACAGCCAGCACGGCGGGCATGCAAACCCCCCCCCCCCCCGATCGCTTTTCTCCTCTCTATGCGTCAATGCCACTGGATGGAACCAAAAAGTAGACGGCAACCGTTCCCGGACTGACACCCCCCACACTGACTTGGTTCCGGGGTACCCTATCCGAGCCACCGCGCCGCCGCACCACTTTGCCTCACACCCCATCCGGGTCCTGCACACGGGCGAGATGTTTTCCCAGAATTTTGAGACTTGTATACGGTAGTTATTATAGTAGCATCGTGAAATCAGTTTTTGCAGAAAAAGAATCCCTTGCAACCCCCCTCATCTCATCAGGCCGGGATCATACGCCACGCAAACCGCCGTCGCGTAGTCACCATCGTGGCTGATGGAAATCAACGCGCTCTCATCCTCCTCCTCCTCCTGCCCGTCCTCCCCTACCGCCGCCGCCCGGATCCTCGCCACCGGCGGACCACTACCCAACGTCTCCGTCCTCCCCCCCGCCGCCGCCGCCGCCTGTCCGCGCCGCCCCTCAATGACCACGTCGTGAAAGGTGAGCCGCCTGTGCGCGTGCGCCTTGATCGCCGCCTCCTTGGCCGCGAACCTTGTTGCCGTCCCTTTCGTCAGCTATTTTTTTTTTCTTCTTTCCAGTCGCCTCCAGTCCCCCCCCCCCCTCTCCCTTCCCTTCCACATCTCCGATGGGGGGTCAAGAAATATACGTACCGTCCGGCCATAAACGCCGCCGCCTTCCAGCCGTCCGGGTCCCGCGCGGAAGGATCGCCGCCGCCGCCGCCGGTTAGGGGGAGCGTGCTGGCCAGGGAGGCCAAGCGCGGCCGCTCCTCGCGGGCTAGGATGCGCTCGACGAAGCGCGTGGCCCGCGGCGTGGTCAGGATGCGGTAGATGCGTGAGATTTGGCAAATGTCGGTCCCCACGTTGAGAGGCAGCGGGAACGCGCGCAGCGGCTTCATGGCGTCGGTTGCTCCTTGCAATGCATTGGTTTGTCGATGCTTGAATCGAATCTTGTACCTACTTTGTCGAGCTGAGGTAAGCTGCGCCCAATCAGTCACCGAGCACGAGCAGATGTTGTAAATGTTCAGGTTCGCGTTTGTTGGCGTCACGCAGGCTGCATTTTAGCGCCAGCATCGACAGCTTGATTGACCCACTTGCACCAGACGGAACTTCAGCTGCAGCCTCAAGACACAAATTAATCAATTTATTGTAGAATCAGCATTACTCATGGGAATAAACTGCGAATAAATCCAAAAAAAAAGATAAGATCGGGGAAATTCAAAAAAAAATCCAACTAAAAGAAACCGAGACAAAAATAACCCATTAATACAAACGACATCATTTCCAGCAGCTTCATGTTCAGCATTCAATATTTCAGCATTTCCACATTCCAGTATTGTTCTTAAGAATTAAACTTGATAATCAATCAAGTGGCGCTTTTGGTGAACCTAGATCAATCTCAATCCGATTCGCTATATTTGCGGGATCCGGGATACATCTGCGAGCTCGCTCATGCGGACGCTCATGCGGAGGGGCATCCTATGGTATCCGTGTAGAAAAATCAGGTTGGCCATGATTCTTGAGATGCGGCCTACTCGTTGAGGAGAGGTGCGCGCTCAGCGTCGGTAATCTCGGTGCGCTTCCTCCAGCGAATGTCGCGGCCGGTCCAGACGGGGACGGCG
Source organism: Cordyceps tenuipes (assembly GCA_025583755.1). Classification (NCBI taxonomy): domain Eukaryota; kingdom Fungi; phylum Ascomycota; class Sordariomycetes; order Hypocreales; family Cordycipitaceae; genus Cordyceps; species Cordyceps tenuipes. The sequence goes on from JANZYN010000047.1 coordinate 95,418, forward strand.
ACGCCGAGGGTGGCGAGGAAGAGGATGGCCATGATGGTAAAGGCAAAGATCCACTGGAGGGCGACGATGTGGTGCGTGAATTGAGCGACACCAATGGCAGCGGCGAGAACGGAGAGGGAGAAGCTCATCGTGTAGTCCTGTTGAGAGCATAAGCATTAGCATTGACAGGTTTCCCCAGGTACAGGTTGAGGGAAGGAAATAAGGGAAAACATGGAAAATACTTGCATTGTAGACGCCGAGGAAGAACAGGCCAAAGGCGAGGAGGGACCAGATAAAGACGTTGGCAAAGATGCGGGCAACGAGGCTGTCCTGGTGCGGCACCATGATGGCGCCGTTCCAGTAGATGGCGACAAAGGTCCAGGCGAGCGGACCGGAGACGACGGGGGTGTGGATGAAGCGCGGGTGCTTGTTGTGGCGGAAGTAGAGGGAGACGAGGTTGACAAGGTTGGCGACGAGGACGACCTCGGCCCAGTGGAAGTGGCGGCTGGCGAAGAGCCAGACAAAGAGCGCGTGCAGGACGTTGTTGACGATGAAGTGGCTACCGACGCTGGACGCGGCGTTGACGAGGTCGGCGTTGGCGGAGAAGAGGTGGGCAACGTAGCCGAGTTGGAGGGCGAAAAGGACAATCCTGAGGCCGTGTTAGCGATGAGGTCGTGATGAGAGAGGGTGATGTGTAAGAGCCGGGGGAGAAGTATGGGAGTTTGTTGAAGACTCGTGGGGGAAAGTGTCGGAAGCTCACCAGAAGATGGAGGCAATGATGGAGTTCATGGTAAAGGCGCTCCGGTGATGATAGTTGATGTCCCAGATGTGGCCGCGGACCGTGTACCAGACGGAGACGACGACGGAGAGCAGCCAGGTGAGGAGGGTGAGGATCTTGTAAGTGGTGATGGCGCCGACCGAGTGCGACTCGCGCCGACTGAAGGGGTTGACTGGATTTGATTGTGAGTAATTGCTTCCATCATGACAAGGCTGATGAGGATTCGGGGATGGATGGCATACAGCGGTCAAGGTTGGCCATTGTGGCGTTGGCGCAGACGAAGCTGTCTTGAAGCAGGGTAGAGGGTAAGTAGGTAGGGTTGCTGGTGATGAAGAGAGGAGGACGATGGTGTTGACGATGGCCGTTTCTCGGTGCTTGATGGAGAATGTAAAATTGTGGCAAAGGAGGAAATGAATATGAAGGAGGCAAAAAAGAAGCTGGTAGGTAGGGTAGGGTAGGATGAGAGAGGGAGAGGGAAAGACAGAGAGAGGGTGGTGGGGAGGACAAGGGCAGTGAAGTGAGTGAGTGAGGAGGTGAGGAGGTGGTGCAGATGCGGCTTGTTATTAGTTGGGATGCCTTGTCTGTGTGTGTGTGTGTGGGAGGGAGGGAGCCGGATGAGGAGGAGTGATGGGAATAAGTTGGATGGGTGGATGAATTAGAGGGAGGGATGGATGGATGGCCTGGAGCGTTCTTGTCTTGATGATGGATGACGTCGGTCGGACCCGCGAGCCTGGATCGGCAGCAGCGTCAAACAAGTAGCGGATAATGATTAGCAGCCCAGCCAGCCTGATGAACGAGCTGGGAGTGAGTGAGACATGCGTTTCGTATTTCTCTGCGAATTCATTCCATCGTATTATCCGCAATGAATCTCGTAGGAACGGAAGGTCAGTCAGTCACTCATCACAGGCAGCCAGCACCAGCACTCAGTAGGTGTCCCCCGTAGGTACCAGTATAATATTTAGGTAGTACCTACTAGTAGGTAATACTATAACCCCCTCAGCATTAGCTGCCTAGTGCCTACACCCCATAACTATAGGTACATTGTAACATCTGTCAGCCACAGTCCAGATCGATATTTAACATGTATTTTTTCTATCAGGTCAACCAGCCTCCCACAGACGGCAAATACGCTAACAACCAAGGCCAGCTGCTCTCAGCACTGCGGGGTGCCTGGCGCTACTCTGCAGGAAAGTAGCCAGAGGTCGATACCTATCGATTCTTGGTACCTACACTTAGTATACAGTACCCAACTAATACCTGCTAAACCTTGCCACTAGTTCGGTGTACTTTTAACCTTGACGATTCACCAGCCTCGAATCCATAACTCCGTGATGCATGGATAAACTCACCAGCTGACTGACCGACAAGGTGCAGCTCCATCGATTAGTTGACTCTATTTTTGTTTTTCCCTGTTTATTTTCCTTTCCCCGGACAGGAAGCTCCTAAGCAAACAACCCCAATATCCCATCCACCGCATAACCTGACCCGTACTGTACAACACACACGTTTCAAGCCGCCTTGGTTGTCCTCTTTTTTTTTAATACTTAATATTTTTGGTGGTTTTTTTCCCCTACAACAACACCAAAATCCATTCATTATTCACCAACCCATAGTCTCACTTATTTGCACAAATGTGTCCGGGTACGCATTCCTCAGCATCCGGGGCCTCCTGCAGCCCCCAACTACCGATATATGCACACACACACACACACACACACACTCACACTCACAATGTACGCGCGTTGCTTGGGTTGCATCCCCATCGCCGATGCAAAACAGCGGTCGCACCGTTAAATAATAAACAGGGCAAATACTACCTGTTACAAACTACCTTGGTACCTACCTCCCTGCTACCTGTCTGTGGTCAACTCATTCTCAGCGGCCTCCAGCCAGCAACGGTTTGCTCACCAGAATCGTCACCTTGACGTCTCTCCCCCCTCTCCCCCTCCCCTCCCCCCTCCTGCTTCCCCCTCTACCCCTTCCCTCTCATCCCGTCTCATCCCGTCTCACCCCCTTATTTATTCTCCGCCGCCCGGTCCGCTTCCTCTCCTCTACACGCCGACTGTGTGGGGATGCACCGGCCGGCTGCTACCCCCGATCTGCTCCACCCGCATTACATCCGTTCCTTCACTTGACCACTACAACCCTCCTTCAAACCTCACTCACTCTCGACGTCGCAGTCTCACTCATAATACATGATACACACACACATACACACACACGCCACAGTCTGCGTAGAACCCATCGCACACATTAATCTTCCAATCTTCATCTATTCTATAAGCCCAAATTTTAATCAACAAAAGAAACCAATTACAATTTTATACAATAATCACATCCCCTCCTCTCTCTCTCTCTTCTCTATCCCACCTCCCTCTCTCACTCACTCACTCTCCCTCATCCGTCTGCCATCAGCTGCTCTCCCTCATCCAAAATCTCCGTCACGCTTCGAACCTTCTCAACCAGACTGCGTCCCAGTCCGCCCAGCAGCAACTTCTCCGCGTTCGCCGGTAGCCCCAGGTACGTAGGCGGCTCACGCTCCGGTAGGTTGTGCACCCATTCCACAAACTCTTCCAGCCTCGTCCCCGACGGCACCGTCAGACCTCCGTCCGGCCCCTCTACCAGCTTGTGGTCCACCTCGTACGCCGCCGGCGTCAGCATCTGCTGCACCAGCTGTCGCAGCAGCCCAAAGTCGCCTTCGTCGTCAACCTTGCCGCCATACGTCTCCGTCACCAGGTAGCAAATCATGTCCCATGGAATATTCTGCGGCGCAATGTTGGTACGGTTGCCCGCCACAGTCTCCAGCCAAGTGTCGATGATAAACGCAGAACACTCGTAGTCGCTGTCGTTGAACTCCCAAAATCCCTTCCACCCAAGAGTCGGCGCATACCGCAGTCGCTCCTGTACCACCGCATGCAAAAACGAAATGAGGAGATACAAACGCGCTCTCTCCACGGGGCTCTTGCTAGCCCGCATAGACAGTGAGGACATCGAGTCCTTCATGTTGGCCCGGATGCCCGCAGGCTGCTCGTACATGAGCACCCGCGAAGCCCGTAGCAAGTTGACGGGAATCTTGGGGCTCGACTCCATCGACAGGAACAGTCGGAACTCCTTGTGCGGGTTGAGCGACTCCATCCGCTTCTCCAAACTCTGCAGCCACGTCGGTGCCAGGTGAACATTCTTGACAAGAACCCACGATCCAGTCTCTGCCGCGCTCGTGATGGCCTTGTCCGCGCTCGCCAGTCCTTCGTTGGAACCCATCGCAATGTTGGTGCACTTGACCTTGACTCTCTCCACCAGGTTGTCCACCTTGTAACTAGCATCAAATCCAGGCGTAGAAACAAGAGCAACAGGCAGCGTCGCAGACACTTGCATCGCCGTGTCCTTGAGATCTTCCACGATATCAAACGTCTCCGCTCCAAACACTTGCCCCACGAAACGCTCTGCAGCAGGCACGAAACGGTCCATCCTGAAGCACTTGACGAGCAACAGCACGAGTAGTGCCTGGTCCATGGAATTCGCACTGTCGCTCCAAATATTAGGGACGGCATTTTCGGCCAGCTCTTCCGTGAAGAACTTGTCCCAGTCTGACTCCTCGACGGCATCGATGACCTCCTTTAATGCCCCATTCTTCCTCGCTTCAATAAACGCTTCGGCTCTTGCGTCTGGGTTCGAAGATAGATCGCGTCCCTCAAATCGCTTGTCCAGGACATTGTCAAGCAGAGACTTGTCCATCTTGTACGGCGTTGCCTGCGCAAGCAAGAGGGCGAGTGCAACTCGGTCCTTTTGCAGTAGCCCCAGTGCCGTGCGTTTGAAGGTATTGACAAACAAGTCCTTGACGATAATGTCCCGGCGTTCGTTGTGATTTGTAACATTGGCCAGGTTCTTGTTGTTGTGCAAAACGGACCGGAAAATGTCCAAAAAGTACTGCAGCGAGAACTGGTAGAAGTGGTTGAGATAATGGAGATTCTCGAGCACAGCGAAAACGGCACTGCAGGCTCGGGCAACGACGCCATATTGCTGCGTAATTTCCTCCACCTCGGCCATGACACCTTCCGTGTTGCTCATCTTGGCAGAAATTTCAGCAGCTTCCCTCTTGAGCGTCTCTAGGGTCTCAATGACGTTGTCATCGTCCAAAATGTTGCCACGAGACTCATTGAGGGCTTGCAAAAGTTGCTTCTCCAGCTGTCGTAGATGGACCTTGAACTCGCCCTGCAGCTTGATGAGGTTGGATCGTCTCTCATCGACGTCAGGACGCTCCGACTTGAGAACGTCGTTGAGCGACTGCGTTTGCAAACTGCTTTGCGTGACGGTAAAGTTGACAAATGTTGTACGACTGCAAATGTCAGGCGCAAAGGTTGCGGATGGATCTCTCGTAGAAAGATACAGTTTGAACGCTGGCGAGAAATCAATCTCCTGCTTGCCCAGTTGGATGAGGACACGGCCACCGGTGCGCTGATATTCCTTGTTGAGGACGTGGTTTAAGATGGGATCAAGATGCTCGGCATCTTGGATCAGTATGGGGTTTCCGAAACGTAGAGATGATTCAAGTTGCTTCGTAAACGTGTCATCCAAGAAGCTAGTCACCGTCAAGCGGCGATCTTTGCACTCCTTTTGCAAGAATTCCGTGACTCTGCCAGAGGGATCAATGATCAGCGGGTAGCGGTTGAAGCGCTTGAGAATAATGGCATTTTCCGTGCAGAGGTCGTCCACTGGCAGTGAGTTCTCTTGCCAACCCAAGCGCTCGTCCGCACTTGACAGGTACTCGGTAACGGGGTTGGGTGATTTGTACTGGACACCGGAGAGGTAGAGTTGGTGTAGCCAGTCATCCATCATGGACTTTCTGAACTGCTGGTCGTACAGACCACTGTACGCAAGGAACGCAGCGGCAACCAAGACGTCACCGACCAAGGTGCTAATCTGTGTCTCGAAAGACTTGCTTCCTTCCTCCCATCGGGTGCGTTCAGAGGAAAGGCTATCCAGCAGGCGGACGCTACGGTCAACCTTGAACTGAACCTTGGACATTTCCGCCTTGATCGCTTGGGTCTCGCTAATGAGTGCAGCATATTCCTTCTTGTACGTGTTGATGCTCGACTCAAGCTCTGCAATGTTGTTCTCCACGGCCTTGGCGTTGGCCTTTGTTTGCAGCGCCTGCTCTTCAAGCTGAGTAACCTCCTCCTTCAGAGGCCCAACACGGTCCAGAATATCCGAGTAGTTGACCTGCGCAGCTACCCATTGAACGAGAGGACCACATGCCTTGGACGCGCGGTTGACCTTTTCAAAGGTAAACTCGGGAATGGACAAGAATTCGTTGCGCATCTTGTTCCGCAGCGCCTTGGTCATCTGCTTGGCATTATCGAACATGAGAATGCTTGCAATGAAGTCGTCCTTGCGTATAATGGCTTGGACAGTCTTCCATTCGGTGATGCGGTGACCAAGAAGTGTGCAGACGGCATCCAGCGCCAGTTTGACACCCTGTGGCGGGCTACCCATGGATCGGACTTCGGTCAGGTGCTGACGCTTGATGTTGCTGACACTGGCCCTGGCCTCTTCGACGGCAGGCTCAGCCTTGTCGAGATCCTCCAGCACAACCTTCCTCCGCGAGGCCACCTCAGCCTCCTGCTTCTCCAAAGAAGCCTGAATCTCCAACGACGTATTCTTCCTCTGCTCTGCCTCGCGCTGGTCGGCAACCATGCGCTGCAGCTTCTCGTTCGCCTCTGCATCTTTCTGCTCCAGTTGGGCTTTCTTTTCGGCCAGGCTGACGCGAAGATCGCGCACCTTGTCGACGGTGTCTCTGAGCTTCTCCAGACCAACATTCAGATGCCGCTGCTGCTCCTCAAGATCCTCACGCTTCTCCGTATACAACTTGACATACTGGCCCACAAAGTCCAAGAAATGACGCGGGGTGAGGAAGGTGATTTTCTTCTGCTGCTTGTACAGCTTCTCGTTGTATCTCGCCAGCGAGTAGTGGATATGCACCATGGAGTTGACAATGGTCTCGCGGTGAGAAGGCGGTAGGTTGAGGCCGCGGTAGGCAACGGGCACAGTGTCAGGCGCAGACCAACTACTCTTATCCAGGTCAATAGACTGGGTAAGTTCGTGGCCGACCTGGAACAGTGCTTGGTCGGACCAGTCGCCGAACCAGTTGAGCACACAGCGATTGAACAAGGCGGGACTTGTCGCAGCCTTGGAGGAGAGCCCATCCTCTGGCGGGTTCATGGTGAAGACAACATGCAGGTTGTTGACAATTTGCTGAGTAAACCACTTGTACAGTTCTTCCGGGGAGTCCAGGTGCAGGTTCTGGCGTTGCGCACCTTCCTTGCAAGCAGTCATGAGGGCAGCATACTCGTCCCCTTCGAAGAGACCAGGAACTTCGGCGTTGGCAAGCAAGGTGTTCATGCGCTCCAAGAAACCAGAGTCCAGAACGTTGGACTCATCCATGATGAAGCAAATCTTTTCACCCTTGCAGCCGCAGCGACGCAGGACCTCGCGTAAATCGTCGTCAAAGTCTTCCGCGGAGTACTTGCCGTGCACCTTGATCTGGAACACCTTGAGGCCATTCATCCAGGCAACGAAGCGTGAGAGCGTAGTCTTGCCGGAGCCACTGACACCAATGAGAATCAAGTGGCCCTGGGGCTGGCGGAATACACGATCGATGCGCAACACGTGCTCCAGCACGTCGTTGAAGAGAATAAGGGGAACGTCGACTTCTTCTTCGCAGAAAGTCTTGAGCCGCGCCTTGACAAATTCTCGCAGCTGCTCGCGATCGACAGGAACGTAATTCTTGGACAGCCAGTTGGAGAAGAGGATTGGTCCTCCAAGAGCCTTTTCCTCGTCAATGGTAGGGAAGTACTGGAGAGCAATCCTCTGAACCGACTCCTCGGTCCACTTGCGCTCCTCCTCGGCCACGAGACGATCCTGAAATAGGCGCAGGGCTTCATGGGCCCAGATACGCACAAGACCTTCAACAGACAGCGTCTCGAGCGGCTTGATGGCTTCGTAGACACCACGCACCCAGCGTGTGAGTTCACGGGGGCTGTATACGTAATGAGGCTGGATCTGGCGGGTGAAGCGCTTCTGTGACTCAAGGTAGAAGCGGACCATGGATTGTGTGAGAGGCTCGGCGTATCCACGAAGAGCAGGAATGATCTTGAGCACAGCCGAGTTGAATGTGCCGTAAATCTGATTGAGAGACAGCTCACCGGGGTAGTCAACCATGATGAGGGGGGCGTGGCGAAGAAACCTGGCCCCCATTGGCGTTCTGCCGGCATCGGTAGGCGGATTGCAGGCACCGACAAACTGTATACGATCCAGTGTCACCCATGACTTATCCGAGGTGCGCCAGAATCCGTTGTGCTCGACAAGCTGGCGGAGGAAAGAAATGGCACGCTGGGTTCCGTACTTGTCAGGCGCAGGCAGGTTGATCTCGTCGCAGAAGACAACAAGCCAGCGGCCGATCTGAGTCGGCGAGAGCATCACGCCGTTCAGTGTCTTCTTGTACTCGCAGTACTGCTCAAAGGTCTTGATCAGAAGATCGGGAGTAGTGGCACTCGAAAAGTTGAGTCCAACGACTTCCATGTTAGGCAGCTTGCGAAGGGCGCTGAACAGCGTCATCGTTTTCCCGGATCCTGGGGGGCCACACAGTAGGAGCGGCTTATGCTCAGCCAGCCAAGAGTACAAAATGTCTTCATGGCGCACAGTATCCAGCGTAGGGATGACAACGTCGGTTTGGATAATGGAGTGAGTGTTGACCTCGATAGATGGCACCTGAGTCTGCCAAGAATCCCACTCCGCCTTGGGCAGATTCACATCGAAGTCGATCAAAGAGCTGGAGCCGTCGAGAGGCGGCGATCCAAAGTTGGCAAAGGCACAAATCTCGTCACCAAAAGCTTTCCGATCATCGAGCGGGCAGTCACCGGTGAAGGCCCAAACAAGAGCAAGCAGCAATCTCTTGGGAAGGAAGGCCTCAATCTGCTCAAGCTCAAGAGGAAAGTCGGAGTGTTGGCTATTGTACTCGATCATGTCACGGACAGCCTTGTTCAGGAGAGAGAACAAGGTAGTCAGAACACGAGCAACGGTGAAATCCATGATATGGTTGTACTTTTCCGACTTTTCCAGAGCTTGCGTGACAAAGTCGTCACCCTCAAGGTAGCCCTGGAGCAGATCTGCGGCCTGGCTCTGCACAGCGAGCGTTTTAGCAGCGCTCTGGCCAGTGGCGACACTGTCCTCGTCCAGATCCTCAAAGGGCACGTTGCGCAGCGACTCAAGATAGTTCGTGATGACCATGTTGGGCGTGACCGTTTCCTCGCTGAACCAAACCATACCACACCGAGAGACAGTAGCCAGAGTGGCGTACTTGAGGGTCTCGACTTCAAACATGATGCGGACATTTGCTGGCAGGTTTAGACGCTCACCATTGGGTAGGGTGAGCAGCTTGTTGTCATCAAGGACGCTGTTCAAGTTTTCAACCCATTCAGGGTCGACATCACCATCAAATACGATCCAGTGACGCTTGGAATCTTCACCACGCAAGTTGTCGACAATTTTTCTCAGAATACTTGTAAAAAGACCGTCAGTCCACTCGCGAGTCGTCGAGTCCAGGTTGCCATAAAGAGCTTCCTTGGACATGACTTTGGAGTCAATGACGTGAGAAACGCCCTCAATGCCCTCGACGCGCTGAAGGGCATCAAGCAGCAGCCTCCAGGCTGCCGACTTGCCACTACCCGAATTTCCAACCATCATAACACCATGGTGAATGTTTTGAATTTGGTAGAGCTGAAGAACCTTGGTCATCCAAATATCAGTGACAACCAAGTGTCTCTCAGCCGCAATAGCACGAATGGCCTCCTCGAGAGCATGTAGATTCGCTGGCACATATTCAACGCCGGGGAAACATTCGCCCTCGATCTTTGTCATGATATCTACATCAGATTTGATGAGCTTGGGGGCGATGGTTTCACGGACACTCTGCACGATAATTTCAGGCTCGACAACTTCTTCAGTGCCGAGCTGGCTGTCGGTGATGCGAGCACGCTTGAGGCCGCCGGAACTGACGAGAACACTCTTGAGTGCACGTAGACCAAAATCATAATGTGCCTGTTTGGAGAGCTGCCTAGAGCACATGTCAAAGAACGGCACAGCCTGCTTGGAAAGCTTCTTAGCTTGGTTGAAGCCCTGAGAGTATAGCATGACTTCGGCAATGAGTTCCTTGTCGGGCTTGGACATGGCGACACTGCGGAAAAGCTTCTTCAAGTTGTCGGGTAGGTTGGAACGACCCGCATAGCCAGGGTTCATGGTAATGAAGATACCCGTGTTCTCGTTGACACGCAGCTGACGTCCAATGAGGTCAATCTGAGAGTCATCATTCTCACCGCCGCGCTTCAGACCTAGCTGAATGTTTTGAATTTGTTGCGAGACAGCGGAGAGAATACGCTCTTCGAGGCGGTTGAACTCGTCAAAGCAGCCCCAGGCACCGACTTGGCAGATTCCGAGGAAGATGCGACCCATTGCCTGGAAATCAAAGGTGTCGTCACAGCAGAAGACGAGGGTGAATCTACCGAGCTGCAACCCGAGCGCCTTGACGGATTCGGTTTTACCCGTACCAGCAGGGCCGTAAGGGGAACCACCAAGACGTTGGCAGAGAGCCTGTGTAAGAGTCAGGAAGCAACGATCCGTCAGAGGCGTGCGTACAAGGCGGTCAGGGACACCAAGATACTCAAAGCCGTAGTTTAGTTTAGCATTGGCCATCTTAACGTGCAGACGGTCAGTGACAGGGCCAGAACCCTGAGATGAGAAGACGTAGCGCATCTGCAGCTGCCAAAGGTAGTGCGTAGGGGAATCAGCCTTGGCAGTAACTAGCTTCTCAATCACGTCTCGTTGGTGGACGCATTCAGTAATCATCTGTTCGCACTTCTTGCGGAGAATAACAGGTAGCTCCTCCAGAACTGTGTCAGCAAGTACACGCAGAATCTGAACCTCGCGCTCAAACAGATCTTGGAGACTCTGCCCACCGTTGGCAAGAGACTCTTCCACAGCGGTGGTCCAGGCAGCCTGCGAAGCGAGAACCACAATCTGACTAGGGAAGGCTTCCATATAGTCACGAAGCGCCGCAGTGTCAATGGTGCTGTGCTGGAAGATGGGGGTATACTGTTCCACGGCCTCTGAAAGGAGTTCGGCGAGGCTAGTTTTCATGCCACTTTCGAGTAAAGCAAGCCAGTCGTTGATGCGCGGTGTTTGTGCCAAAGAAATTTCCTTCTTTAACTTGACAACTTCGCCTTCTTTGGAGGTGAATCCGGAAATGATAGTCTCGTCATCCATAACGAGGCCAGAAAGGCCTGCAAACATCTTCTTGAAGTGCTTGGCAATACGAAGAGTGTCGTTGCTGTTGCCGATCATTTCAAGAAGATCTTCATCACCAACAAAGTAGAAGCGCGGGAATGATACACGTTCCTTCTCAAGATATTCACCGAGAGCCTTCTGGATCTTGTTCAACATCTCAGCCAGACGTTCGAGAGACTTTTGAGCGTTGGGAATATTGAGGACATCGAGCACATAGGGCGTCTTGTTGGCCTTCTTCATAACAGCCAAGAATTCGCTATTGATGTTTTGGAACCGGCCTGACTCAATAGGAAGAAGGTGCTTGATATCGACATTGCCAGTAAAGACACCCTCGAGGTACACCCACTGACGCTGTACATCGATCCAGACATCAAACAATACGTGAACTCGGTTGAGCTTGTCTTCCCAGGATACGGCCTCCTCTTCGAATTCCTTGTAATAAGGCGAGTGCTTCATGGCCTGCAGAGAGTTCAAATTTTCACTGCACTTGGCAAACAAATCGTCCCAACCGCGAATCAGTCTGCATTTATTCTGGTAGTTGACCATTTCGAGCGCGTAGTTTTGCCACGTCTCGCGAACCTGCTTCAGGAATTCTTCCAGAGCCATTTCACCTTGGGCCTGGGCGATAATATCTTTAACAATAGCTTCAGTGGCAACCAAATTCAGGTCCCAGACATCACCGAGCGTCATAGAGCTAGGGGAAAAACGCTTCTGCGGTTTAATCTGCTTGTAGATCTTGTGCCAATGACGCTCGCGGATGGCATCAGACTTGAGATCGGAGAGAATAGGGTTGACTTTGAGGAAGCCGCGGAGAATGCCCTGGACATGTTCAAATGCAGCATACTGGCGCATTCTGCTGGGCATCTCTTTGGTGCTCTTGATAAGATCGTCAACCTTGGAACGAATCTTGCGAGGCTGTACAGCTGTCCAAAGGATATCTCGAGTTTCGTTCAGGTTGGCCCAGATTGTGGAGAGATTGGACCAGACCGACTGGAAGTCGCGCACTTCTTCCAATGTTGCCTCTAGAGAATCGTCGGCGGATCCAGGCAAGTCCAGTGCTTCCTTGGCCTTGATGACTTGTTGTAGGTCTTCCTGAATAGCAGAAATACGAGTCTCGAAGCCACTCAAGGTGGCAGAAGCGACATCGGGTTGGATTGTACCAGAGACAGGCTTATCTTGATTCCACTGCGCCACAATTTCGGCAATGCGGCCGCTCACAAGCTTGTCCTGGGCGATGATGTTGGCTCGCATCGCGTCCGACTGCTCCTCCATCACACGAGATTTCTTCTCAAGAATCTCCTTGAGCGCCTCCCACTGGCTGTCGATTTGCTCAATATGCAGCCAGTCATTGGGGAAGTGATAACGCTGGCGAACAAGCGTAGACTGGCCTTGGCGAAACATGTCAATCTCAGGCGCCCACAGCTTCACGTTTCTCTTGCAGGTCTGTACAGCGGTGATAAACTGGACAGCCTGGGCCGTGGACGAGGTATCAGAGCTCTGTCCCTCAAGACTCTTGCGAGCCTTTTCAATGTCGGCGTTGACTTCACGCATGCGAGTTCCGAGGCGACCAGCAAATTTGATGAGGATTTCCTGTTGCCACTGATCGTACTTGGCGTTGACTTTCGTTTGCACTTGGTCGTAGTCAACGGTGAGGTGACCAAAGGAGCGGCTGACTTCTTGGGTGTCAAAGGTGGTGCGAACCTTTCGAATGTCCTGTAGGCACTCCAACCAGCGTGGCAGATGGTCACCGAGCATGTCATAGACCTGTTCAGACTGGAGATCCCAGAGAGACTGGAATTGCAGCCACTTGTCAACGTAAGCACTGATTTCTTGCAGTTTCTTCTCGACAGAGACGTAGACGCGTTTGAGTGTGTCGGCACACTCGGTGGGTAGATCAGTAAAGCGAGGCTCGTCAGTCACGGTTGTGTTGAGGCTCATTTGGTAACGAGCAGCCTTGATCTTGCGCAGGTTGCATACAATTCCGAGCCACTCATGCAAGTGCAAAAACCAGCTAGCTCTGGCGTTCTCCATTGGAGGGTCCAGATAGATGACTTGGTTGCGCATGGCCACTTCCAAAACAAGGCGCTTCATGGTCGGGCCTGTGGGCTTGGATTCGGCTTCAGAGACTGGTTTGCGGCGGGTGCCTTCGGGGGTCTCGTCTTCAAATGCAGTGATCCATGATTGAATAGCAATCTGCAGACGGTCAAGCAGGGCGGCCTGGATTTTCTTGTTCAAGTCTCGCACCCAGAATTCAAGGTTGACATATTGTTCCAGATTGAGCTGATCGACTGCAGCCTGAATAGTATCAAGCCTCGACTGAAAGGCAGAAGATTCGTAGTCGCACGAGCCGAGCTCCTTCAGTGCCTGCTCAACGGTGGTGTGGATGTAGCCTAGGGCAACTGCCTTGGTTTGCAGCACAGATACCGCCGCTGCGAGTCCACGGATGAACATGCCGTGTTTGCTTTCCGTGTTCTTCGATAAGCCATAGTCGTTGGCGCCAGGTAGGAGCGTGCGGGCATGTCTCTGGTCGGTGTAAAAAAGTTCGTGTGAGTTGATAAAAGACTCCCATCGCAGAGGAACGCCATCAGCAATGAGCTTGTAGACGTCATTGCGATAACCGTTCAACAGGACAGCCTCCTCTCCCATGGTAGATATTTGACGAAGAGTTTGGGATAGAGTTCTTACACTCTCCATCAGACTGACGGCGTAGGGATAAACGCGCTTGGCATCCTTGGAGACAGTCGTGACGGCGTGAGGAACGGAGTAGGACTGCCACGTCAGGTTACGAGTCTCCTTGAAGAGTGTGATAATCTGAGGATCGAAGTTGACAGCAAGCTCGAGAATGCCCCCAGCAGATCGGACGCGCGCAATATCAAACAGTTGGCCCGAGATGGAAATCTTGCGCCGACCAACGTCAGCAAGCCAAGCCTCATAGATACGGGCGGTATCAAGCTTGTGCTTGAAGAGCTCGCTTTCTTCCTGAAGTTTGTGGCCCTCGGCATGGAGAGTCCAGTCGGGTCCAAGAACGGCCTCAACCTTGCGCATGTAACCGTCAAGCTGAAATTCAATCTGTCGCGCCCAAATAATCGCACCTGAGACGGGGGGCAAGTCGCGGAGCTGGGCCATTGCGTGAGCTTCTGAGTGGCCATACTGTTGCTTGAATCGCTCATGAAGACCGTTGATGGCCTGCTTGACGTGATCCATGAGCTGGTTTTGGTATTCCTGGATGGCACCGCGAATTTTAGGGCGCACGAAAAGGGCGTTGAACTTGGAAAAGACGCGAAACATTTCATTCGCGGTCTTTGCTGTGGCCAGGCGATCACGAAGGCGCGCAATGATGGAGTTTTCCACTCTTGTCGTGCGCTCATTGTACAGGTTTTCTGCCAGAACCCAGCGCTCCTTGCCTTGCTCGCTGACGTCCAATAGGTCGACGTTTTGCAGGGCTTCCCAAGCTTGTTGGACTTCTTCGACGGCGTCAACGTCACCCATCTCCTCCATCACAGCACTATTTGTCACAGTCGGCTCCGCGGTCCCGGAAATGGTGGCGTCGGGCCCAAGGACGTTGACTATCGTACGCTGAAGCTGTTCGTGGTTGTCACGGAAGGTGCTAACATACTTGATGCGTGCCTCAAGTTCAGAATGCTTCTTGTTGATCTTGATGGGGATAAACTTTTCGTTTCGGCGGCGAGTCACTTCACGTGCGGTATTAGTGAAGTCCTTGACGTTGTCTTCCCAAGCTTCGAAGATCTCATCACATGTGCGCATAATAGTCTGAAATTGCTGATAGTCGAGGTTCACAAGTTCCGTGCCTGGGAGCAGTCGGTGAAGCACATCATCCAAATCGACAGAGATTGCTTCGACCAGCGGCAGGGCTCTACGAATCGGATAAGGGCAAACTCTCAGTTTTCTCTGAAGATGACCCAGAATTTGGGAAATGGCTTCCTGAACTTTGGGTAGAGAAGTGGCGGACAGTAGCTCGTCCAAAGGAAAGTCTCGCATGAGCATGTTGTACTTTTGTACCTTGTCCATAGCTTCCTTGAGGCCAGTATCCGCAGTGAAACTGACAGTGGCCTGGAAGCGCTTGGCATTCTTGAGAATTTCGAGGGTTAGCAGAACGCCCTCGCTGCGGAGCTGCCCCTCGATTCCTTCCAAAGCCGACTCCATGGACAGCCAAAAATTAACCTCTTGGCTTGCGGTGCTAAACTCTTGGTTGGTACCAGATGATGCATCTTTTGTCATCTTGGTAACACCCTGGATAGACTTGATCCATGTGTTGACATTAGTCTGCAAGCGGTTGAGGAAAGTGCTGTCTTGAAGCAGTGTTGGGGGTATCGAATCGATGGTGGGTTGGCTGTGGCGCGACTCGGCTTCTTCGAGGGCGTTCTGCACAATGGAGTGGAAAGTCAAGGATATCTCCGGGATGTCGACGTTTTGCTGTAAATGAAGCAAGCTGATCTCCAGATCATTGAGCCGCTTCTTAGTGACGGGAATACCAGTCTTTGCATCGATGTCGGCACGACCACGCAGACCGTTGGCGGCTAGCTGGCTCTTCGTATTTGCGTCAAAGTACGGTACCAACGCATGGTGTACCTGCGAGTGTAGCACCTCCCATGGAGAGATGCCCGTACCTTGCTCTCCAACAGCAGCGTTGAGAGCAGCAGGTCCAGGCAAGTTGGTGATGAATATTTGGGATGTAAGGGATCGATTCGGATCAATGGGTTGTGGCGACTTCAACAGGACAAGAGAGGCAACGGTCGTAGCAGACGACAAGATTTCGGTAGTGAGGGTAAAGTTGAATGATGAAGGGGCTGTTGAGAGATGGAACGTTAGCAATGGGCACATATCCTAGCGAATTTTCAAAGCTGAATCCAGAATTGCGTACCGACACCATCGCTTCCGGCATCTGCCGCAGAAGAGGCAGCGATGTCCTTTTGAATGTAGAGCACGTTTTGATTGTCGTTGGCAAATCGCGTGCAGCGCGCGACTGTCTCGGCATGGCGCGAGCTGCTCAGCAAGCTACCTGGCTGCTCAAGCTCCTCCTTTGTCGCACCAAGCGCGACCTGGCAGACGGCGACGAGGTGGTCCAGCACGCGCTCTGGCTCGATGGTCGGGAAAGGGGTGGGCGACGGGAGGCCGTTGGATACAAGGCTCGTCGCCGGAGGTGACGAGATCTCCATGGCGGCGTATTAGAAGTGAAAGGGGGTTGCCGTAACCAGAAGATCAGGGGAGGTCCTGGCGCGACGGGCGGCGGAGTGTCTATGTCGAAGATCGAGGCGTCGAACGAAGCATATCCAGCGCGGCTTGTATCGCAGCGTATCCGCGTTGAAGTGTGGCAGTAGAACGTGATACAGCCCAGCAAAGCAGTGAGTACGCTTTGCAGGATCTGGTACGAGGTAAATATCTTGCTAGTCGGCGGCGAGCAAAGTCTGGAAGCTTGCGCAGAAAATCTCAGGGGTGTTGTAAACGAAAACGGGGGTATCGACGCCGCGCTGGGGCAGGCAAACGGCAGGAACGAGAAGAAGGAACAAAAAAGACAAGCTGTTCTATGCACAGGTCCAGGCCGACATGTAAAACAGCCGGATTACGGCCGTGAAGAAGGTCAAGAATTAGAAGAAAGTAGGGGTGTTTGCACAATGCCAGGGTTCAGTAGCAGGAAATGTAGGTGAGGGTGTTGGCGTTGGCGTTGACTTGTTTGGGTTGGCAAAAGCCAAAGGCAAATACTCCAAACTCGGCAGTAGGCCAATGAAGAACTCAGGTACCTCCCTAGCGCAGCCATACATCATGCCAGATGCCAGACCCCATTTTTAGGCTGCGGCAAGGTAGGTACGCGACGTGTAGTTAACTATCGTTTATTATTCGGGAAGGTACCTGCCCAGTTACATACGCAGCAGTGGGGTAGAGCTATGAGCATTGTGGCTTGACCAGTTAGGCAACAAGCATCCACTAGCTCAGCATGCGCCACACACGACCATCAACATGACATGACTGCATGTGTCAGTATTTAGAGCGGCCAGAGCCGTCACAAAACATTACATGTTAAGTTGGCTACTTGGCTTAGAAGCCGTGACGTAAATAGACATACTAACCGAATGCTGTTCATATAGATACCCAAACCTTGCCTGGCCATACAGCCTACTAATGCCCATCCCCACCTCTTACCAAACATGAACCTGTAACCTCCCTGGGCGCACCCTCACAGTAAAAATGTATAATGCCTATATAGAAGGAAGAACCCAGAACCCTGCCAAAAACTCCGCCTGGCTAAGCCTAGCCAAAATGAAGAAAAGCATACACAAGAAGCTCAATCAAATATCCGTATAGCGTATAAATCCAACCATTTCCGTAGAAGCGCCACTGTGCGATCTTCGGTCGTCTATCACAAATCAGGGCGCTACATTGCTTCCACCAGCACCTCCCTGCTCCTGCCCAGCCAGTCTCTGGCGCTGAAGAATGACTCTTTCGTTGCATATGTCAATGAACATCTCGAATTTTTCAATCAGTTGCTCTTTTTCTTTGAGTTTTGTCTGGAGAGCATCAATCTCTTTTTGCTTCTCTTCTTCCATCTTTTTCATGTCATCGCGGGCCTTGGACAGCTCCCGCCGCAGATCGGCGCGAATTCGGTCCTCGGGCGACTGCGCCGTCTTTGTATATATTGCTGGTCTGTTTTCGGCAATACCAGATGCTACTTTGGTCGGGTTGCGATTGATAGCCGCTCGTGCGTTATAGATGTCTCTCGGGAGCAAATGGCATTCAGGGTTCTCAGTTTGCAGAATCTGCAAGGTTTCCGGTACACCGGCCCCTGTTGTTGCTTTCAAGTTAGTACGAGTCCGTCGCTGGAGCGCATTGGAAAGCCTACCGTTTTCTTTGAGTCGCTTTACCTCCGCGACCATTTTGCTATCCAGTTTCCTAGCAGCAGGGTGATCAGAGGGTCCTTCACTAGGCCCATGGTTGTGCGACAGATGTTGGGGGTTGGGTCGGTAGCGAATGGTCCACTGTGTGCGCTGTTCGATCGCAAAGAAGCCAAAGGGGCAGTCACATTTGCGAGATGAAGTCTTGCGCTTGCGAAATTCGGGGCTGACGCGACTCGGCGGTTTACCAGCTCTATCGCACACAAAAAGTACCTTCTTCAGCCCAGGTACAGTCTTCTTTGAGCGGCCAATAACAATGGCATAGCCGACAGATGTGCAGTAGCGAAGAACGGCTTTTTGCACAGCTTCTAGAGTGGGATAGCTACCACCTTCAGGCGGCGGCGACATCATCTCACCCATAGGCTGAGATGGCACAAAGGAGGGGTCGTTACGAAGCTTAGCATCCAATGCATTGGAGCCCTCCGGTGCTCCCTGGCCGTCCATTTCAAGATCATCGACAGCATGATCCCCTTGTTGTTGTGGGAGTTGAGCTGGAGGGGCCTGTGGCGTAACATGAGTCTGCTGTGCCTGCGGGGTGCGGCTCTTTGACTGGTGCTGCAATGATTGCTGTTGAGTCGGGGGAACCGGTTGCTGTTGTTGCTGCTGCTGTTGAGGAGTCGGCTGCTTCTGCGGTTGAGGTTGCGGAGTGCGCTGTTGCGGCGGGGGTTGGGGTTGGGGCTGAGGTTGTTGTTTCTGCTGAACTTGCTGTTGCTGCTGAGCTTGTTGGTGTTGAGCCTGCTGTTGTTGAGCCTGCTGTTGCTGATGAGCCTGCTGTTGCTGTTGGGCATGCTGTTGGGCATGCTGTTGTTGCTGAGCCTGCTGCTGCTGCTGAGCCTGCTGCTGCTGTTGATGCTGCTGCTGATGCTGATGCTGATGTTGCTGTTGCTGCTGCTGTTGCTGATGCTGCTGCTGGAGCGATTGGTGGGACTGGTGTAGCGGGTGACTTTGATGAGCCGGATGTTGGTGAGTTGGGTGAGCAGCATGGTGGTGGGATTGGTGAGGCTGGTGCTGATGGGATTGTTGCGCTTGGTGGCCCTGTTGACTATGGTGAGCCGTCAAAGGGTGTGTGGGATGACCAGGGTGCTGGTGTTGCTGCTGGTGCTGTGGATGCTGGCCCTGCTGGTGACCTTGATGTCCCGGATGCTGCTGTTGGTGATGAGATTGTTGCTGGTGGTGAGAAAGAATCGGGTCGTGCTGGATTGACTGGTTTATCGGGCCCGGGAAGACCATTGGCGGCGGATTCGACTGCGACATTTGCTGACGAGACGGGGCAGCGCGCTGGCGCTGGGCGCCAAGGGTATTGGAGACATGCGAGGGAGCGCGCGGTGGTCCATTGGGAAGATTGGTGTTCATCCCACTCGGGGTGAAGATCTGCTGATAGGCAGTCTGATGTTGGGGCTGCTGCGGCGTGTAGGCATGAGACTGTGGCTGGTAGGGCGAGGGTACAGGCGACTGCTTATTTGGCTGATTCGGGCGGGATGGTTGAAAGGCGGTGTTGCGACGGAGGCCAGCCTGGGAGAAATTCAAGGCGCCGTGTGGGTTGGAGCCAGGCGGCCCCAGTGCCGACATTTTCACGCACGTAGGGGTGTTGCGAGCGGGAGATGTGTCGATGAGGATGGGCGAGTGCGACGCGACGGGCCAGATGACGGCGTGACCCTCAGGTCGAAGAGGTTGTTTTTTTTTTCTGTGCTAGCAGCGAGCTTATGTGTCACGGGATAGCAGGGGCCAGCGGCGACCTAGCGGTATTCGGGAGGTGGAGAGGGGGGGGGGGGGAGAGAGAAAAGACAATCGGCAGCGGCGAAGAAAAAAGTGACGGCGGATTGTAGCAACGCGATACAAATGATAGATTTGTTGTGCTGGTGCCGGCGACTTGGTCGAGGAAGGCGTTCAGGAAGACCGCGTTGCGTTGCGTTGGCGGGGACAGAGCAGAGTAGGCGGGCGAGCCCAGGCGAGGGATTTCGTAAACAATTTGGGTGGCGGACAAAGGCGGTGCAACGAGAAACGGCCGGTCTGGTGGGCGGGCGGAGGAGGCGAAGCCAGCGGAAACGACGAGCAATGCTTGCCCTCGAGCCAACACACAAGAATATATTCACAGAGGTATCGGCAAGATAGCTAGTCGAGGGAAAAGACCAAAAACCCTGGACGTGGACTTTTTTTTTTCTTGGGGGTGTCGATAAATTGGATGGATGGGAGTTAGAGGCGTGGAGGTGCAGCGCGTGCCGACAGGAGGAGGTGTGGGAAAGGGGAGTGAAAAGACGAGGGAGATGGAAAAGAGGAGGGGAGGGGGAGGGAAAGGGTAAAAAAAAGAACGAGGAGAGCGAGGAGAGGGAGCGGGTGAGAGGGTGGGCGTGCAGTAGACGGCAGCAAATGAGAGGCCTGGTTACGGAGTCCCAGATAAGATTATCCGTGGTATTATGAAAGAGGCGCACGGAGCAGGAACAGGCAGGGGGGGGCGACGCTGCACAACGCCTGCGGCCGAGCCTGTGACAACTAACTGTGCAACTGAGGCAGGGAATTACAGCACCCATCGCCACTACGAATATGCACATAGCAGTGTGTATGTAGGTCCATACCTAGGATCATGGGATCATGCGGCAGCTGGCTGTCATGCTGATCCAGTTGCGCCGGGCAGAGACACGTAACCTGCTTCTGACGGGATAATTGACCTCGCAAAAAAAAAGAAAAAAAAAAAACACAGAAATAGTACTGTGAGTTCTTCAATCCATTTATTACTGGCCCGTGTGCCCTTGTGACATGTGCGACCGTGATGGGGTGGCCGCGGCACAAGGAAGCAAGCAAGGCCTTTGCACGCCACGACTCGAGCGATAACCGCCAACCCAACCCTGCAGAAAGAACCAGTGCTGAAGACTTCGGATGGATAGTTGACTTGGTCAATGGCCGTATACAACGTGAAGGGGCTGCTGCTTTCAAGGGTTGGAAAGACCGACTCGGAACGCCTGCTCCGTGCATGGCATGCCTTGCCTTGGGGGATTGGGGGCGGCCGACTTTTGTTTTTGTACCTCTGCTGGGATCTGCAACCAGGGGGGACTGACTGAATCGGCGCCCACCGTTATGTGTGCCGATGTGCAGCTGCCATGGACTTTTGCAGCCGCTCGGTCGCGCAATCTGCACAGCATCAGCCCGGCCGGGACTGCACCTCGTCGTGAGAGTCGGTGAGAGGGTACGTGCCACATCTTCCTGTGTGTACCAATAGTTGGCAGAACGAGCCAGCCAGCCAGCCGCAACAACTTGCATCGAGAAGGCGAGCCTGGGCTAGGCTGGGAGGAGGTGGTCTTGTTGCGGCAGGCTGGGAGGAAGCAACAGATTGGGAGACAAACGGTGGCGGAGGGTGGAGGAGGTAGAGCGAGCGAAGTCATTAGCGATGACGGAGTATTTATTAAGCAGCTTTATTACAGCACCTTGAATAGAGAGAGGTTGGCGACATTTGACACCTACATACATGCCTGTGCCTGGAGCGTGTTTCCGGTGGTTACCTCGCTGCACCCTGCTCCTCTCCCTACCCGGTACCAATGACTGGATCGAGATCGGACTGCCATCCTGTCGTGTCATCCGCCTCGCCCGAGAAAAAAAGGGGAGAGAGAACGTGTACCCGTGCGTGCGTTGTCATGCTTTTTATTTTGTACGTCGGCAGCCTGCATCGATGATAGGTTGGTTGTTTTTGTAATTGTTGCGCGACTGCGCCATTGTGCGGGCGAGCATATTTGTTATAGCAGTCATATCGCACGCCTCTAGCTTCTGCTCAGCCTAAGAAGCGTCCAAGCTGCTGTTATAAAATGGTAACCTATTCAGCACACTGCCCCCCGCATGAGAGCGCCGATTTTAGCAATTCTTTTTTCTCACCTCGATGGAACGACGTTGCTAGCTGGTCCATGTCGTCCATCTTGTCCATGCCGTCCATCTCCCATGTCGTCCACACGCCTCCTTGTTGCCATACTCAAGGTAGTAATACTCACTGTACGCCTCTATCCACAGAGGGTCTAGGTAGTAGGTAGGTACCTGTTAACCACCCCCGCCAAACACCCACCGTGGGCTGTGGGGCCACACCACGGACTACCTACTAATACTACGTATTCAGCCCGACACCCCCCTCCCCTCCCCGATTCAAGGCTGCCCTTCTTCGTTTTGTTTCGTTACTTGTTGTTCTGTACCCCCGTGAGCAGAGGTCGAGACGGGGTTGATTCTGAGATTGATCTCGAGACCCATAGAACAATCTCATCTGCTATCTCTTCGCCTCGACTGTCTGCGATCCATACGTTACGCCCTGTTTCGTAGCATAGCATAATTATAAGAGAAGCCACCCTCACTGAAAGTCCCATCCGAAAATCTGATATCTGCATGTCTCGACACCCCTCATACCTCATACTTGTATATCGGTCTTGGGTATCTGGTCCCGGTACTGCCGAGAAGCCACCACCACCACATCTCTGCATGTCCCATCACGCATGCAAATCCACCCCTCTCCCGGATGAACCCCATGGCCCCCATACCCAGTACATCACGTCGCGGCCTGAGACATTGCTCATGGTTTTTTGCCAAGTTAATGTACAGCCCAATTTGCTATAGTACAAGTTCTATTATACAAAAACCAATAGTCAAAGGAAAGAACAAAGAGAACAAGCCAAAAAACTGCCTACGCTCGGCCATGTAGATGATGAAATCAACGCATTGTATGTATCATGTCTCCAAGACCAAAGACCGAAAACCAAAAAAAAAAGGAGACCAGCGAGAACAATGAGAATGAAAAAAGGAATACAAACGAAAATGAATGACCGAACAGTTGCCTCTAGCAACCATCATCGTTAATCTCCATCCCTGCCCTCCCCCGCCCCTAGATCGCCTCATTCGCCTTGTCCTGCTTAGGGCTGTTGGCAACGACCTGACGTAGCACCTTGAGCTTCTCTTCCGTCACACGAATCGCTTCCTCCACCTCGCGAGCATCCATTCGTGACTCGCGTATCCGCTCCTGCATCGTACGCGGCTCAAGTGCGCGTTTCCTAATGCCGTGGCCGTCCGAGTCAACTTGTCCCAGACCTGTCCGCTCCTCGAGCCACTCCCATAGCTCGCTTTCCTCTCTCCGCCACATCTCCTCGTACGCTGCCAGCCTAAAGGGACCGTACATGTCCATCAGCTCGCCTCGCCCCCCGGCACCTCCGCCGAACCCGCCCGCCGGCTTACTCGGCGAGAAGCCGAACCCAAACCAGGACGCAACGAGAAGTCCCACGAGAAGTCCGTACATGACATTACCCGTCAGTATAGGCTTAAGAATATCCAATACTGGCTCGAGTATGCCGCGAATGGGTTCCAACACCCCCCAGTTGGTCTTGGACGTTTCAACCTTTTTGGATGAAACGTCCGATCCTTCATTGGCTGTCAGGCTGGCCCTGCCCTTCTTGCCCTTCTTTTTACCTTTACCATTCGTGAGCGTATTGGACCGACCTCTAGTCGTTACCGCTGCTTTCGCCGACGCAAACAGCTCCTCGCAGAATTTGGCCTGGCCATCATTCACATTCTTCTCGATCGGGCCCTTGATCCAGCTCTTGCCGGTCCACTCCGTCGTGTAGTTGACCTGGATCCTCGTGGCATTGTTCTCCGCCCACGTAAAACAATACCTGGTCTTGACTGTAAACAGAGTACCCGAAGGGACTTCGGGAGTCCGCGTCGATAGAACCAACGTGATCGATTTCTCAAAATCAAGACTCTCCAGATTTTCCGTAACGATACATTTCGTCTGTTTGGGCCCCAGCGAAGCATACAGCGGCTTAATATATGTCCATGTCCTCGTATTGTTGTCCATGGTCAGCCCCTTCTTCTCGTCGACCGCCACTTCAAGGCATTTTTGGTCTTCCGATAGCCATTTAGTCATCCAAGTCGTCGATGTGGAACCAAAGAGCAAACTGTAGACTTTTCCAAGAGGAGCCGGGATGATGTCGTCGCCGACAGTCTTGTCGTAGTGTGTACCGCTATCGGTGCACTCTGTCGGTGCGTGTGTTGCTGGACCTGGGAAGTCACCGCCAGGGGATGGAGAGGTTGGAGCGTCCTTGGCGCTTTCCGCTGATATACCGTTAAGCGTAGTCATTCCAGAAACTTTCCGACTCACGGCTTTGTCGTTGTCCGCATCTGCGTTGGCACTGACCTCGGTCAATTGGGAGTCGGCGAAAGCGCCGTCCTCTTCCTCGTCGTAGAACTCGTCGTCGTCGCTACCCTCTTCCGAGTCGGAGCCGAGGGGAGACTCATTCTCTAATCCAAGACCCTGGGGCTCATCTTCCACCTTTTCTGTTTTGTCACCTCCTGTTCCCTCAAGCTGGACGCCGTTGAGGGAGCTCTTGAGTGTAGGGTGGCCCAGCTTCCATATGTTGACAATCAAGTCGTAGGTGGCGTCTCTGCTCGTGAAACTTGCAAAAATGTGCTTTGCGTGTAGAGTTGATATCATCAAGCCGTTTTTGAAGACCAATGCTGTGCTCCGCTTCTCGACTGATACGATCTCGTCAAAGCTCATAACTAGCGTCGTTGTCCAACCAAGAATGTTGCTGCTGAAACAAAGATGACCTTCGGAAACGTAGAGACGACCGTGGGCTAAGATCTCTCGCTGCAGGGCGCAGCTGTAATCCTCAATGAGATAGTCGTCGTCGGGGACGCTCTTGAAGAATGAGTGAAAGTCGCGGTTTCTCTTCTTGCTAGCAATAGCAAAGCCCGTGAGCTTTGGAGCACTCAGAGTCGGCGTTGATTGCAGTGGTACGCCGACAGGAACACCAACGGTAGCACCAGTAGTCACGGAGCTGCCTCTTTTCCTATGCGGCTTCATTGCACTTCGGACGCTTGAGCTTCTGTTGGTGCCAGCGAGATCCGTCTGTGCTGGTACGAAATCATCGTCGTTGGCGGATTCGATAGCCGATCGGGGTCGGCTTACGGGCTCTTCACTCAACTCCGAATGGGGCTCGACCGGTGCCGACTCGGACCTAGCTCGCGTATCCACAACATCCGGGAACCTAGCACTGGCGGGACTAGCGACGTTGCTAGGAGCATCAGACAGGCCGAGTTGGCTGAGACTCAGCTCCCCGGTACCAAGTGTTTGGATAGCTGAGCTGCGTTGCACAGTCCGTACTTGCGGCTGAACCATCTCGTCTTTACTCTGCAGAGAAGTGATGCTGCCATCGTCTTCTAGCTGGTCAGCGCCTTCGACGCTTAAGGATTTGGAGCTTGTTGTCTTGTTCTTTTGTCCGCTCATGCTGATGCTGGTGCCTGGAATATTGTTGCTCAAAGTCGTGGCTGCACTTTGTGCAGCGGATATGACTGAAGAGAAGAAGCCAGTTGCACTTGGTGCTATGCTAGCGCTCTCTGCCTCCATTCCCGATGTCAGCGGCGCTGATGTTATGTTGGATAACTTGCTTGGACCAACGGCAGCGCCTCCGGACTTGCTCCTCCTATGAATATTCATGTTCTGCGTGGGTGACCCGGTTTCGGCAGGGCTCTTAGTCGCAACGCCAGCGGAACGCTTCTCTGGTGAAGAAGTTAGAGCCTGACCGAAACCGAGGCCAGCTTCGGTTGGCGTAGGTGGCGTGTTGACGATGACGGGGCCGGGCTTGTCGTTGTTGGGAGGAGTCCGCGGGACGTCGATGTCAACGCTTGGGGTCTTTCCCCGGGTTCCCCGGTCGGGGGCAGTTAGTCTGGCAGGCGCTGGCAGCTCGGGAAACTTGATTGGCGAGATAGAGTTGGCGGTGTCTGCCTTGTCGTTCTTGCTACCCCTCCTCCAGGGGCTGCGGTTGTTTCGCGACGAGGGCCGAATCTTGGGCGGCGAATCGAGGTGAGCGGCCTGGACGGCGGGAGAGGACGTTGTGAGATAGCCGACTAGGGATGGGTGGCTGGAGGGAGCTGGCCGAACTGGTTGCGACGAAGATGGCGGTCGTAGGCTGCGAGGACGGTGTTAGGACGGTGTACGGCTAGGATCGGCTGGGAGCACGGATCGGCGCCGAATGCGTAGTACAATACGGCGATGAATGGGAGGTAATGGAAGAGGGATGTGATTGAGGCGCGGTGTTTTCAGTTGGTAGGTAGTAATTTGAGGCGTTGGTGTTGGCGGAGCTGGTAGTTGGCGTAATCAGAAAGCGAGCAGTCCGAGCAGCGAGGCTGAGGTGGGTATTGGGATTTTGGTGCAGCAGGTACATTAGAAGGTACCTGGAGGTAGGTACCTCTAGGTGATAATAATAAGGATTTGCCGGGCCTCTTACACGCATCCAGCTCGGGCAGACCCTTAGCAGCTTTTGGAATTGGTAGCAGGTAGTTAATACCGGCTGGCGCCACGTCATAGGAAGCAAGCTCCGTCCCCAGCCAAAAACGCCCAGATGCAGAGTGAGGGCAACACGGGGCGCGTAGGTAGGCGGGGGGTACTCTGTATTGAAGAAGAAAAGGAGACCGACTTACGATTCTCGACTGTGATTTGCATCCGTGATTGATTCGTAGGATGCAAAGCTCCCATCATCAGCCTCGTCCGTAAACTCGCGCCCATCGTTGTGGTCGTCAACGTGCAGCGACAGGCTGCTGCTGGATGGCGGTCGCAGGCCCTTCCTGGTCGCATCATCGTCGGCTGAATCCCCGTCCGGAGTCTTGCCCTTCTTGGTTCGTTGCTTGCGGCGCAAGAGCTTGCCCAGTCCGGTTTGGCTCTCCATTCCCGGAGCGCGCCTTGTAGGCAGATATGGGATACAGCTTATGAAATGTTCGGAGGAGAGGAGAGGAGAGGGAGTTTGCCTGTTCGATGTCTCCCCTAATAACTAGCTCGACGCTGCAGAAATTGGCGACCATTGCCTCCTGGCAAGGGTGGTGCTGTCTCTTTTGCTCGTGTTTGTAGGTAGCCCCTGCTGTCAATTGTGATCCGCCGTCACAGTGGGGAGAAATCCAAGGTTGTAACTAACTACCTAACTAATAAACGTTAGTAGTACGATCCGTCCCAACATACTGTATGAGTTATCTCTTCATCAACTTGCCTAATAATTCCCGACAGTACTAACTAACTACCTAGTTTTTGACAGCCAGATGGCGTACGTTTCCTGTGTTTGACTGCCTGAATGCGAGGCGCCAACGAATAGGCCTCTGTTGAAGCGGCTCATACATAGTAATTTATGCCATCAGAAACATCCGTGAGAAAATAAGCTGCAAAACCGAACATCTGTCCACAACCTCTCTCAAGTCGTGCAGCATGTGTCATTCGTTGGTACCTGCCCAAGAACTTAGTAGGTACTGGTACTAAATAGGTAGCTATGCCATTTGTCGCCTCTTTGCAATAGCTCCATGCTGCACTTGCCCTAAAGAGGCTTTTTTTATTATTTTAAATATATGAATACCAGTAGAGAAGAAAAACCAAGAAAAAGAGAAGAAACGGCAATATCACAAAAAATGTGCGAAATGCTTACCTGCACATAGGTCCGGCGTCAGGTGATGGGTGGCCCAACTGCCTACCCGGTACTAAGGAATGTACCTTTACGTTAGCATGGCATCCCCCTCTCAGTAATAAGTAATACCCCTGTATTCGAAACCCAGCAAATTCCCCTGACAAAGCCGCCTCGCCAACGCAACCCCTCCCGTTCCGAGTCCCTTTTGGATTGATGCAGCATCATGAATGTGAGTCTGTTTTGTGACTTGCCTACAGGTAGACTGCTGCAAGGCCTCTCTAATGGGAGAACGGACAGAACCTCGAGCCCTGGGAGTGCCGGGATAGGCAACACCAGACAGAAGAGCTGTACAATGCACCGCTGCATCGATCCAACCGCGCACTCGCCCAGGAGAACTTGCGACTTAAGAAACTACTTCGGCTGCACAGAATCCCCTGGTCGTCCATATCACGCAATCACTTGTCTACTGGACGACTCAGGCGCCGCACAACCCGATCATCCAATGGAGGCAGCGATACGGAAAGACTTCGACTACCACCCGAGGTTTTGGTTCGCATTCTCAAGTTCGCCATGACCAGCCCCCATCCAATTATCGATCCGCTGTCATCGCTCGTAGCGGAAACTCTATCGAAAACAGAGAATAAAAGGAAGAACCAGATCGCCATACACTTCCTGGCCACTTGCAAGGCCATGCACGCGGAGGGCACGAGATATCTATGGCGGTGTAACCATTTTATCTTTACCTCTCCTCAGGCACTCCGTACCTTTGGCGAGTTAAATGCCGAATTTCGGGTCTCTATTCAAAGCATTACGTTGCGAGTCATTGCGCGGTATTACGACGATATGCACCGCCAGCACACCATCAGAGCTAGACGCAGTTTGCGCCTAGAAAAGGATCATGTAGTCCCGGTCTATGAACGTTCTCTCGAGTCTCCTTTCCTTCGCCGTGGCTTCCGATGCTACACTTGGAACCAGGTTGTGGACTTCCTTACTGCGCTGCGTGCTCCATACAACGCCGCTATTCGTAAAGAGACAAAGTCAACCTCAAGGCTCCTACCGAATTTGACGACTCTTCGTTTAGACCTGGTTAATTTTTTCCGGGACCTGGTTCCTCGTCCGGGCCCCGAGCTACATGCGATCGCCTCGCACGAGCTAGGATGTACGCTTGACGAGTTGCAAGTGACTGGCATGCCAAAATGTGATGTGGGAGAGAAGGCATCAATCGAACTGAGCGGAATGCTCAAAGATGCAGGTCTGTATCTTGACGCAAGGGCCCTTTTCCTTGCACATCAGAAATTCTTGACGGAACAACCTCACATCGGCCTATGGCGACCGAGGCTTGTCCGCGCATGGGGAGGGCTGCCGGCTCCAACGCCTCACGCGATGCTGGATGAAGGCTATGACGACTTACTGATGGCCGAATGGCATCTGCCGATGGTGGGCCTTCTTCCGGCGGCCCCCGAGGTAACAGGGCCCTCGTCATCACCACGTACAATCTGGAAAAGCGTGCCCTTCTCGCCATATTCGAACTGCCGGAATCAGCTAGAGTTTTGCAGAATCACAGGCCTCATGGAGTTGAAACAAACTTCAGAAACGGACCCAGATTCCGAAATGGACAGCACAGACTCCGAAATGGACAGTATAGACTCAGAAATGGACGACACAGACTCAGAAATGGACAGCACAGACTCCGAATCGGACAGTGATATCTGCCCCGACTGTGGTGAACCGCACCCTGGAACATCATCCGTAAATTATCTGATGGAGGGTTTAGAATCTAGTGAGGACGATGATAGCGACTCTTCTGATCTAGACGATGAGATGTGAGGACTCAACGCTGATTATCCCAATCTTGTCCACGGCAGCCAGCGTGCGTATTGAATTCTATCGCTGCGGAATGGGTTGAGTGACGTAATCCGGCTTAAGAAATATGACTCACGTCTTATATATATTTCTTATAGTAATAATGTTCTCATGATCTCATAAATCAGCGCTGTCTGCATCGTATCTTCTTTTTTTTCCGCTTCTGGTATCTATTGCAAGTAGCAACTCTTTTGAAAGATGCCGTTATGATGCGGGTTTTGGCAGCCGTTCTCAGGAAAGCAATGAGGTAATGTTTATTCGCCTTGAATAATCTACGGTCCTTGTTTTCATACGGTTCAAATTAAAATGTAATTATCTAGATAGCAGCCCCCGTCCACTCAATCTTTTTCTACTTTGTCTAGCCCGCTGTAGGGTGAACTATGATACCATGGTTTTGTTTGTCGCCGAGGTATGAAGCCCTAGCCAACTACTTGCTACCCAAGCTATTGTTTCCCGTATTCCTCTTTCCATATTCTATCCCACTTCTCCTTATCTACGGCGAAGTGGCGAACGAAGTCGTTCTCGAGCTCATGTGCCCTTCGGCCTAGCAGGACAAGACTATGAAGCGGTGGTCCAAATTCGTCGTCTTGGGAGCAGAGCTCCTCCAAAGTTCCTGCGATGAACTTTTCGGTCTTTCCGCCGACACGAGCCGCGCCAATTGCGAGCGAATCGCGAGTGTAGACACCTTCTTTGCGCTCCTCCTCCACCTCGATCATCTGTCGAGCGCATTGTCCCACTGTCATGTAGCGCGGAGGCTCAAAGACCATGCGGCCGCGCGCCAAGTTTTCCCAACTCTGCTCCTTGACTTTGATGTCGACCAAAACGAGAGTGTGCAGACCGATCTGGCGGTTTTCCTTTATTCTATCGTAGAATGAGGACGGCCTCCAGTTGTCAGTGAAGAAGACCATCGAGACTGTCTGGCCAAAGTTGTATAGCTGAAGGCCGCAGGCGCCGATGCCAGACAAGATGGATGCATTCGGAACAGTTCGGACGGGGATGTTGAGTTCGCGCGCACGGAGAACGAGGTCGGTATGAGTCGTCGCACTGCTTCTGTTAGCATGGGGGGGGGGGGGGGCTCATTGGCGGCCAAGAGAGCTTACCCAAAGGGATCTCCGACGACTAGGAATGCGACATCCTCCTCTTGAGCATTGCGCAGGATTTCGTCGCTGTTGGACTCGACCATCTCACGGTCCGCAATGGTAATAGAG
Source organism: Cordyceps tenuipes (assembly GCA_025583755.1). Taxonomy (NCBI): domain Eukaryota; kingdom Fungi; phylum Ascomycota; class Sordariomycetes; order Hypocreales; family Cordycipitaceae; genus Cordyceps; species Cordyceps tenuipes. The sequence goes on from JANZYN010000047.1 coordinate 125,896, forward strand.
CGCTCATAATATTTTTCCTGCACAAGTCAGAAAGCGTCGTGCATGATGATGTGGCTGCTAGACGTACCAGAACCGCCTGGTCGACAAGCAGAATGCTAGTATATGCCTCAAGATAGACGCGTGAGGCCTTCTTTACAACTTCCAAGCCCTTGACAGTAATGTCCGTCTCGTCAGACAGCCCAAGGCCAACCAGGTACAGCATTTTCGCACGAGATCGATTCCAGCAATTTTCCTGCAGATGTCTAAATGCCCCGCCGCGGGGCAGACAAGTTGGACAAGAAGTTGGGAAGCACTAGCGCCGACTTGACTGATGTTCGTTTTATTACTGGGTCGTGCGCAACTCGAGCTTTGACTTGTCGAAATTGTCCACCTGCATCTCCGTTGCGACAACCTCGACAAACTACAATCATGTCGAATCCTAAAAATGGAAGCGCCTATGGCGCACCGGCCGGCGACACCGATTTCCGGAAGACGTGGGATCTCGATGAGTACGCAGAAAAGGCCAAGCAGCGCGAGGCCAAGGAAAAGGAAGAGGCCAAGGCAAGGTACGAGGCCAAGATGGCCGGCAAGAAGTACTACAAGCCCATGACGGGCGACGAGACGTACACGTCTGCGCGCCGAAATGTCATGGACTTTACCGGGCAGGTGGGCAAGACGCAGCTGGTCGGTGCCGGCGCCGGTGTCGGTAAACGCGGTCGCGGCGCAGGATTCTACTGCGAGGCGTGTGATCTGACATTCAAGGACAATCTTCAGGTGCGCTTCCACCTCGCCTAATCCCTAATCTCGATGCTAACGTTGGTCGGCAGTTTGTCGAGCATCTCAACACCACGCAGCATCTGTTAAATTCCGGCCAGACGACCGAGGTCAAGCGCGCCACGGTGGAGGAGGTGCGAGATCGAATTACATTTTATGCCAAGAGACGGGAAGAGTTGGAGAGGGAAAAGGTCACGAGTCTGCAAGAGCGGCTCCGGATACGAGAAGAGGAGGACGAAAAGGAAGCGGAAGAGAGGAGGAAGAAGCGCCGCGACGAAGCCGAGAAGAAGAGGCTGGAAAAGGAAGAGGCAGCCAAGGTCAAGGTTGAATATGGAGAGGATGTGCGAATAGAAGGTGAGCATGACGAGGACGACATGATGGCGCAGATGGGGTTTACTGGGTTTGGCACATCGAAGAAATGAAAGCTGGGGATGCACTTTGGCGCGCAATGTTTTGCATATACTACGATACCCCGATACTGTTTTGAGTGTTGACAGGAGCATACAGCAGCTGTTTTTTTTTTTTTTTTTTTGGCTCGATGTTTTGTACGTAATTCTACGGTGGTGAAAACATAAACAAATTTGTCATTTGCAACCAGTTCAGTCACACTGATGAATGGCTGGTGGCAATAGGGTCACCTGTACTACGAAACACGCTGGCGACGATTCCCCACCAAACCTCAACTGTGCCCCGCGCCATACCTTCAACAGAAACAGCAACTCTACATAGTATGCACCGATATCCCTAGCCACGAGCCGACGACGACAGTGACCTCGCATGGGCGTCCAATCACATCTCTGCAACTGCCAATAAAAGTAACAATCCATACCCGCACAGGATTTCACGCAGCATGGCGGGTCCCTCTTCTGCCGCCGCGTCGCTGCTCCGGCGCCAGCTCAAGGAGATGCAGACCGGCAAGGACATTCCCGGGATATCGTGCGGCCTCGTCAACGACAACAACATGCTTGAATGGGAAGTCATGCTCATGATCAGCGACGACTGCCAGTACTACGGAGGTGCGTCTTCCCCCCATCCAGACAGGCCAGCTTCTTCGCTCGCCACCGCTCCCTCCCTCCCCCAGGTCTCGTGCCCTCCTTTTTCTGTTTCGACTTTGATGCTAACATCCCCCCCTCCCTCCCTCCAGGTGGCAACTTTCGCGCGCGCCTCGTCTTCCCGCCCAACTACCCGCACATGCCGCCGTCCCTGACCTTCCAGGACCCGATCCCCTTCCACCCCAACATCTACGCCGACGGCAGGCTGTGCATCTCCATCCTGCACCCGCCCGAGGAGGACCAGTACGGCTACGAGGCGGCGTCGGAGCGCTGGAGCCCCGTCCAGTCCCCCGAGACCATCCTCCTCAGCACCATCAGCCTCTTCCACGGACCCAACGACGAGAGCCCGGCCAACGTCGAGGCCGCGCGCCTGCTGCGCGAGGAGAAGGAGGGCAAGCACAAGGAATTTCGCAGACGGTGCCGCCGGTGCGTGAGGGACAGCCTGGGCGAGGACTGAGAAGGGCTGCCCCTACAACCCCCCGCCCCGGCGCGAGATAACTCTGACCGGGGGCTGTGGATAGGTAGAGGACGACAATACGGGCTCTTGGATGTTTTGGACCGGACTACGGCAAGACCTGGCGTTTTTTTTTTTGACTGTATTGGGGCTTGCTTTTTTATAGAGATTGGGTACCGCTAGTTTAGCGAGTCTGTCGGTGTGTCTGCTTCCTTCTTTTGTGTAAAGGCAATTACAACAAGCATGGGTAGAGCGGGTAAATAACTTCTTTCAATACATACAATCTACTCCTGCTTGCCGAGGCCAACAATGGGAGCAACTACGCGATCCCATTCCTCGTCCCAGCGCAGAGCGCCCTCCCTAATGGCTCCCTCTTTCAGCATGGCAAGCTCCTTGGCGCCATCACTGGCTAGCAAGCAGTTGAAGAGGACGACGAGTTCTGGCGCAGTCTCGAAGCCGCAGCCGTTGACGCCTTCCTTAACGAGCTCACTAAAGCTCTCAAACTTGGAGTAGGCGGCCACAGGCAGGCCGGCGCCAAACATGTCGACCACTTTCATGGGCAAGTCGACGCCGGACGAGGACTTGTGCAGGGAGATGCCGAGATCAGCCGCAGCCAGAAGCTGCGCATAGTCACGGGTAGACAGCCATGCAGAGACCACCTTGATTCCGGGGAGCTGCCCGCCGTCAGTAAGCTCTTTGATCTTGTCGAGGTACATCTTCCTTTGGGGACCTTTGCCCGTGATAATGGCCAGGATGGGCGAGGCGGGCTCGCTATCGTCCACCTCACGGGGCCTGGCGTAGGCGACCAGGGCGCTGAGGAGGATGCCAAAGTCCTCGTCGGCCGTCCAAGAGGTGCTGCTGACGATCAGACGGACGTTGCCGTCGAGGATGTCCTGTGCCTGGGCCTGGGTCTCGGGGATGCGTAGGAGGACCTCTTCGCGCCCCTTGCGCGAGGTGATGGGCTGGAAGATGGCGGCCGGGCGGTCGTGCAGCGTGCGGACGGGCTTGCCGAGCCGGAACTGGCCGGCGGCGTCCAGCTGCCTGGCCATGGCATCGGTAACAGCGAGGTTGACATTGCAGAGACGGCGGCCAAAGAAGAATTCATACCAGCGGTAGAGAGGGACGAGGGGTGAGTAGAGTTTGCCTTTTTGGGCGAGGATGGTGTGGCCGTAGTTGTGCCAGTCGATAATAACTTTGCTTCCGCGCAACCAGGCGACGAATAGAGCCACGTGGAAGGTTGGGATAGAAGGAGGATTCTGGTATAGTTAGAGAAAGGTCTGTAAGCTGAGGGAAAAAACTCGGTTTTCGTACCTGGATGATAATCCATTCGGCAGCGGGCGCTGTGTACATCATTGTAGAAAAGAGAGTCCAGAATTGATGGATGACCTTGCCAGGAAGCTGGATAATGAAGCTTAGGTTACCCCAGGCGAGCCATTCGGGAAGAGGATCAAGAGCATAGAGTGTAGCATTAGGGTTGGCGATGAGCTCGGGATGGCGAGCCGTTTCTATCAAATCAGTCAGCATAGTTGGCAGATTGGGGTGAAAATGTAGCACACCTTTGAAAGCGATAATGTCGACCTTCTTTCCATGGTTGGCAACACTGATGGCATGGTACTGCATGCGTGGGCTGCGTCCAATGTCTCCGAGGACGATGATCTGGACGTGGTTGTCCTTGGGGTCCGGGGCAGGCTGGTACTTTGCGGGCCACAAGTTGACCAAGCCGCGGCCGATGTAGAGGAGGAAGCGGTAGCCGTAGTTGACGAGGAATACAAAAAGGCCGCCCGCGATGACGGACAAGATGAAGGGAATGATCATGGCGGGCGGGCCCGTAGGCGGTTGGCTGCCGTTCGTTCTTTGGGCGTGAGTGAGTGAGGCGATGTGGCGGTTGGACGTTGAGTGTTGTGCTAATAGGTGAGGGTTAAAGTGAGTTTGGCGTGGTGTTTTGGGTGGAGAGCGCTGGGACAGCCGCCAAAAGACGCTGAAGCGAGGGTGGCCAGTGGCTGTTGATCGCTAAAAATTAGGATGCCTGGGCCCTTGTCCGCCCGCCTGAATTGGGATTTTGTTCGTTACAGCAATGAAAAGGGCAGTAGGAATTGCCGCAAACCTGACAAGCGATGACCTTTTTACATACTGGCACCTTCGTATACAGCTTTCTTTTCACGTCCACGAGACTCTCTGCACCATCGACAAAGGAGCCCGCTACAGCGCGCTGAAGGCTTGTCGCCTGCCACTCTGGGGTAGGCCGAGGGACGATTTTGACGCCTGCAGGGGCCTCCCAAGATTGAGGTGAGCTGGACGAGCTTTGAGGTTTGAGGGCGGCCTGTTGGACCTTTTGCACCTGGGGCGGACGAAGCGCCTTGGCTGTGGCAGGGCCCCGCGCGCGACAAGCGCAGATCCAACCATGCACCTGCGAGTTGACGTTTTATTAGGGTCAGTTGGTGTGAGAGGCGGGAAATGCCGAAGACAGTGTGTATATATAGTACAAGCCGCAGTCGATGTCGGGGATCAGGTTCGGCGTGCTAATACACATGATTCATCACAGCAATTAGCCCAAAACGCCGCCGGACTATGACCCGTTCTTGTAGTTTGTTTACATCCACACTTGTGCCTTGGATGCACGCACAGACGACGGAAGCCATCGGGGCCCTTGGGCTAACTCTAAACTGCTCTACCTGTCTCGGACAATTTTGTATCATGTTCTTTTATCAGTTTTAGTTCCGATTGCTGGCAGGCAATGAATAGCTGCTGGTTGCTGTAACTGCGCAGCCTCCTCAAGAATGAGTACAAATTAGAAGGGCTCAGAACAACTGGGCTTCTCTACCTAACTAGAGTCGAAGCACCCACCGTCCAGACTATCCGTCTTTCGGGTTTAGTTTTTGGAACTCAATTTTATTTCCCCGTGTCTCGTCAAACTGCCACTGATCCACCTGGACGGCTATTGATTCTGCTCTTTGCTTCTCAAGACGACGCTTCCCCACGTGCGCCTCCTCTCTCCTCCTCCTCCCCACTGGGTTGTAGCCTTGTAGGTTACCTAGGTACTAATGTACTAACTTGCATATCTTGCATTATTAACTAAGGTAGCTAGTTAGTCCCTCCCATCCACTGCAACCTTGGCAGCAACTAGCAGTAAACCTTCCCCCCCCTATTTCTCGTGCGCTCCTCGTCGTCCGCCAGACCAGATCTCGTGTCACTTTCTGTCTCTGCCTCTTCCGAAAACACGGCATCTCGCCCCGGACCGCCCGACCCGAGAAGCATCACGGCCACCCCTTCTCATTTCAGCACTTCATGCGGATTGGCACCGTAATGCAGCGCTGAATTCGTCGGCGAAACCGCCAGAAAAAGTGACCGACCCGCTTTTGGTTGCGACAACCAAGACAAGCTTGCCTCTGCTGCTTTTGCCTTTTCGACTCGGCCTAGCACCATGGCTACTCCTTACACTCTTCCCTCGTCTGCCTTACCTCATGCTCACCAGAAACACATGCATTCCATCTCTCAATCGCAGTCGGCGTCGCTGAGTGCCGCCTGGAGGGCCGGCTCGACCGACAGCCTGGCCCCCTCCATGGATGAGCATCAGTACGATGGCCCCGACGACTACTCTCATCTGCGCAACCCGTCGCATTCGCACTCAAAACTGCACTCTCACTCGCACTCGCACTCTCACTCGCACTCGCACTCTCATTCGAACTCGCACTCTCACCATGACCACACCGAATCCTTCGCTTCCCATCGTAGCTCGAGTTTCGCCAAAGATCGTCCGCGGCCCGCCTCCCTCGCAGTCATGGACGGCTGGACACACGAAAAGACGACGAGCGGCAAGAGCATCATAGCCCACGACGGCGAGCTGGCATCCGCCACGCCGTACTCACCTCCCCGAGAAATACACAACAACCTACAAAGCCTACCATACGACGCCAATGCTGAGCGCTCCATGTTCACCGCGGCTCTGCTCCCATATACCGCCAAGTTTCCCGTAGTCCACGCCATCATGACGGAAAAGGATTCGAGGAGAATATTTTATTTCATGATGTGTGTACCAAAAACCACCAAACTGCCTCGATGCACGGGCTGACCGCCTATAGACTCAATTTTAGTTTCATGGCCGTCCAAGCCTTTTACGGCTATGTTACCGACTCGCTCGGCCTGCTGAGCGACAGCATCCATATGTTCTTCGACTGCGTTGCTCTACTAGTTGGCCTCTTGGCTGCGGTCATGAGCAAGTGGCCCCCAAGCCAAAGATTTCCCTACGGGTTTGGCAAAATCGAAACCCTCAGTGGCTTTGCCAACGGCATCCTACTCATGTGAGTTCTGCACTCGGTTGACTACATGCGCGGGGTGCTAACAACACCAGGCTCTTGAGCTTGGAAATTGCCTTTGAGGCCTTCGAGCGACTTTGGGAGGGCACTAAGACGAAACGACTCGGCGAGCTTTTTATTGTCAGCTCTCTGGGCTTGGCAATCAACCTCGTTGGTATGATGGCTTTCGGCCACCACCACCACCATGGTCATGGCCACTCACATTCCCATTCCCATTCACATGCCCAGGACCATGGACATGGCCATGGCCACGGTCACGACCACGACCACAGCCATTCTCACTCACACGACATGTCTGACGCCAAGCCTAGCGGAGGATGCGGTTCCCATGACAATGAAAATATGCACGGAATTTATCTACACATTCTGGCCGATACTCTGGGTAGTGTGTCCGTCATTGTTTCCACAGTGTTGACAAGCTTCTGGGGATGGGCAGGCTGGGACCCTCTTGCTTCATGCTTCATCGCCGTGCTCATCTTTCTCTCTTCGCAACCGCTCGTAATTTCGTCGGCGAAGCGTCTGCTACTCAGCAACCCGGAAGATACAGAATATAACCTACGCAACGTCCTCGGCGGCATTCTCCAGCAGCGCGGTGTAGTGGGCTACTCGGTGCCCAAGTTTTGGAAAGACGATAGATCATGGGGCGACGAGGGTGACAAGCTCGTCGGCGTCGTCCACATAACCATTGGGTTCGGCTACGCTTTCGATGATGTTCGGGACCGTGTGCGCCAGTACCTGCTCAAGGAAGGCATCGACGCTGTCGTGCAGGTTGAGCGCGAGGGAGACAACTCATGCTGGTGCTCGCGTGAGCGCTCATTGACGCAACCTCACACGCCCAAGTCGTATTAGAGGACGCCTATGACGTGTATGCGCGCCGTCAGCATCCAGACATGGACGAGTGTTGTTTGGGCAGTAGCACCGCAATTGGAGACGGGCATTTTGGATGACCACTTTTTGGGTGGTCTCGTTTTGGATTCGGACCGGCTGGTCTGACTTGAGAGTCTACAGTTAACTAGAACATACAATGTTGGATATCGTCATCTGCGCGGCGTAACGGCGGTTCTGTATTATAGCCTGGCAATAGCCACAGAGGGTTGCTTTGAGGCTTGGATTATCTTCTTGTCACAACATATTCAAAATCACAAAACGCGAATCAGACAATGCATTGGCTACCGGCCAACTGTTAGAATGCAACACATGCAGTCGTGAATGCGTGCTCTAGGTCCAAAGCTTAGGTTGCACTTCGCATTGAAGACGTGCAGGTCGGTATTTGGTAATGCGCGTCCTAGCTAATAAGCCGGTTTCCTGTGATACGATTGCGTCTTGGATTAAACTGGCATTGTGGCGAGCCGGGTGAGGAGGGACATGGAGTGCTCTGAGGATGGGGATGGTACAAAGGACATTGCTACAGGGAAGAGCGATTGACCTGTATTGCCAGCAAGTTGGAGTTCAGCCATGGCGTGGATGGATGCCACGTGGCTACGTATCAGGAGGTTGAAGACAACTCACAGCGCATATTGTCTCGTATATACGGAGTACGTACTTTTAGACGGGGTATGGGTACACAATGCTTAATAGAGGGTGTGATATAAGAATGCGAGTCAGCTCGGCCAGGGACGTTACGAGCAGTATGGATTACTAGGAGAGTATAATTCTGCTCTTTGCGAAATTTCTTTTTTCGTATTTTTTTCTGATATTGTTATGTATCACAAAGTCAATCGATCTCATCTCCGATAAAGTTGGAAGTAGGGCCTAGATATTGGATGGCGCTAGTTTTACGCCACAGTTGTAGAAGCTCCTTGTTTGTTTTGTGAAGAAATCAAGCCACGACAAGCCACGCAGCACGGGGCCCCATCATCCATCTTGTCATGCAGATGCCCTTTCCACTTCAAGTCTCGACTTTTTCAATCAACCCTGTATTTTTCTAGCCCTGCATTTTATCCAGTTCGTATCTGCCAGCAACATCTTCTTTTCATTCTTGTACTGCATTATACTTGGGCTCTCGCACGACCACATTTCTCCAACAGCCCGCCAACATCCCACCATCACGGAGGCAACTTGCCTTCGCCTTGGTCTTACTCTAGCCTGACATCCAGGGGGCGCATCCGACACCAACTCCCTTCCTGCCCGTCGACGAACATAAATCGTGAAAAGACTACACACGATTGCGCATGGCTGAACTATAGACTGCCCTAGCGTGCTGTCCTGATAGCACGACACACCGCACAAAACCTACACCCACCCACCTAGCGACCAGCGAGGCGCAAAGCCGTTACCGCCGGACACCATGTCAGGCGACGACAAGGGTCAAGCCGTGTGCGCTGGCAGCGAGCCCGATAAATACGACACGAGCGCCGAGGCCATCGAGCAAACTTCTTCGACGATGGAGAACCGCGACGCCACCGCCCCGAATGCCAAGGCCGACGACGATGCACCGCTTCCAACCACGACCACCACGACCGCCGTCCCAGCTGCCGCCCCGGATGCCGCCCCAGCTGCCGCCCCAGCCCCTGCCGCCGAGATCAAGGCCGTCCTCGCGCCCATCGCGCCAGCTTCGCCCGCCCCAGGCAGTGTCCACAGCGGCAGCAGCGGCGCTGCCTCTGACTTCGCCCCTCTTGTCACCGTCGTCGGCTTCCACCACGCGCGCGGGCCCGAGGTCGAGTCCTGGTTTGGCGCCGACGAGGCCGCGCCGGACCCGGCTACCGACTACAACTGGCACCTGCTACCCTTCATGGCCCTCAGCGACGGCGCCCACGCCTCTGAGGAGGACTTCTCCTACTTCACCCTCCTGCGGCCCGCCACCGCCACCAAGCCCGCCTGCTCGCTGTTCGGCCTCTCTTGCACCCGTCAACTCGACTCGGCTGCTCTCCTCAACCGACCCGCCGACGTGACGCGCTCCACGGTCCAGAAGGCCGTCGTAGTCATCGCCGACAGCCCCCACTTCTTCGGCGTCCTCCGGGAGCGCCTCGGCATGGTCACTCACGCCTGGTTCGCCCAACGCAACTTCACCGACGTTGAGATCCTCCGTCGCTTCCAGGAGAGCCTCGCCGACGAAAAGGCTCGCGGCGACCTGGTAGATACGGGCAGCAGAGACCAGTACCTCGGCATGAGTCTGCGAGAACTGATTCACGAATACAAGTGGCAAACCCTGGTCCTCCTCAAGTGTTGTCTGTTGCAACCAAAGGTACGGGAAACGTTAGCCTGATGCCCTGCTCATAAATTCATGTTGACCAAATCTCTATGTAGATGCTATTCTTCGGCTCGCGATGTGACAAGCTCTGCATGATTCAGTTTGCCCTCATCTCGCTCATCCCTGGCCTTATACGAAACCTACAAGACTGTGCCGACCCGGAACTCAACACTTACGAGGAGAAGCTGGCTCCTTCTACTAGCCTGCAGAGCAGCAACCGCTCATCACTGCTGCAATTTATGGGCCTGCCGCTGCAAATATTTGGCAAGGGCGCCATCTTTGGACCCTACACTCCTCTACAGCAGCTTGACCTACTTGCCGACGTCGGCACCAAATCATATCTCGTAGGAAGCACAAACTCTCTGCTGTTGCAGCAAAGGGACAGATACAGTGACATCCTCATAAACCTTGACGATGGCACCGTCAATATCACATCGCCATCTCTCAAGGCTGCACTGGCCTTGACAGCTGCCGACCGCAGATGGATCGACTCGCTGACGCACCAGATTAATGAAACATGGGATGAGACCAATCCCAGCCGCCCCAAGACCCTCCAGTACGCTGGTAGCGAAGAGTACATTCGCTCGCAGTTTGAGTCCTACATCCTCGGCCTCATCTCCTCCGTCAAGTTCCACAACTTCCTAGCCCAGCAGGGAGAAGTGACAAGAGGCCCCTTCACTAGCGAGGAGGACCCTGCTGTCGATTTTGGCCTGGAATGGATCGCCGCCTGGAAAAGGACGGAAAATTACCGCATCTGGGAAGCTCACACTGACGCCAACCTCTTTGCCGTCTCGGAGCCCAAGCACCCCTGCGCCGGCGGTCTGACGATTGATGATGTCCAGCGCCGCATCGCCGATCAGGTCAAGGACTTGCACCTAGACGAGCGTCTCGCTCAGGGACGCGAGATGCTCGGCCGCAACCTGGCTGCCGGCCGCGAAAAGGCCTCATCCATGTTCAGTAAGCTCTACAGCGACATGGAGTACTTGCGTGAATCCCAGCGCCGCAGGGCCGACGAGGCCGCCACTGCCGCGGCATCGAGTGACAAGTCCGCAACTGGAAGCGGGAACGCGCCGTCCGTGGCATCACCGACGTTCGCCGTTGACATGACCAAGGCCCAGGCCACTATGCAGTCCGTCGGCACAAAGGCCGGCGCGTACATGTCGAGCTGGGCCTCATGGGCCGGCGAGAAGCGCAAGAACAGCTCCTGGGGCGCCAATTGGCGTAACAGCAAGAGCGGACAGCCAAAGAACAACGGCGGCGGCCCCTTCACCCCCACAAGCCCCATCGACAAGGACTACCAGATGATCAGCGCTCCCGGTTCGCGCGCCCCCTCGACGGACGACAGCCGTCGCACTAGCGGCACCGCACGCCCGCTCACCCAGCAGAGCTTCAGCGAGAGCATCCTCTCCCGCGCGAGCAGCTCATTTGACAGGCCTTTGACCGGCGAGTCCGTCGTCGATCGCGACGACGTCGACGCCATCGGCGGCACCGCCCTCTCGTCCACCGCGTCTGAAGACACTGCCTCGTTCGTGGACGCCGGCGCCCCAGACGAGAAGACTTCGGCGGCCGTTGGAGGCGCCAAGAATGACGGCTTCCAGACAGAAGAGCTCATCGGCAGCAACGGCCCGAGCAAGACCAGCACGCCGCAGGAGTCCACCGAGACGCCGCCCACGCCCGTGGCGCTTACACCGGAAGCGGCGGGTACAGATGCAAAGAGCACGGATGCTGGGGCTGGTGAGACAGAGTAGAGAGCATAGCAGGCCTCGCTGATGACAGGGCGCGGCGCATAGACGGGATTCAAAGGGCATGAATGAAACGGAAGTAGTGCAAGGATGAATATACACACACCACAACAAAGACATAACCAATAACGTTTTAATTTTTCCCTGATTATCAATTTCTCCGACTGGCCCTTTATTTTTTCTTTCTTTGATGACACCGCCTCTGCGGAAAGACATGTATGGATTGTGATGTTTTTTGTCTTGTATCTGTTCTTTCCCCTAACCGCCGCCGCTTTGTAGCTGCCTTCCTTTTGCAACGCCTACCTGGCCTGACTCTTCCCATGAACCCCCAGTCCGTTAATTTTCATGTCATGCCCAAAGATAAAAACTAGAAAAACACGAACAAGAAGAAGCGAAACGAAGGAGTAAGAATAGGCAACAAAAAAGTGGGCGGCCGAGGATAAACAATAGGAAACTCGTGAGTTGCATTTCTTCACTCCTCTTGGACCAACGGACCATAGAGTTGGCCCAGTATGCAAGTTGCCCAGCCCCATGATAAGATATAAAGAATATCAACTATGCAAGATAACCAAGTTCATCACCCTCTAGACGCTCTAGATATTCCTTGTCCAGCAGAATCTCTATGCACTTCTTGATGTCTGCAACCTTTGGGACAAAGCGTGTGCGGATTTGGTTAATGGTCTCGCCAACCAGCTGCGAGTGCTTCATCTTCTTCCGGGCCTTCATGATTCGCACAATGGCAGACTACGACTGTTAGCAACCGCAAACTTGTCAAGAAAAGTTAATCCTTCTTACCTGTAACAGAAGCTTTCTGTCTTCCTCAATGGTCTTATTGGTCTCAGCCTCCTCCTGCTTGGCCTCCTTCACGCCTCCTAAGTTAAGATTCACTCGGATCTTTTTGCTCTTGAAGTCATAGTTCAGCTTGAATGTTTTACCAGGCCCGGGCTTTTCGCCATCAGCCACAAGAAGGACCTTGGCTTTGAGAATGACGGCAAGTGCTTGGTCAAGAACCTCGGCGCTCAGTGCGGTTGCGTTGATAATATCTTCGTAGGCGTAGGAATCGTTTTCGTTGAAAAGAAGCAAAATGGCCATCTGATAGACGGATACCTGGAAGGTAAATGGTGTTTTGCTACTCTTGCAGTATCCTGTCCTGATCTCACCCTTGCATAGGTGCCATAGCCAGGTAAGTTTCCGCCCATCGTGTTTGTGCTTGTAGAACCGAGTGAACTTTTCGATTTCACTACTGATCTCCGTAGGAGGTTGGAAGTTTGTGCTCGGTGCTTGTAGCGGCCAGAAGCCCGTGCCCAGGATGGAAAATGAAGAATCCATTGTCTTTTGGCTGTCGATACCGTCTAGATGTCCACGGAATTCTTTGTTCAGATCCTTTGAAATTTGCATATCTTGGAACATGCGTTGAAGCTTATTGGTATACTCGAACCCGCACGCCTCCTTGAGTTTGCTGATCATGCTGGTCTCAGCATCATCCGAAGACGAGTTGGCATGGACTAGACGTCTCGCCAACATGCGAGAGTAAAACTTTTGAAAGACATCTTTGTCTTCGATGTATTTAAACACAGTCATAATCTGTGTTAGAACTCGCTCAAGCTCAGCTTCTTCGATGCTGGTGCTGCTCTTTCGCAGCAGCACATCAGTATATTTTGCAAGAAGTTCCGGAGATTTATTGGATCCCGACTTGCACACTTCGTTTCGGTTGACGAATTCCCGGCAAGCGTTATCAAGCGCCCGAGTGAATTCCGGTTCATCTTTGAAAGCCTCCTTCACTAGTGACTGATACTTGGTGTGAATTTCAAGTAGCGCGTCCACGTACACCTTGGGTTCAAGTTTATCGCCATCGGCCGACTGGATCTTTTGCACGGCAGCCAGTCCAGCCCTTCGCACATGGTTCTCGAACTTGATTCGGAGAGGATCAAGGCCGTTGGGGATGCGTGCGAGCAGGTTGTACATCCGAGCCATATCTTCCTTGCGGTCGTTATCCTGCAGAACTTGGAATTCGTCGCGCAAAAGGTTGGCATGGTCGGCAATCAAAGCTTGATTACAAGCTTTCTTGAGAGGAATGGCGATATCCTGGTGCAGGTACATGTTGACACGTTCCTCTTCTTCGGAAAGGCGAGCCTCGGCCTTCTTCATGTACTCGATAATGCTATTCTCAGCAACAAATTGTTTTGACTCGGCTTGATAGAACTCCTTGGTAGCATCAAGGAAAGGTTTTTCGAAGTGGAATCTGTACACGTCGAGAGTAGATTTCGCGGGATCGGCTTCATCCAGTCCCAGCGAAACAAAGGAATCAACGACTTGTTTAATCTGACCATATTCAATCGTCTCCCCATTTCGTTGTTTTTCGACAAGCTTGAGAACAGCGTCCATAACCTTGGTAGATACCTTGGTAAACAGCACGGTTCGCCATGTGACAAGATGCAGCGTGTAGACGTCGTAAATGTTCTTCTTTCCCTCATCAACCTCGCGTTTAACCCAATGACGATTGAGGTAGCGAAAAAGATGATGGACGTACTTGCCAGCGATAGTATACCGACCCCATTCTTTGATGTAATAGGCTAGCAGTGCCTCTTCCGTGTGTAATTTCGACTCTTCGAACAGCCCGTCTAGGTGTTTCGTGAGGTATCCGATGAGCTTGTTGTATAGCTCTTCGCCGAGCAGATGAGCTATAACGGATATTAGCCTGGGTGTACAGGGTAAGGGATGGAGGACGCGACGAACCGCCTCTATGCGAAGACTGCATTGTCGGACCGGAGATGCCAACCGCTTTTTGCGAGGTACAAAAGTTGTGAACGGCCCTGGGAGAGTTAATAGGGACAATAAGAGCCAGTAAATTTCACAAACCCACGTATAAACGCCCATATACAACTGCATATCGATACCCTGCTCAAGATCGTTCATGACGCGGTCTATACCGAGCACGAGGTAACGCCACCTAAGACGAGTTAGTAGCAGAAAGGCGCAGGGCGGCAGTGAATGGCGACATACGTAGCCCCTATGTCTTCCCTGTTTGGAATTGCGGGCATGGAGCTCGGCGTCACGGTTCTGGTTGCCATGATGGGCAAGTGATTGATGAGCGATTGCGTTGGCTGTTGGCGGGGCGTTGTCGAGTGGTGAGAGATGCTGACAGCCCGTGGTTGAGCGGCTAAAGAGGCTCGCGCGGCTTGGCCAAGAAAGCTTGAAGCAGGAAGAAAGTGGCTCGTGATGGTGTAGTGGCCTGGTGCTGTTTGCACCGAGGGCGGTTATGCCAACACGATGGAAGGGCAGTGGCGGGGAGGCGGCGCAAACGCGACGACAGGCTGGGCTGGCAAGAGACCGGCTTGCACTTGGTTGCTGAACGTGAGAAGGACAGGTAAAAAGTCTGCGGGAGAAAATGTAATGGTAAGAGTCGGCAGGAGACTGCCTCGTCCGCGAGCGTGCCTTTGAAGACGCAAAACGGAGGGCAGGGAACGATGAGATGGTGATGGCGGGTCGGATGGGCAAGAAGAATCTGAGGTGACGAGATGGCAGCCTTTGTAGTAGGTAGGTACCTTCAGGCAGCCGGGCTAGGTATCCACAGGCTGGACACAGGCAGCCACAGGCGCTTGGAGCAGGGCTCTAGTACTCAGTTAGCGGCTCCATTGACTGCCTCTACCCCCCGTGCTACGTGCTCTGTAACTACCTCTAGTTACACCCAGCGCAATGACATGACGCCGGCTATTTTGCCCCGTTTCACCGCCCCTTCTGGACTCGTACCTACCTTCAACTAATAATAGTTGGTTTTGGCTACGCAGCAGGAAGGACAAGTAGCAGAGAATTGGGGAATCAATCATGACATGGCCATTTGTCTTTTCCGCTCTATTGCTGACAGCCGACACCTAAACAATTCAAGCGTGCACCTGGTATAATCTCGAAGCAAACCCGCTACCAATTGTGGCTTCTAACGCAATCAATCCCGCTTATAATCCAATAACGCCATGACCAGCACCCCATCAATTTATTATACATGGCTGTCATCCTCACGGCCACCTAGCTTCTCTATCACTCGAAAAACGTTGACCGACAAGTTCATGGTCCATGCAAGCAACCCAACCACCATAAGTGCTGCTAGCCCATTCGCTAGCCGTCGTATCGGATTTATACTGAGGTCGTGGTATAGGAGTGATTCAAACGCAAGCGCTGTGCTGGCTGATTTGAAGATGATGAAAAAAAGGTCAAGTAAAATGAGGGCCATTTTATCCACGGCCGGTCGTAGACCCAGAGGCTTACCCGTGTATTCGTCCCATATCATATAGGTTGAGTATGGGATTGCCAATGTATCGACCGCAACGGCAAAGATGGACTGAGTGCTCTCTGCACCCTTGCGACCTCCCGCGACTTCTAGCCTGTATATGCGGGCAGCAATCCCCAAGGCAATGACCGATGTGACAATGACAATAAGTCGGAAAATGAGGGGAGAAAGTGAATGATTGATCGCCATCCTCCACAATCGCTTCCAGACGCCGAGGGCTCGTCCACGCCGCGTTTGTCGCGGACGGCTCATGTCCAAGTCCAAAGCGGGCTTACGGTTGAAGTTTGGGTATAACTCATCCAAGTATTCCGGTGAAACCACTTGAGATACCTCGTTTCGTGGCCGACCCCAAGTAGACGACTTTATAAAGTCCTGCCATGTCGGCTGAGGGTTCCAGGGAGAAGGGTTATGCCCAGCAACGATGACGGGCTCTGCTGTCCGCAGGTGATCCCATTTGCGCCCTCCCATCGAAGCTTTTCCATGGCGCAAAAAGTGTGGTATACGCGACCGGGCTTTTTGTGGCGGGCCAAGTGTGACGTCTTCGATGTCTACGTATCCATCGCGGGATACACGCCGTCGCGGTTCCTGTGGCACGGAATTGGATTGCGGCGCAACGGCTCGAGGGGGGGCACTCGGTTCGGGCGGATTGTCATAGTCCTCCTGGTAGGAATCGATCCATGCTACCAAGAGTCAGCGCGATTTCTCAAGGGCCCGTGGGTGTGGTTTCGCAACCAGGGCTGACGGGATACTTACGTGGAAGTGATCTTGGCGGCCGTAACCTGAGCGGTGTTTGAGAAGACGCCTTAGATGCCGAATTGGGAGGCGCCGATCCTCTAGAAGTGCCCATGGGCACGTCCGATCGTATTTGAGAGTTTGAAGGCATTGCCTTTGCGTTTGCTTGGGCATACAAAGAGTTGGAAGTGGACGTGAGCACTGGTAGGAGGGCGAGCATTCATGCGCGAGGAGGAAACAGTGAGAAGGAAATCATGGTCTTGAATAGACTATAATGGGATGGGTATTGTTTAGAGAGAAAATTAGACTCGGGGCGATGGCAGCGAATAGCTCTGCCCACGTCGGGGTCAGGCGCTCATAGAAACGCAGGAGAGAGTCTGGTGACGTCTTTGCGCGTGGTGCTGAGATGGAAGGCGCTTTTGCGATTTTTAGCCGAGATGTAGGTACCTACCTAGGGAGCGTAGGTTATTAGTACCTGCAAGTACCTAATAAGTTGAAGTAACTAACTACCATACTAAATTGCCTACACGAATCTTGGCAGGCCCTAATAACATACTACGAAGGGTATCTATGTAGGCGCAAAGTTTGTCTGGAAGAAAAGTGCGTAAAAGATATGATAAACGAACTATATTCTTCCGTAAGTTAAATTAATTATCCATCCTATATTTTTCCCATATTTTATATTCTTACTAGACTATCCATTATTAAGCTAACGGGCTCGTGCATAATTGTCACAACAGCGATTCGAAGACGGGGGAGTTGATTTCCACAGGTTCTGTTATTAGTACCTATACATTAGTATATTAGGCCCCCCCCCTATGCACTTGTGGCAACTTGGCGGCCAGCCGCCGTAGCTGTCCTGGTAACAGCTCCACAGGCGCGTGGCGCGATTGCCCTGGGAATACCAAGTATTTTGTCCAGGACACCCAGCAACCCCCAAGGTACCTCCTTCATCTACAACGTCCGTCACTAACGAGCTTCGTTCGTGTCCTCGGAGCGCCCATTTTCTCAATGCACCAGTTTTACTCCATACCAAGTGCTTGATGGGCTTATCATCAATCTCTTCCCGATACAAAGCCCCCGAATTCGACATGCTACCGCCTTCGGCAATAGAGCGGAACCGAATGAAGGCGTTTGTAGAACAAACTGGCATCCAGCGACAAGGTTCGCCTCAGAAGAATCGGCGCGGTGATGAAAGTCCAGATACGGCGTTTACCGAAAACCTCGAGAGTCTCAACATAGTACAGACCAGCAGTCAATATGCTAAGGCCAAAGAACACGCGTTGGACGAGAATACACGGCCAGCCTCAGCCCAGAGTGGCGATGGCCGTACTGCGCATTTTAACCACCTTTTCACCGGATCCGAACTGTCGGAGGGATTTATGAGGTCTGGGCGCTCTACGCCAACAAGTCAATCTAACAGAAAAGTACCAGTCAGGCATGTGTCAAAGGCACCACCACACAAACAGGAATCGAACAAACCCTCACGAATTACCCACGGTGGAGCCTACAGCGTACCTACAGTCGCAGTCGGAAATGATTTCCGCTTGATTATGACGGAATCGCACCAAAATAACCTTGCGGACATGAGGGATGGGTTTTCGGGGGCTGGGATAACCCATACAAGCACGAGATACCACCAAAGCCCTCCGCGAAACAGCAATCGATACCACAACCGCGGCGATAAACCCCCTGTGGCTCAAACGAACCCTTCTCGTAAGCGCGAATCATTGATGTCTGCGCCTCAAGTAGAGGAAGAGACCCGGGGTCGGAAGCAAAGTCGAGCAAGATTTGATGTCCCGTCGCTAGGGTTTGCTGATAGTGACGATGGCACCCGATCAGTGAACGACAAAGATGAGCTCCAGATGACACCACGAGGCAAGCATCTGCCAATGCGGAATAGGGTGCATTATGTGCAGTCCCCAGACAAGCAGCCCCTTGACCGAAAGAGGCGCCGCAAGAGCTTAGACTATGACGACCAGGCACTGAACACGATGGAATATAAAGAGCTTCTAGAGCAGCCGTTTGATTTTGATCCCACGACAGCAACGGCATCGGGCAACCCTGGCGGACACAGTGGTGATGGGAACCAGAGGCTGGCGCAGATGCGCCATATGGGAAGCGCGGAGCAGCGAAAGTTTTTTGGCGAAATGTCGGTGGAAGAGTGGGAATCAGCGGGCAATTGGTTCTCAGAACAATTTACTGGCATCATGCGAAGATTGACGGCAGCGCGGCAATCAAAACGGCATATTGTGGACAGCTTTGAGCTCGAGGCTGCTGCACGCGAGGCAGAAGTCAGACAGCGTTCAGATAAGATTGACGAGAAGCTTGAAAAAATGCGCGAGGATGGCATGAAGGTTGTCGGGGGTCGTAGTTGATGGGGGAGTTTGTAAACCGGAATAATCTGCTGGCTGTGTACGAGCGATGAGTTACGATGTATGATGATATGACAGGGATAGCTATGCCGCTAGATGAGGGGCAATTTGCTAAGCTGGTATGTACATGTAAAGGTAATGGAGAAGAGGATTCTGCAGAGTCTTGTCACGTCCGGACCACGTACTTGACACACCGATCACGACCTACGACCATGCGCAACTGGCAGCCGGGCTGGTTGGAAAATATGCCCGATCGAACGCCATCAGTGTACAACTCATACGCGGGATAATAGCCGTCGACAAATTCAATGACCTGGTCCTTGGTCATGCCGGCGCCGGGGTCGCCCAGAGTTTGACGGAGGTGGTCCTCCTGCTCGACGCGCCATGCGTAGACGAACTGGGTGTCCTCGGCGTCGATGTGGATGAAGACGTCGAACAGATCCGTCAGGGCGTCGTACGCACGTAGATTACCGTTGACCAGCAGCAAGTGCTCGAGCGCGTGCTGGTGGAGCGTGCGGCTGCCCGGTGCCTCCCGGCGCCGCCCGACCTCATCCTCCGGCAGCGCGCGGAAGCCGACGGACCAGCCCTCGAGGACCAGCACGTCGACTTGCGGAGGCTGCTCGACGCGCAGCCAGGCGGACTCGGGGCGGCGGTCGCCGCGGCCTTGGAAGGCGGCCTTGTCGTACTGCGGGATGGAGGCAGGCCGGCCGCGGACGAGATCCGTGAGGACGCGGACGGCAAGGGCGGCGTCGTGAGTGCCTGCAGGTGTTGCTCAGTCTTTGGGCGGAGGGTGACATTGACGTTCCGCGGCCTGGGGAGGGGCGGGGGGGGAGGGTTTCCGTACCTGGCTCGCCGCGGTGCTGGATGAGGGCGTTGTGCGGGTGGCGCGCGGCGAGGGCGGCCTGCTCGCGGTGAGGGAGGTAGAAGTCGTCGATGCTGCAGACGACGGCGCGGACGCGCTCGGCGGCGAGGGCGGCGGTCAGAGCGGCGACGAGGGTGGTCTTGCCGGCGCCCTGGATGCCGTTAAGGCCGACGACGAGCGGGGGTAGTGGAGCGGGTTCGGCGTCGGTAGCATCGCGGGCGTTTGGTGGGAGTTGGTGATGGCGGGCCCGGTGCGCGGCGAGATGCTCGAGGATAAAGGGAACGCAGATGGGGGCCTTGTCATCCACAAATGTAGTCGGCATCCCGGGCTATCTTGGGGTTGGGATGCGCGCGGGTGGATGTTTGGGCGGTTTGGGGGATGACGACTAAGAACATGGGGCGGTTGTGTGGTGGGGTGATTGATGAGGTACAGATTTAGCGTTTTTGGATATAGGCGACTTGGTAGCCGGGCCCGGGGTTTGTGGGGTAATGCCGATGGACGGGCGATTGGTGGCGACTAGAAACACGGCAAGCGACGAGAAAGAGATGATTATTTTTCCGGGGGAGGAGGAGGAGGAGGAGGAGGAGAGATGAAGGTATTTTCTGGGTGGATTGGAGGGAATCGGGATGATGGGATCTGAGGACGAGGGAAATAAAATACGAGGACGGCGGAACTTCCCAATATGGGCGCAGGGTGCTGGTCTGTATAGGTAAGCAATAGATGTAAAAGCATCAGGCAACCCCAATTCTACATGTCCATACTAGTTACAATAATTCAACTTGTGGTGTACAGATTACCGTACCCCGGTGCCCATGCGGCGACTCCAACGGCAATGTTGCCGCAGACTCCGGCTGCTGATGTGCTGATGATGTAACCCGGGCTCATTGGCCCGGAGTTTTCGTAGGCGGGCGGAGCTTTGGCTGGCTGGCTGGGCTGGGCTGGGCTGGGGTAGCTCCAGAGGATGCGAGGTCGGATACTCACATGGCAGCGGCGTTGTTTATTTTCTTCTTCTTGTAATTGTCATGCTCTATAAGATGTGTAATAGAAATAAATACAGACCTTGGTTTTTATGCATTAAGCAATGCCGCCATATATCAACCTGCATCCTCCTCTATGTAAGTACATGCCAGTGCCCATGGCTCATCTCGTAGCATGTGAATACGGCAAAAGAGCCCGCTAAGGACAGTAAGGAACAGCGTCCCTGAACCGGAATGGCCAGCGCCCCACAGCAGCCAGTCCTCCCCTCGGTACCCGCTTCAACCTTGTGAACCGAGGCTTTCACTGTCTCTCTTGTCTCTGCGTCTCTCCGTCGAATGTCGCACACCAAAAAGCTCCCGCATTCGCCTATGTTTGCTTTAAGAAGCCCCCGCGACCTCCCACACTCTTCCCTTCCGATCGCCGAACTTTTTTCTCACTTCCCTTTTCTTCCTTTCCTGCTATCTACCTACCTTTATCCTTGATACCCATCCCTCCGTTTGTCTCTTGTGGTCCATCTTGACTGATCTCTCCAAGAGAACACACCTTGACGACTACTTCTTCACCCCCCCTCCTTCCTCACACACAAAACCCCATTACATCATGTCTGAGCAGCTGAGATACGACGGCGAGGTCGTCGTCGTTACCGGCGCCGGTGGTGGCCTCGGCAAGGCCTACGCCCTCTTCTACGCCTCTCGCGGCGCCAGTGTCGTCGTCAATGACCTCGGCGGCTCTTTTACCGGCGAGGGTAACTCTGCCAAGGTACGTTTCCTGGATCTTTTGCACAATTCGCCTGGTACTGCTGGCCCGCATCAAAATGTTCGGGGACCCGGTTCGTCGCGGCACAGCGCCCGCACCTTGCAACCGGGTTACCTCGGGAGAATCCCGCTCCGTTTGCGTCGGCCAACAAAGAAAGGAGAAAAAAAAAAGAAAGCACCCTCCACATTGCCGCCACGGCTAACTCGCTTATTCTTCTAGGCTGCCGATCTCGTCGTCGAGGAGATCAAGGCCGGCGGCGGCAAGGCTGTCTCCAACTACGACTCGGTCGAGTTTGGCGACAAGATCATCGACACGGCCATCCAGGCCTACGGCCGTGTCGATGTCGTCATCAACAATGCCGGTATCCTGCGCGACACCAGCTTCAAGAACCTCAAGGACCAGGACTGGGACCTCATCATGCGCGTCCACGTCTACGGTGCCTACAAGGTCACCCGCGCCGCCTGGCCGCACTTCCGCAAGCAAAAGTACGGTCGCGTCATCAACACCGCCTCCGCTGCCGGCCTCTACGGCAACTTTGGCCAGACCAACTACTCGGCTGCCAAGCTCGCCCTCGTCGGCTTCACCGAGACCCTCGCCAAGGAGGGTTACAAGTACAACATTCTCTGCAACGTGATTGCTCCCATTGGTATGTCTCTTCCTCTCCCTTTCCTTTCTCTCCTCCCGACGAGAAATTTACCTGCTAATCACCCCCGTTCGCAGCTGCGTCTCGTCTCACGAGCACTGTCTTCCCGCCCGAGCTCCTCGAGGCCCTTAAGCCGGAATTCGTCGTCCCTGTTGTCGGCGTCCTTACCCACAAGAGCAACACCGGCGATACCGGCGGCATCTACGAGGTCGGCGGTGGCTTCGCCGCCAAGCTGCGCTGGCAGCGTGCTGAGGGTCTGCTGCTCAAGCCTGACGCCTCCTACACGGCCAGCGCCATCATCAAGAACTGGGACAAGGTTGTCGACTTCTCCAAGAACTCGACCTTCCCGGCCGAGCCCAACAACTTCATTGAGCTCTCCGAGCGCTCCGCCCAGCTGCCACCCAGCGAGCAGGGCGACAAGATTGACTACACCGGCAAGGTCGTCCTCATCACTGGTGCCGGCGCCGGTATCGGTCGCGCCTACGCTCTGGCGTTTGCCAAGGCCGGCGCCTCGCTGGTCATTAACGACCTTGTCAACCCGGACTCGGTCGTCGAGGAGATCAAGAAGGCTGGTGGCAAGGCCGTCGGCGTCAAGGCGTCGGCCGAGGATGGCGAGGCTTGTGTCAAGGCTGCCATTGATGCTTTCGGCCGCATCGATGTCGTTGTCAACAACGCCGGTATTCTCCGTGACAAGGCCTTCACCAACATGGATGACAGCCTGTGGAACCCCGTCTTCAACGTCCACCTCCGCGGTACCTACAAGGTGACCAAGGCTGCTTGGCCCTACTTCCTCAAGCAAAAGTACGGCCGTGTCATCAACACAACCTCCACCAGTGGTATCTACGGCAACTTTGGTCAGGCCAACTACTCCGCTGCCGTACGTTTCCTATCCCATTACCATGAAATGCTTCGCCACGGCCTCCGTAAAAACTAACAATTCATAGAAATGCGGTATCCTCGGTTTCTCCCGTGCCCTCGCCATCGAAGGTGCCAAGTACAACATCTTTGTCAACACCATCGCCCCCAACGCCGGCACTGCCATGACCAAGTCCGTCTTCACACCCGAGATGCTCGAGTCCTTCAAGCCCGACTACATCGCACCTCTCATCCTTGCCCTGTGCAGTGATGTCTGCCCTGACCCCACCGGCGGTCTCTACGAGGTCGGCAGCGGCTGGGCCGGCAAGACCCGCTGGCAGCAGGCCGGCGGCCACGGCTTCCCCGTTGACGTCGCCCTGACCCCCGAGGAGGTTGTCAAGAACTGGAAGGCCATCACCGACTTCGAGGATGGCCGCGCCGAGAACCCCGAGCGCACCACCGACTCCTTTGGCAAGATCATGGGCAACCTGGAGAACAAGGCCGGCAGCAGCAAGGTATGAGCTTGATCTTTTTCCCTTTTTGTAAAAAATGTCCTATACGAATTTAGAATGAACAACACAACACTTGTATTTTACCATTACCAACAACTTCATCCCAAGCATTTCGCATGTGAAGCATGTATGTTTTCTGACCGTATGCTAACGCGTTCTTTCTCGCGAGTAATAGGGTGCCAGCGCTGCCCCCGCCAACGAGTACCTCGCTGCCATTGATGAGGCTCTCAAGACCGAGGGTGCTCCCACGCCCTTCAAGTACGAGGAGCGCGACACCCTGCTTTACAACATTGGTGTCGGTGCGAAGGCCACTGAGCTTGACTACGTCTTGTAAGTCTTTCATTACTATCTATTGAGCAAGTTAGAGGACAAAAATTGCTAACAGGGCCGATTCTAGCGAGGGCGCTGAAAATTTCCAGCTTCTCCCGACCTACGGTGTCATCCCCGCTATGACCGCCGACGTGGGCTTCTCCTACGACAAGATTGTGCCAAACTTCAACCCGATGACGCTGCTCCACGGCGAGCAATACCTCGAGGTGCGCAAGTTCCCGCTGCCGACCAGCGCCAACCTCGTGTCCAAGGGCCGCCTCCTCGAGGCCGTGGACAAGGGCAAGGCTGCCGTCGTCAAGACGGGCGTCACCACTACCATCGCCGAGACGGGCGAGGAGGTCTTCTACAACGAGATGACCGTCTTCCTGCGCGGTGCTGGTGGCTTCGACGGCCAGAAGCAGCCAGCCGACCGCGGCGCCGCCACCGCGGCCAACGTCCCGCCTAAGCGCGCCCCGGACCACGTCCATGAGGAGTACGTCCACCCGGACCAGGCCGCCATCTACCGCCTGAGCGGCGACTACAAGTACGTTTTCTCGCCACGACCCCAACTTCTGCTCGGACTGACAGCTCTGTGAACCAGCCCCCTGCACATTGACCCCTCGTTCGCCAAGATGGGCGGCTTCAAGAAGCCCATCCTGCACGGCCTCTGCTCCTTTGGCATCGCCGGCAAGGCCATCTACGACAAGTACGTCTTCTCTCCCTCCCTCTCTCTCTTGGCAGCGCCCCTATCCATTCCCAACAAACCACTACCTATAACCCCCCGTACTGACCAAATTGCCCCCCAGGTTCGGCCCCATCAAGAACATCAAGGTCCGCTTCGCCGGCACTGTAGACCCCGGCCAGACCGTCATCACGGAGATGTGGAAGGAGGGCAACAAGGTCATCTTCACCTCCAAGGTCAAGGAGACGGGCAAGCCCTCGATTGCCGGCGCCGCCGCCGAGCTCGTCTCCGCTGACAAGAGCAAGATTTAAAGAAGCAGCAAAAAAAAAGACGAAAAAAAAACAGACTACATGACGTCATGTTGGATTACGAGTGATATCAGGAGGGACACGCATTCAGTCACCTCCTGGTGTATTATAGAACTGGAAGGAATTGGCTTTTCATTTGTCTGGTCATGTATGATTTCGCTCAAGAGCTAGTAATGAGTATTGATTTTCTTAATGTGGCTTCTTGTTACCTCCATACCCATCAGCAAACGCCCGGTATCTGGCAAGACAATAGCGGGCAATGTCGGTCATGGCATGTACATATTGATGCATGGACTGCACTGCTTCAATTTCTGCGCTTGTCCACATCGCTGTTGAAAGTCCCAACATCGCTCTGACTTTCCGGGCAGGGCTGAACATGCCCCCTCCCTCTGAAAACACAAAAACTCCCGCATACGCCACCGCATGCAACCTAGATGGGAAAGAAGAAGAAAAAAAATGAAACAAATACAAATGCTTGCTAGTTATTATGCCTCGGCGTGTGGGCCTCGGATGTTGCGAATTAGAGTAAAGAGTAGAGCGGGAAGCAGCAAAAACGAGAAACGAGCGCTTAGAGAGGGCGTTCGTTGACCGTCCATCGACGCTTAGTGTGGCTCATGTCGCGAAACTTGTCCGCATCGCTCGGTGGTGTCGGGCGGCCCCAAAGTCCGCCGAGGCCGCCGCCGAGGGGCGTGGCGATGACCTCCTCGGGCGTCCCGATCACGTCCTCGTCGTCCAGGCTGGTCTGCAGCTTGATGGGCCCCGCAAACATGGGCGTGCCCGGCGTGACCGATCCGGGCGAGTCGGCGGCGCCAAAGTTGCCAAACGGCGACGGCGCCTGCACGGGGCCACCGGACGATGTGCTGTAGCTGGAAAAGGACGGGAAGTCGGACGCAAACATGGACGATGATGTCTTCTCCTCGGCTGCCGATGGAGGCGGCACCGCGCTGAAGCTACCAAAGTTGGGCAATACCGCGTCAAAAGGATTCGAGTCCTCGTCGAGGTTGTCGTCCATGAGCCGGAGAGAAGACGGCGCCGGCGCCCAGAGGCCGGTGGAGTTGCTGTTGGAGCTCGGTGGGCGTCCGGCCTTGACTTCGTTGTTGAGGCTCGAGCTGCTGCTGTTGCTTCGTGTGCTCTTGCTGCGAGCGGCAATAATGTTGCCCGCGCCGTTGAGGGCGCTCCGGATCGACTTTTGCGACGACTCTCGGCGCGCCATCTTCTCGACCGCGGCACTAGCGGTAGGGGCGTCGGCCATGGGAAAGGCGTCGCTGTTGTAAGTAAATGGGCTGAGGACGGCACCACTACCGTTGCTAAACGTTGATGTGCGACCACGCGCATGAGGATTCCAGGCGTTATTTGCTGAGGCAGACCTTGCCGAACTGGGCGTGGAGGCAGTGGATTGTAGATGCTCCGTCGTAGCAGATGTTCTTATCTCATACAGATCGTCAACAGCGACTAGAGAGTGAGTCACGGGTTCCTTGGCAAGCTCGTCGCGTAGCCGCTCATATTCAACCAGGGGCCGTCGCTGGGCCATGGTAATAGATGCGATGCTGACGTCCATGAGCACGGGTTGGTGAGTGATGGCGCCCATCAGGGCATTGCAGCCCGCCCCGTGCGATACGAGAACCAGGACGGTCTCGATTTCTTCGTCGTTGGTGGCGTCCAGCGTGTGATCGTCTCCGTCTGAGTGCATTGTCGTAACCATCTCTGCGGCATTGTCGGTGCTGGCGTACCAGTTGACCATTTTCCGTAGTCCTTTCCTAAAGCGCTTGTGCATGGAAATCCACTCCTCTCCGAGTTGGCCGCCATCTCCAAAGTCGAGCGGCTCACGCATAGAGTCCCATTGAAAGTCTACACTGACGCAAGTATCCCTGGCGTGGGCCACAATACCTTCGGGTATGCTTCCCGCGCCGGAAACCGGGGGACTGGGCCTCGGGGGAATGTAGCCCTTTTTACGAGTCGTGGTGCTGGGCAGCGCAGAAGCCAATGATGCGACGCCAAGAATGGGACTGCCGTTATCTTCGGCAGGCGATTGAGGCGCATCGGCAGGGCGCAGCTTAGGTGACTGCCAGAGCTTTTGTGTGGGCGGGGGAGGTGGTGGTGGCTCGCTGAAGCTGTAGAAGCTATAGTCTTCGCGACGTAGGAGTTCGGCTTTGGCGCCGCCCAGCATCAGCGCAGGCCCAGGCGGCGGGGTGATCATCTCAAAGTATTCCGGAGAGAGCCATTCGCCGAGGAAGGAGTCTATACGGAGCACGGCAGTTTTGAGCTTGTTGGTCTGGCCCTTGGCGGCATGGGGAGGTACGATAATGTCGGAGGGATTGTATATGGATTCGGCCGGGAGCTGGGCGAGGCCGGAGCTGATACCGACGGAGGTCTGGACACATCGGAGGAAAGGAGAGGTATGGATGACGATTCTGAATCGTCTGCGCTTGAAGCCGGGCTTGCCCTCGTTCTTTGCCTCGTGCTCGAGTTTGGCCTGTTCGAGGACGCCGCTGATGTAGTTGCCGACTTGTCGGGCTTGGTGCAGACCAGAGAAGGTCAGGGGAGGGTCGTACGGGGTCGGAGATGTGAGGTGCCACTTCTTGTCTGCGGCATCGAGGCGGTTTCCATGTCTGTAGACAGCTGTGGTTAGAAGAGATGCGCTGCGCGGGGGGGCGATCAGAGGCAGGGTGAAGCAGAACGTACCGGACGACAAAGATGTGTGAGGGTGGTGCGACCATGATTCTAGAGTGGAAGCAAGTGCGTGAGGACTGATAGACTTTGACTGTAGGAGCTGCTGAAATAGTTGAGCGGTGGAGTGGTGAGTTGGATGGTTAACGTTGTAGCGTTGGACGGTTGGCTGCAGGCCGGCAGGCTTATATAAACAGCAGCCTCTGCAATCTAGCAGCGCAGGATGGCCGGAGCTCAAAGAGGCTGTCGAGCGAACAAAGGTTGCGCAGTCAGGAGCATGGACAGGGCGGTCGGGGATGGCGTGGCTGGTGAGAGGCGTCGAGCGCCGTTCCTGCGGCAGGCAGTGTGGCGAGCGGGCGTGTGGAAGCTATGACGATGCAGTGAAGTGAGGAATTGATGAAGCGATGAGGCAATGCAGCGATGAGGCGACGAGGAGAAATTTTGCTGGTAATGGATGGATGGATGGATGGATGATGGATGGTGGATGGTGGATGGTGGGTGAGTGGCGTATAGCGGCAGATGGGGGGTAGTGGTAGCTTCGGCTTGTCGGGGGCCGGGGTTGGAGAAGAGAATAAAAACCGACGTTGTTGAGATGGGATGGAGGCTAGTATGGTAACAAAGAGGCATCGGCAATAAGAAATAGAAGGACGGAAG
This sequence comes from Cordyceps tenuipes, assembly GCA_025583755.1. Taxonomy (NCBI): domain Eukaryota; kingdom Fungi; phylum Ascomycota; class Sordariomycetes; order Hypocreales; family Cordycipitaceae; genus Cordyceps; species Cordyceps tenuipes. The sequence goes on from JANZYN010000047.1 coordinate 154,018, forward strand.
AAACGAGGGGGGGAGGCCACGGGTACAAAAAAAGTTTCACGAGGAGAGGACACGGCGGAGGGGAGGAGGGAGGAGGGGGTACAGAGGTGGGTTTTTTGTTTGCTCAAGTCCCACGATGAGATGCGCCAGTGCAAGCCAAATAGTGTGATAGGAGCATCGTTTCTTTGTATAGTATTCGTTGGCTATTATAATCATCTGTCTGTATGGGTTGTTGTGCAGATTGTTGTACTATACTTTATCCTTGCCGGCTCGGTGTTGTGACTGTCCAGCTTTTTTCTACCCGAGTACGAAGGGCCTCGTGGTCTGTCCAGCAGGTGCCGCCAAAACGTACCACGCACGTATCCGCATGTGACACTGGTACTAACTAGTATGAGTGCTCCGTATTATCATCATCATCATTGTCGCCATAATTTATTATCTCGGCCGCTCCATTCATTCCCCAGTTAATGCTCCATATCTACCTTGCAAAAGCCGCGCAGACCTGCCATCTAGTTACCAGTATAAAACAAAGAGCTAGCTATGGCCAAAGTCCAGTGAAGCCATCCTCCTTATGTAATCCTCAGCAGCACCTAGGCTCGTTATACTTCCACTAAAAGAATTCGATCGCCCTCGCCGCTCCCATGTCCATGCCGTGGCAAACTATATTTTTTCCAGGACGGACCCTGAAAAAAAATTGTAACATATTCGGCCTATTACGTAGCAGTCGCGCCATGGTTCCTCCTATAGTATTGCAGGGATGCGCACATATAACGATTACTCGATTAAACCGCGTTCGTGCATGGCCGGCAGGCACACCAGCTTCCAGATACAATATAATCGATGATATACGAACATGTACTTAGCCGACATGGCACCGGCATACGCACATCAATTTTGCCCAAGAGATCAAGTATGTCATCAATTTCAAGGCATAACCAATCGTGACGGTAATTAATATTCAGCACAAGACTAGATGAAAACAACTGCAAAGTAAAAGATGCCCTAAACCTCATGCCAGGTAGAAGACGCAACTCCCACCCATGAGCCATTATTTCCGATAAACAAATTACCTAAAACGCGCTGGATCGTTGTTATTGTCTTTTCCCACCTCCTTCTCGCTTCATCATTGCCGACGGTCCGGACCCTCCTCCGTCTTCGCCGCCGCGTCCTTTACCCAATCCTGCTGCCGCGGCGCCGGGCTCTCCATCTCCACCGCCTGGCGCACGTCCGGCTTGTACCCCAGCTTCTGCGTCTGCGAGCCGTCCAGCGTCGGCGACAGCGGCGGACTGTGCGTCGTCGTCGCCATCGCCTCGTTGGCGTGCAGCTCCTGCGGCGGCAGCTCCGCCGCCCAGCCACCGTGCTGAAGGTGGTGGTTGTGCGGAGGCGGCGCCGGCGGAGGCGGGCTGCCGCTCGCGTCGTGGAGCGAGGAATAGTACGTGAACTGGCTCTGCCGGTTCGGGTCGTACGAGGTCGTCTGGTGGCTGACGCCGTCCCACTGCTGCTGCTGCTGCTGGCCGGCGCCGGCGCTGCCGTCGAACGGGCTCTGTGTCATGGCGGGTGAGTATAGCGGCGTGCCGTTGGGCGGGTAGCCGCTGCCCGGCGACGCGGCGACGCTCTTGGCCTGGCGGCTGGCCTCGGTGGCCGCCGCCTTGCGCTTGAGGAAGAACCAGACGAGGCCGATGATGATGCCGATGCCGGCCACGCCGCCGACGGCTATGCCCGCAATCGCACCGGTACCGAGGCCGGAACCTCCGCCGCCGCCGCTGCCGCCGCCGCCTGTGCCACTGTCGCCCGAGGGCGACGCGGTGCTGCTGGACCCGGGCTTGGTTGCGTCGCTCACGCCGTATGGCGGGATGTTCGTGTACGCTTTGCAGTCGGGCGAGGTAAAGGCCAGTGGGCAGCTCTCGTGGAAGCAGATGGAGGGGAGCGAGTTGTTCACCGGGGGTGCACATCTATTGTTGTACTTGTTGTTCATAAAGGTCTCGAGCGTGCTGGCGTCGCTCTCGCTGAAGCCGTGATACCTGCTGGACAGGGAGAGTTGGCGGATAAAGTAGGAGATCTCGATCTGGGTGAGGTTCATAAACTGGTGGACGTAGGCGGGCATGAGAGTCTTGTACTCCTCGTCGAGAAACTGCTCCGCCTTGGTACAGCCAAAGATGCGTCCGAAGGCGACATACCAGTGCGTGAAGAGAGTACTAGACAAGCATGTCAACACTATACAGAAAAGTGTGGGAGAATTCGGGGAACTGCGACATACTACTGGTTGCTGTTTTTCGTTATCTCAACCGTCGCGGTTTTGTTGTCGAGGAAGTCTCTTAAAGGTTTCATGTCACCGCCATCCGTCCAGTTCATTTTTACGGCAGCACCGTTGAAAGCCGACGTCTGACCTATCACGCCAGGGTTAGCCTCTGGAGACAGCTCAGATGTCTGGATCCCGATGAATAGTTCTTACGACTCCCGTCAAAGTGCCAGCCCAAAAAGATGGATTGTCCTTTGTATGAGCCGCTTCTGAAGATGCCGCTGTCGTTTTTGTTCGTACCACCAGCTGCTACCAGCTGCGGCCCGCCGGCGTACGCCAGCGCGACGATCTTGGACATGAGCTTCAGCTGAGTCGTCTTGTTATTCTCGCCATAGTTCGCCGCGGCGTAGTAGTCGCAAATAGGCATCGCATCAGGGCGTCCGGCCGCGACGACCGGCTGGACAGCCGCGGCTAGCAGCAGCGCCGCCGTGGAGAGGAGCATCTCGAGGGCGATACAGGTTCCTAGACGAGGTGGAATCGTGAAGATCTCTCTATGTCTCTGTGAGGTCGAACTCAAATTCCTATTTCTGGGGTAAGAGCGAGACAGAGCACAGTACACAGTACGGGTGTGCTGGGTACGGATGGGTATATGTATGAACCCCCATTGCATGCATGCAGGCTGGCTAGACACAAGTTGGACAAGGTAATATGTAGGGAAAATGAGCTCCCCTCCCCATGTCAAACGCCACTCTATAAATACACAATACAGGGGGGGTGGGTGCACTTCTTAGTTGTTGTTTGTTGTTTAGTGCACGATGCGGTCTAATAAGAGAAAAGGCAAATAAGAAATAAAATAAAATACAACTGGGAAAATACTGTCGGCCAGCTCTGGCAACGGCCCTGATCAGCAGCGAGCCACAGCGCTGAACAAAAAGTGAGGCTCTCTCATCATTCACGTTGGCTGCCACTTGGGACAAAATACGGCGAGCGAAACTGGATCCAGGCTGAGAACCCCCCCTGTAAAACAGCGAACTTGACCGTGAAATGCAGAAAAAGACCCTGGCACGGACAGAGCTGGTAGATCTGGTAGAGCTGGAAGAGCTGGAAGAGCTGGAAGAGCTGGAAGAGCCAGACGCAGCGAGGTGGATAATGACATGCAGTGACTGCAGAATGTGCTGGCCTGCTTGTCTCACCCAGCCTGATGTTGAACTGGGTACGAATTCATTGCTCCCCTGCCGTGTTCCAGGCCTGGGTTGATAACACGGAATATATGTATCAACAGCTGTTCAGAGTACTCCGCATCCCATACAATTTATCTCTCTGTTGACAGCCGCAGCGACTCCCTTTGACAACGCAACAGACCGAAATCCGACACCGAGGAATAGTTAGGGCCTCCCTTTCCGCCCAGGCTGTATGCATCGCAACCGAGACACCCCCTTGCGACCACACCAATTGAAATTGTTGATTGCCAAGCTCTGGAAAGGCTGTGGGCGGAAATTTGGTGAGATGTCAGCCCGCAGACAGCCTCGTTAGCCGACCAGGGTGGCATTATGGCCACCAAAAGACGGGACGAGGGGCCAATCATGGATCTTCAGTTGTCGATCATTTCCAACCCACCGAGCCTCGTGGCCTTTTCTCAAAATCTCCTTGCAGGCAATTCGTAGGTTCTCGAAATCTCGCTCGGAGGAAACATGTCCGTAGAAAACGTCGAGCCAGGTTACGACGGAACGTAACCATATGCACCTTTCCGCCATGTGATGATCCTTGAGACCCCTCCCGTAATAATCACGGCCCAGACCGTTTAAACGAAGCTACTTCGTATGAGATTCCTGCCTCAAGGATGCCAGCCCTGATGCACCCCGACAGCCATGGTATGATCGCGGGCAGACCTTGGCACCGCGCACTCCGAGAGTGCGGGCGGGCAGCAATAACAAGTCGTAATATGTTCAACTATGAGATGCGGCGTGGTGCAGCCACAAAGGCGCAACCGACAAAGGTTCCTCTGCTTCATGAAATTGGCTGGGCCCTGGAAGCCGCCTCTCTTGGGGCCCAATGTACGTGCTACCATGGCTGGCGAGGCATACTCGACAACTGTCTGTGCTACCGAGACCGAAACAGCCGCCGTCCTTGCTCTCCTTGCCCTCCACTCAGGGGTATCTGATTTTCGTAGCTTCTTGGTGTTGCCAATTTTGGTTGCCTGCCGCCAAACGAGTGAATGCGTTGCTCAACTGGGAGAGAGCCTTGTCGACTGGCGGCGAGGTGAAAGGGGTGCCGACGTCAAGGTGGTGAAAGATCAAGCATCAAGTGACTCTGGGGTTGCCAGCGGCGGTGTACTTTGCAGGAAATATATTGGCACCATCGCCATGCCAAGGGCATGCCGCCTGCGGCGCACCCATGCTATACAGAGTGGGTGATGTTTTGGGATTTGCACGCAGCCAAGAATGATGCACTGCTTTTCTCAGTCGTCTTCTCGAAATTCGGCATCTGCCAGGTACCAACATAGCTGGTGAAGCGTTATTTCGGAAAAGTCAATTCAGACCTCGGGAGTGCGCTGTGTTGTTTGCTGCTGGTAAGTGTAGGTTCCACTGGCAGTGCGCGGCTCAGCCAAGATCTCTTTCCCCACACATTTGTAAGCTGCTTCATCATTCCAGATTGCTCTAGTTAGGATTCAACGACATTCTGCCTCACCACCGTCGCCACAGGCCGCGACACCCTTGAACAAGATCAATTCGTAGCCCCCATCAACCCGACATCTCACAGCGCCGCCTCTCCGATCACCATCTCATTTGCGGCCCCCAAAATCCCCTCCAGCAAACTCGATAACGCGCAATGAAGTGGGAGGCGGGGCTCCAGGCCATCCTGGCCTCACTCCTGCTCGCCAGTGGCGCCCTCGGCGAGCACACCAGCAACTGGGCCGTCCTCGTCTGCACCTCGCGCTTCTGGTTCAACTACCGCCACCTGGCCAACGTGCTCTCCATCTACCGCACCGTCAAGCGGCTCGGCATCCCGGACTCGCAGATCATCCTCATGCTGCCCGACGACATGGCCTGCAACCCGCGCAACGCCTTCCCCGGCACCGTCTACAGCAATTCGGACCGCGCCGTCGACCTGTACGGCGACAATATCGAGGTCGACTACCGCGGCTACGAGGTCACGGTCGAGAGCTTCATCCGCCTGCTGACGGACCGCGTCGGCGAGGAGATGCCCCGCTCCAAGCGCCTGCTCACCGACGAGCGCAGCAACATCCTCGTCTACATGACCGGCCACGGCGGCAACGAGTTTCTCAAGTTCCAGGACGCCGAGGAGATTGGCGCGTTTGATCTGGCCCACGCGTTTGAGCAGATGTGGGAGAAGAAGAGGTCAGTTTCTTTTCTTCCTTTTTCCTTCACCTTCTCCCGCCGTGGTTCCCCTTACAACCTCTTCCTCCATTACTGACCAACCCCATCAGGTACCACGAAATCCTCTTCATGATCGACACCTGCCAGGCCAACACAATGTACAGCCGCCTCTACTCCCCCAACATCATCGCCACCGGCTCTTCCGAGCTTGACGAATCCTCGTACTCGCACCACGCCGACAACGACGTCGGCGTCGCCGTCATCGACCGCTACACCTACTACAACCTCGAGTTCCTCGAGTCGCAGGTCCGCGACATGAACAGCCAAAAGACCGTTGGCGAGCTCTTTGACAGCTACGACTTTGACAAGATCCACTCCAACGCCGGCGTCCGCTACGACCTGTTCCCCGGCGGCTCCGATGGCGCCCGCGGACGCCTCATCACGGATTTCTTCGGCAACATCCAAAAGGTTGAGGTCGACCGGGCGCCGCGGCAGGACGGTGCCGCCCTCGAGGAGGAGCTCGAAGGCCTCAGTAGGACGATTGCGCTGCTGCGTGCCAAGGAGGCCGAACAGGTGGCGGCGAGGCGCGCCAACGACTCCTCGGCGGCGACGTTGGCGGTGCCGGTCAGCGCGCCTCCCGCTGATGTCGTCGGCGGTACACGGGCGCAAAAGGTCCAGGGTGCAACGGCGCTGACGACGGAGAACTGGCTCACGCGCAAGGCCATTGGCGCGACGGCGCTGGTGGGCTGCGTTGCGCTCTGGGGGCTGGGTGCCATGTTGGAAAAGTAAGGGAAGGGGCTGACATTTCCTATTGTAAGACGGCAAGCACATGCATTCATTATAAAGCAACAAGGCATTGTTGCACTGGGACGGCGGGCGTTGCACTGTTTGGACGATTTCTTTGCCATTCTTATACTATACTCTGTTGATCTTTTGGGGAATTACACAATCCAACTTTTTACACGTTTCATGATTGTCCCGCCCGTGGACTGTGCGATTGTGACATGCATCCGCACTCAAGTCTCCTCTTCATCTTCATCTTCCTCCCTCGGCTTGAACGCACCCGGCCCTTCCGGCGTGTCCTGCCTCCCCAGCGGCGTAATATCGAGCAGCGCAAACGTCGCCGAGACCCTCTCGACGCCCCTTCCGTACGTCGAGTACGTGTGATACACCTGCCCCTCGGCGTCCTTCCAAAAGACGCTGAAGCCAAAGTACTCGCCGGTGTAGGGTCGGCGGCCGAGGGCGGCGACCTCTGCCCTGCCGCGAAAGTTGAGCAGGCTCCCCGGGGTGCCGGCGTAGGCGCCGGCGCTGCCCTGATCAACAGAGACGTGAAAGTCGCGGTTGAACGCGTTGTCTGGGTCGGCGGCGGTGGAGTACCAAGGAAAGGTGTGACCGCTCCCGCCGGCGGCGGCGGCCCAGCCGCGGCGGCGTTGGTAGGCGGCGAGGCGGGTGGGCGGCGCGCGGGAGACGCAGGCGAGCTGGGTGCGGCGGGTGCGGAGGTGGCGCGCGGCGTCGGGGAGCGACTCGGCGACGTGGGTGCAGCCGCGGCAGACGGACCGGCCGTTGTCGTCGTCGTCGTCGCCGGGGGCGAACATGAAGTGGTAGATGATGAGCTGGTCCATGCCGGAGAAGAGGTCGGAGAGCGAGAGCGGGGAGGTGGCGGCGGCGGAGGAGGAGGAGGAGGAGGCGGGGAGGAAGGAGTAGGGCTTGTCGATGCGGACCATGGGGAGCTGGCGGCGGGCGGCGCTGAGTTCGTCGGCGGCGCGCATGAGTTTCTTTTCCTTCTCGAGGAGTACCTTGCTGGCTTCGATCCAGTCCTGCTGGTTTACAATCTAAGTGAGGAAGAAGAGCGTGTTAGGCTGGGGGGTGGTTTCGTTTCTGGTGCCAGCCAGATTTTGAGTAATGTACTCACTTGCGGAGGCATTTTGGCGGTTTTCTAAGCTAAACCGATGGATTTGGATGATGGAAGTACCACTGGTATGGTTTCTGGATGATTACAACGGTTTGGTGGTAAACAAGGAAGTCGCTTTAGAAGCCAGGGCTGTCGTCGCGTTGTAGGCCTATAAGAGTCTGGGGTGGACCGCCATTGGATTTCAGACGGACAATAGTTTATGAGAACTTTGGTTTGTCTTTATATCGACAGAAACTTGCCGTAAGCCATGTTGTCGGAAAGTGGCCGTAAACCGCTTGGTCGGAAAGTGACCGTGAAGCATATTCACGGGCTGGCTAGCCATGGCAGCAGCCACCATCCGAATGCGGCATTCTCGGCCGTTTATCCGTCACCTTGGGCGAATCATCTGTATAACTGATCAGCGAAGAGGTACGGTAACAGTGATGTTTCTACAAGCTGGAGCGCACGGGAGACACGCCGTCAATTGGAGATGTCACCTTTTCGCGAACCAAAGCAGAAAGCAGAGGGAGTGCTGCCAATGTGCCAACAATGGTGGTCGGCTGCAGCGCCTGGTTAATTAATCACTTTTAAATAGTAAAAATGCAAACACCGCAGGACGCATCTCTTCAAACTTGCCGTTCCGAGCTGCATGAAGCCCTTCGCTTCACCACCCGATAACCTCACTGGAACTAGCATTAGTACTCCGTATTATTTACAACCAGCTGAAACAGACAAAGAGAGACCAAGAAAATGCGAGCCCTTTTTCCAAAACCTTTGAGGTCTTCAAAAAGGCGGAGCAGCTGGGTGCCACTTGGCCAGCTTGGGGCAGCCCCAGCTAACTATGTAGCTAGCTCTGCCTAGAAGCCTAGCTGCCTAGCTGCCTAGCTGCCTAGCTGCCTAGCTGCCTAGCTGCCTTCCAAGTTAGTACTACCTACATACCTATGTAGCAGTAGCCGCCTAGAACCCTACTGCCTAGAAGCCTACTGCCTAGCAATAAGCTTCCTCCCTCTATCACAGCCCTACCGAAAGCGACCCGCCGCGCTCTTGGGAACCTCAGCCGCTCGAGTCGAAATTTCTTATTGCGGGGCACGGATCAAGTTTTGAATCCATCTTCAAGCGTTGAGGGGGCGCGGTAATAAAAAAAATCCAGGGTGTGGCAGTGATGGTGGCAGTGGTATGCAGTTGTTAGTTATTATTAGCAGTGGCGTTCCCTTGGCGGACAGCTTGCTCAAACCCGCAAGTCAAAGACCTGAAGCGAGAGAGAAAGAAAGAGTTGAAAAAAAAAGGACCAGACGCCCACTTTCGCTTTGTTCACCCAAACACATATCCATCCTTTCTCTCGTTTGCATCATCAATTTTCATTACCTTTTTTTCTTCTTTCAAACTCGAGTTCATTCATCATCCGTCATTGTATTTCGGGGCAATACCGCAACATCGCAACACCACAACACTGCAACGCTGCAACACTGCAACACTACAACAGACATCGCAACATCGCAACATCGCAACATCGCAACATCTCAACACTTCAACACTTCAACACTTCAACACTTCAACACTTCAACACTTCAACACTTCAACACTTCAACACTTCAACACTTCAACACTTCAACACTTCAACACTTCAACATCGCAACACCGCAACCATGAGCGAGCAACAGCATCAACAGCAGCCGCAGCCAGCATCGCCCGCCCACGTCTACCAGCCGCCCGCCCACAGCCCCGATGCCATTCAACCGCAGCCCGAAAGCCATCATGTCCTTCCTCCCAGCTACGATCAGGCCAAGTTGCCGCCTCAACAGCCCATCCCCATGCAAGTTCCCGCCAGCGGCCCTGGTCCCGCGACCGTCGTGCCGCTTCACATGCTCAGCGACGTCCCGCAGCCCATCGACTGTCCCTTCTGCCACCGCCGCACCATGACCGAGGTTCGCAAGGAGGGCAGCTCCATGCAAATGTACGAAGCATTCCCAACACTTGATCAAATGACAATTCCTGGCACTTGTCTAGGAAAGCGCCAAGAAGAGAAAAGAATCAAACGCTAACAACCCCTGTTACATATACACAGTCTCGTCGGTGTCCTCTTCTGCCTCGTCTGCGTCTGCCTCGCCTGCGTGCCCTGCCTCGCCCACTGGTTCGAGGACGTCGAGTACCGCTGCAGCCAGTGCAGGAACTTGGTCGCGCGCCGACGCCACGACGGTCCGCTCGAGATCTTGGGCCCCCAGGTCACCGTCCAGTCGCAATACGGCGCCCAGCCGCAAATGCACGCCCAGCAGCAGCAGCAGCAGCAGCAACAAACAAAGGGCGTGACCCAGCTTGGTGCCCAGCCCCAGCAGTACGAGATGCAGCCGCAACCTCAACAGCAGTATTATGCGCAGCAGCACCAGCCCCAGCCCCAGCAGCAGTATCCTCAGCAAGAGATTCAGCCCGTCTACATACAACCACAGCAGGATCAGCAACAGCCACAGCCTCAGCAAAAGAACTAAAGTCGATGCCCTTTCTTTTATGACATCTTTTGTACCTTTTTTCTTGTTATTTTTTTATCATTTTCTTAGTTACTATTTTACTTTCTACGGGCTTCCTCCTTGGAGCTAGTGGCAACACAACTCTCCACAGAGCACAGCCAGCGCGTCATCTTTTTCGGGGAGCTTTGATGTACATGATGCAGGGGCGTAGGGGGTGATATCCAAGAGCTGGTTAGTGTATTGATATCAGATTCGTATTCTTAATTGAACTGGGCTCTGTCCCATTGCCAGCACAGCTCAAGCATTACAAACGAGTAACGCAGACAGAGCAGGCGCTGTATTCTGACAACTACTGCAAACCGGCCAAGTTGAGGGAAGGAAGCTTTTTAATTCATTTCCCGAAATATTTGATACGTTCGGCTCCGCCCGAGGTTCACGACATACAAGTCATGTAATCTGTATGATAGATTGAATTGATAATTGCTGTTTTGGGCAGTCTTCAAGGCCCCACTCACTCGTCAACCCAACTTCAAGTAAACAAGCTTGAGCTTGAAAAGATTGCTTCATCCAAACAACACCCATTCATCCCCTCTACATCTCAGAAGAAATCGGCAAAGATCCTTTAACCTGATAAATCAATTTCTTTCAATCAAGATGTCAAAGGCATAGAAGCGCGACGCCCCGTAATGAAGTCAAAATGGACAGGTCCAAGGTACGGCAAGCTCACATCCCGATCAGCACAACAACCTTGTCAAGTTGTGAGGTTTGACATTTGACGATGACGACGGCTAATCCATCCCCAAACCCTAACCAGGCGCCCCCTCTCCAACTTCTCTCCCTGCCGTCCCGGCCCCTGACATCCCACGCCATCGCCTGGTCCCCCGACGCCGAGCTCGCCGTCGCCACCACCGACGGCATCCACGTCTTCCTCCCCGAGTACCCGCGCAGCGGCACCGGCGGCGGCACCGGCGACGGCGACAAACCGCCCTCTGAGCGCTACGCCACCGCGTCGCAGTTCCCCGTCTTCCTGCACACGTCCGGGTCGCTGCGCCCGGACCCTGCCATCAACACGCCCCTGTGCCTCTTCGCCGGCGCTGCACCGCCACCGCCGCCGGCCCACGGACCGGGCGACTTTCTCGGCGTCGGCGCCGGCAAGGTCACGCGTGACGGCGCGTCGCTCGGACAGGTGGTGCGCGTCGAGTGGTCGCCGGCCGGGCTCGGGGCGAACCGGCGGCCGGTGCTGACGGCGCTGACGGGCCACGGCGCGGTCACCTGCTTCGGCGAGCACTTGAAGAGCGGCGGCGGGGGGGAGTCGCGCCGGACGCAGGTGCGCTCGTTCAAGAACTGGCGCATCCTTTGGGGGCTGGGGGCGAGGCTGCCGCTGCCGAGTGCTGATGGTGGCGCGGACGTCCGGATCATGGATGAGCGCATCACGTCGTTTTCCTGGGCCGGGCAGCTGCAGCCGGGAAGGGCGTTGTTGGCATATGAGACGGACGACAAGGATGTCGTCGTCATGGCGGTGCAGTTTTATGGCCGGGACAGCGCGCCGGACGACAAGGGCTGGGATCTCCGCGAGGTGGCGAGGTTTGACGCCAGCGGACCGCACGTGGTAATGAATGCTGCTAGCTACAGATGCAGATGGAGTTTGGCTGACTCTTGTGTAACCAGGCTGCGGATCCGTTGGATCCTGATTTTGTATCCTCGGGTTCCGCCTTTTCGCTGAAATGGAGCCCGTGGGTTACGTATCAAGGAAAGCAGACGGCGGTGCTTGCCTACATCGCCGACAACCACGTTGGATTCCGACGGGTCATTATCGAGGAGTTGTGGAAGCAAGGCGAGACACCAGCTGTCAAGGTGGATGAACATGATATGAAGGGTCTTTGTCTATCACTATCGACCGATGCATTCCTGGAATGGGAGAATACAGTGCGTGCAAAGCTAAATTGCTAGGCAAGGATGAATGCTGACAAGCCGACAGTCTTGGGGTGATGACGATGATGCCCACACCATGCGCGGCATCGTTGCCTCGCCATTCGTCCTCTACCCTTTCCAAATCCCCTTCTCAGACCCGATGAGCGCCGCGATACCGCGACACAAGACCAGTCTATGCTCAACCACCTACCCGAATCAAGATACCCCGACAAACCCCATCACAGGTCCGTCTCCCAAAGGCAGCACTTCTGCCTTTTCATCTCCCTCGATCCCAGCTAACAGCACTCCCAACACAGGCCTCGTCATCCACCACGCCGACCCCTCCCAACCGCGGCCGCCCACGCCGCACTACTCCCTCGTGCGGCAGTCCTGCACCGCCACCAACCAGGACTGGTTCCAGACCACCCTCCCCGAGGACGACACGCCGCTCCCGCAGTGGGCCGAGGACCTCGGCCAGCGCACCGTCCGCCGCATCCCCCTCGCCCGCGCCCTGCGCGGCAAGTACATCGACTCTGACTCCTCCGACTCCTCCGATTCCGACTCCTCCTCCCCGCCGCCCGATGACGACATGCCCGACAGCACCCCCGCCGCCACCGAGGCGCCCCCCCGCCGCCCCCGTCGCCAGACGGTCCACCCCCGCCGCTTCCGCCTCTGGGGTCTCGCCGCCTCCCCCGGCGACGGCTGCACCGCCGCCGTCGTCTCCCGCTACAGCACCCAGCACCCGAGCCGCCGCGACCGCGCCGAGGTCGTCTTTGGCTGGCACGTGGCCCCCGACAGCGACCCCACCATTACCACCACCACCGCCACCGTCGCGAGCACCGGGACGGCGCTGCCGCGCACGGCCTCCACCGAGGCGCGCGTCTGGGAGTGGCTGTACGGCCGCGGGCCCGAAGTCCCCGGCACCACCACCGCCGCCCCCCCGCTCGACAGCAGGATGGTAGGGAGCGGCGGTGGTGGTGGTGGGCTGCGAAGGCAGTTTCACGAGGTGCTCTCGCGCGTGCGCTGCTTGTTCTGCGACGGCGCCATGAAGGAGACGGACGGTGGCGCCGAGGCTGTCTGCGCCAACGGCCACGTCTTTGGTATGTTCCTCCCGTTTTTTTTTTTGCCCCGGAAGATGCGAAGGAAAAAAAAAAAAAAAACTAACGAATGCGGAACACAGCGACGTGCGCGTCATCGGGAATGCCGGTCATGGCGCCCGGCATACTACGCGTCTGCGCCGTCTGCGGCTTGCGATGCCTGCAGGCGGCGGAGCTGCACCGGCTGGCCAGGGAGCATCTAGGCCACGACGTGGTACTCGACGCGCAGGCTGAGCTCTGCGGCGGCTGCGGTGGCAAGTTTATCATTTAACGGCAGGGTGAATATTGCAGGTTATTGTGAAATAAAGGGACAAGTGCATTATGAATGTTGATGTGGTACAAAAAGCCAGTTAAGACCATTCTTTGTTGTGAGGACGAACCTCGAGAATAAAAAAAGAGCTTGTACTTTTTGTCAAAATGAACTTCTGTTCCTTTTCCTGATCGACTTGATCCCATATCTCCCCCACTTCAAATCTTGTCGGTGCCAGAGCTTGTGCTAAAGCGAGGGCTCTTGGTGCCTTGCTGCCCGCCACATACCAGTCGTTCGCCAACCACCCCGATACCCAGGTCGCCTCCTACCGAACTCGTCAGCACAAGTTCGAAATCTCCGCGAGCAAAAAACTAAAAGAACAAGCCATCATAGTCGTGAAAATACAGGACGTACCTTGGCTGTCTAGAGGCAGCTCCGTAAACGTCGGCGAGCGACCCGGCGCCGGGACGCACGCGCAGCGCATCATCACCGGGCCGTCTGGGCGCAGCGCCTCGATGCCACACGGCCGGCACGTGTCGTCGTAGTTTCCACTAGACAAAGAAGAACAAGTCAGCTTTGTCTTTCCTTTCCCGACCCCCCCAGTTCCCCCAAAAAGAGGAAAGATACGGCACGCAACCCCCCGCCCCCCCCCAAACCCAGAAAAAGAAAAAACATACCGCTCTTGAAAGACCAGTCGGCCCCCGTCGTTGCCCAAGCACCGGTTCAAGTTCAAGCTCGTCAGCCACCACGTGCCGCCGCCCGTCGCCTCCTCCCCATCGCGACACGCCGCCTGTAGCGTCGACTGGCCCCTCTTGCCACCGCCCAGCAGCGTGAGCAGCCGGCACCGCCTCCCAAAGACGGCGGCCGCGGCGGTCGTCGGTGCCGTCTCGTTTCCTGCTGCTGCTGCTGCTGCTGCTGCTGCTCGCGCGCCGTCCGCCGCCACGACGGGCTTGTGGTTGAAGCCCGGCAACCGGACCGCCCCGTCGCTGTGGAGTTGGAGCACCCTGTTCTGCGCACCGCCGCCGCCGTCGCTGTCGTCGTGATCGGATGTCGCTTCCGGGTCGCTGCTGCCGGGGGCCATGGACGGGACGTACCGCCCGCGGAGGCGAGGAGGGAGTGCCGTGGCGAGGCCGTGCGCGACGATGAGAGCCAGCACGATGAGAGGAATATTGGATGTTAGGTGCATTGTTTGCTGCGTTTTCTTTTCCCCGATTACGCCAAACTCTGTTCCTGTTGAGAAAAATATCTTCGGGCTCACTGGCAAAGCCGGACGTCTCCCCTCGTCTGTTTGTTGGGTTTTCTTGAAACTTTAGTATCGTCTCGAAGCACGTGCTTGCCAGTTAGAACTGAAGAGGCCAATACCTGAGCCTGATTTCTCCGTGTCTCTTCGAATACGCTCCTGTCAATGCATGCGTGCGGGCAGGCGTTTGGGTACTTGCAGATGTCGGGGAACGGGACTCTGGAGACTCTGGGGTGGACGGGATGATGGCTTGGGACTGGATTTGCGCAGATGGCGTGCAGAAAAGGAAGGAAGCAACAATGGTCTGCAATGGGAAATGGGAGCGGTCCTGTGACCCAGCTCTGATAGAGGCGAGGGTCATGCAAACGCATTGTTGTTCGCCTGACCAGGGCTGGGCTTGGACGGATGGTGTTGTAGGTGAGATCTCGCTCAGGTGCAAACGCCGAGTCAACTGTAGAAACTGGTTGGACCGTTTCCCTCGCCCAGGGCAGCCAGTAGGAAACCCCGCCTTATACAGGATGCATTTAAAAAAGTATAATATTCGGATTTAGTATTGTTCTCATTCCTATCAATCAATGTGAGTCGCTACCTAGTATCTTCGCCGCATGAGACATTCACTCACTCGCGCCTCGCCCACATTATCCTTCCTCCACAAACCTGGCCCTACTCCCGCTGAACTAGAAATCAAATCGTGTGCAAATAACCGGCCAAAAATAGATAAGAAAAAAGTCAGAGAGCGTCACAGAAAGGAGTTAGATACAGAAACTTGAGCCCCGCATGCACACTTGTGCAAAGGCACAGAAGCCAGGGGCTTACTTGAAGTAATTGTGAAAGAAAACGTCGACAGCATGGAGCTAACCATCACCAAGATGCTCAAACTACGTAACTGCACACACCTGCGACTGAGAGTTGTGGTTATGGCTGCTGCCGAGAGCTCCAGTTGGCAATGTTGAGACTTCCGTGCTCCAGAAAAAGAGAAGGGGGGAGGTAATGACTGTAAACGCCGAGCCTTTTGTATATTCCCATGAACCGCCTGACGCTCCAACGAGTAGAAAACAACCCCAAAAACGCTAATCAGAAACCGGCATCATCATGAGCGCTGCTCAGTATGCTTGGCCAGGAACTGGTTTCCTCTGGGGAGCTTGACTCGGTGACGCGGGCGCAGTGTTCATCGGGCTGGGACCAGGAGGCACCATTGGGTTCATGCTGCTGGGGCTTTGTGAGTGGCCGGGAGGAGGTCCTTGATAGCGAGGTCCAGGAGATTGAGGGCGACCAGGACTCATAGGCCCAGCCGGTCTCGGTCCCATGTTCTGCTGGGGACGAGGGCCTTGAGGCGTCATATTGCGGCCTTGGGGCGTCATCGGGCGGCCAGGTTGGCCGGGGGCACGAGGGTAGCCGCCTTGAGGATAGCCGCCTTGAGGATAGCCGCCTTGAGGGTAACCGCCTTGAGGGTTGATCGGAGGGCCGGGGCGTGGTGCACCCTGAGGAGCACGTGGCTTCACTGGACGGGTAGACAGGCAGGTACGGGGAACAACGCCTTGCTGAGAGCGATCGAGACGGATGCAGAGAGCCCAGCCATCATCGTATTCGTGAAGAAGGCGAACCAAGTCGCCGGCGGTGAGCTCCATCTCATCTTCGAGAGTAGGCTTGAAGTCGAGCTGAACGCGGTGAACGGCGGAGCTTGGAGGACCGCCAGCAGCTGCAATGGCAGCGGCGCTCTGGGAGGGCGGGTTGGGAGCCCCAGCGGGTATCGAAGAGGTGCTGAATTCAGTACCAGCGGGGCTGGGGGGGACCGCATCGAGGGCGCCGGGGACAGTCAGATCAACGTCCTTCTGATTCGCCTTGCGCATGGATGTATTTCTGCCCAGGGCTGCAGTACCCGCGGCGGCACCAGCGGCGCCAGCAACTGCACCAACAGCAGGGCCATTCGCAGTCCACGGGTCGCGTGAAGGGCCATCAGGGCTGTTTATACGTTCCGCTCCGCTGCCAAATGGATTGTTGGGGTGATTGCTCTGGCTTGTGCCAGGACGGTCCCACTGGTTGGCAGCGGCTGGGGTGAGGTTCGCGGCGCCGCGCTGGGCGTTCTTGTCCATGTTCCAGTTGGGCAGGAATTGAGTGACAGGGCGAAGGCTGATGCGGGGAGCCTTAGGATCAGAGTAGCTGGGCATACGACCAAAGGCGTCGCCTGCGCCATTGAGTTTCTCGTTGTCGGCGCTGAGACGATGAACCTGTCTCTTGCGGCGATTGAAAACAAGGAAGACAATCATACTAACAAGCAAGACGCCACCAAGTACACCAAAAGCAATGCCAGCCTTGGCACCCGCACTGGTGCCCTCATCGCCACTGCTGTTGGTACTTGGTGCAACTACAGAAGAGGCGGTGGGGGAGGGCAGCGTAGAGTAGCTGGACTGGGTCTCTTGAGTCGAGGTGCTCGTTGGGGTGGCGAGAGCCAAAGTTGATTCAATCGAGGCAGATTCAACTGATGTGATCGACTTGGGTGTCTTGTCGGTAGTAGATTCGGGGTCCTGGGTGGTCGCTGCTGGTGTTGGCTGACTGGCTGGCCTTGGAGATGACGAGTCGGTGGGAGCGGCGGCTGCCTCGGTCTGCCGGGGGCTGTCCTGGCCCTGAGTTGACCAGCCACCAATCGGGCCGGTGAAGGTAGGCGACATTGTCTTGTATATTGTTCGAACGAACGTTTCAGCTGCAGATGGAGTTAGCCTAGAGTCTTAGACGAAGGCCTCATGTAAAGCCGTGAACGCGAGAAGGTGCGAAGCAATTGGGAATTGCGACGGCGCAGCGAGCTTCGTACCTCTCTTGACTTGATTGCCAATGTCGGGGATCTGCGGGTCCGGTAGTTGGACAAGATTGTCCGCGAGGTCGCGCCTCTGGTGCTGATGATGTACGTGAGCGTGGCCCATCTTGACGTCTGCAATCTATGGCGACGGGAAGGCAGGCCAAACGCAAGATGAAGATGGAGAAAAAGAGAAGCAGGTCGCCCGTCACAAAAGTAGCACAGCAGCGGGGCGGATCGGTAGTTATCTTGGTTGCGGGGGAAGGAGGCTGGTTGCCGAGCCCGCAGACTGGAATGTTGTTGGGGGAGGCTGAGGGAGGAATGTATCGAGTATTGGCACTATCGAAAGACGCAAAAGCGAGGTCTTGATGTGCGCATCAATGTCTTGGAGGTGGGCACGGGTGGAAGTGAGGGTCGAAGAGCGCGGGGAATAACGGAAATATTCGAGCCTGTATTCGGTGGTGAGAAATGAGTGAGGTCGTCAATCGACTTGGCGCGTGGGGTTGGATGATCGCGATGGAAAGAGGGAGCGTTTGCAACAAGAACAAGAAGACGACGGATTGGCAAGGAATGGAACGAGTTGGCGCGCAGCACACGATAAGTGAATAAAAGAGTGAAGAGAAGACGCGGCGCGCGCACCAGCACAAGGCAAAGGCAGAAAGCAGGCGGTTGTTGGCAAGGAAAGGAAGAGAAAAGGGCAGAGGCCAAGGATGGACGGATGGGGATGTAGATGGACGGCAGGGACGAGGGCGGGAAAGGCAGGTACGTGGTGCCTGGCCGGACTGATGACTGGGATAGTCCGGGATGCGCTGTAGAGAGGAGACAGGGCCTAATTGGGGCGATAATAGAAGGCTATTACTGGCTACTTGGCTCCGGTGATCTTATCCCTGGTAGGCAGGGTTGTGTGGAGGTACGTGGTGCGGGCAACGGAAAGGGAGGGAGAGGCTTGCTTGCTTGCTTGATGCCGTGCGACGCAAGCAAGAAATGGGAGAGCCAGGAACTCTCTCGCTGTTGAGGTTCAACTACTGGTACGGAGGACAGCGGCTGGTGAAGCTGGTGTGGATGTGTGGAGCCATTTATCCGCTTACCCCTGTCCAGGAACTCTAGTTGTGCACTAACTAGGCCGAACACCCTTGTTTGTGCATCATAAATAGAGCACGCCTTGTTCCCTGCATCCTGCATCTGCAATACAACTTTTTGTGCGGGCGGGCAAAAGGCCATGAGCATCTGGATGTCTGTGCGCGGGGACATTGCGCAGGGCAGGGAGGGAGGGAGTAGCCTCGGGCAGTAAGACAGCATGTTGCTTTTTTGCCCCCCTCCTGTATGCAGTATGGATACTGACCCGACAACCAACGCTTGCACAGTTTTGTGCAAGCCACTATACTTTGTGCAGGCGCAGATGACGAGTTGGCCGCAATCAAGGCATGCCTGAGAATAGCACGCCGGTCGCAATTTCAGCGGCCTGATGACGATGATCGTCACGGCCAGCCTGGTTCTTCAATAGCTATAGTGGGACGGCATAATCGGAGCGACGGCGCATGAATACAGTCATGTTGGAAGCGATGAGATCCAGGGGCGCAGCGCAAACGTTTGGTTTCCCACTGGTCTTCGGTTACGCACCACACCAAACTTGCCAAGGAGTATGCACTGTACTTGTGCATTGATTTGTGCATTCATCGCAGGTACCGATTCGTTCTAATTGGTCTGAGCCAGCTCAGCCGGGTCCTTGTTAGCCAGGAACCGCCTCGGTTTGGCCAATCACGGGATGCTGTTGGGGGTTCCACTAGATGTGACGGGGCACGGTGCATGCATAATAACGACAGTAGGGATTGGGGTCAGCTTCAAGACGATGCATGCATGCCCTTCCCCCTGTCTGTCACCGCTCGGCGTCACTTGTCTGAATCATCCCGACGCTGAAAAGCAGGAAAAGCAAAAGCAAAGCCGTCGGCCATCAAGTCAAAGTAATCCGCACTATAATTCAGCCACACCGTCATGCACAATTGCACATTGCCAGGCTGAACAACCCAGGGGATCGCCAGAATTGCCCCCACACGAGTCTTGGACCCCTCCCTCACATGTTGACAGGGTGAGCCATGTTCTCGGTAGATGATTGTATAATTTCTATTCCGCTTTCCATTAATAAATGTCAATTCGTGCGGCACAGGAAATCTGGGGTTGGCGTCCTATCCAATTATCCAATTATTATCGGACTTCGGAATCCATTCTTCTCAGACAAAAGACTCCGTCCCTGGCTACCATGACAATGGAAGGGGGGCCTTCCACCCTTCACTTCATCACAGACAGATCCATCCCTCTCATCACTCAGCACACTGTCTCTCCTTATTAGCCTCGCCCTTCAGCATGCGGCTGCTTACCCGTTTCCAACAAAAGGCCCAAATCGGCTCAAAGCAACCCATCTGCATCTCCGAGCCGGGCTCCGGCTGGTCTGAACACCGCGTCAAAGCATGCTCGCTACATCAAGCCCCAGGGGCCCCCAAGTGTTTTCCCAAGAAACGAACACTTTTTCACACAGATAAAATCGAACCATTTCTGGCCACTCATCCAGTCAGCAAGACCGAGGCTTACCTGCCTCCACACTTGACTGTTCGTACTATCGACTAAAAAGTCTAGCAGGGTCCTGAAACGCAAGCCTCGGGCGCCTCTTCTTTGACTTTCCCATCGAGGCAGTCAAACTAACCGGCAAAAGGGAAAAGGGGAAAGTCTGTGTCGATCACAGCCGAGCTTGCCTGGCCCGCCTAACTCTTGGCACCTGGCGGAGATGAGCGAAGAATAGATGATGTGGTATAACTTCTCGGAATCCGTACGAATACAGAAACTGTGCAACTGCCAGCCGCAAATATCAGATTCTCAGCCACCCGTCGCGCTGCAGCAAGATGTTACGCTGCAGCAATAGTGTCGCTGCATGCAATACGAAACTATCAACACCAACATGCATGTCACAGCACATTGGCCGTTACAGCCGTTTCGATGCATGAAAAGCGCAAAATTGAGTGGCGTCATCATAGATAGATATCGGTCAATCGACATCGACCTGTACAGGAACGGAAAACAAGCTTTTAGCACTTGCGCTCATTGTTCATGTTCAATGCAGGCTACGGATATTCAGGCTTTCCATCCGAGCGCACCCACCCACCCTCTCCTCTCGCCCAACAATAATAACTAATTAATAACTCTCCAGACAGTCCTCTGTCTCAGGTTCATCTGTCTCGCACGACGCGCTCAGGCCGCAACGCACATGACGAGAATTACCCTCCTCCCACCAGTGATAGAGATGTTAAGAAGAGGCTCAGGTATGATTTTTGTTTTTCCCATTGCTCAGTGCCTGGTCACGGCTTGGCATAGCGTTTTTGCTTCTTCCGGTATGAATATCGGCTCCATTTTGCCCTGCAGCCGAGACAACCGACCACGCGTCACTGCTGGAAGAAGCCGAAACTACTCCGTAGCAAGGCCATATAGCATCAGGGCGTCAAGCACTACTTTCGTCATCTTGATCTCTGGTCTTGAGTTGGTTTATTCCACGATCCTCGCGTAGGCTAGCTCGTTCTAAACAATAAGCCTATACAAAGAAAAGTGATGTAGAGATGATGTGTGCGCGCTCATGCTCTTCGGTTTGAAAGAAAGGCATCCGTAGTGCGAAAACAGTAAAGCAAAAAGTGAAGTGGGAAAAGACGCATCCGCTGAATTGTCCTGCAGCCCCAATCTACATGGAATCCTCCATCTGCCGGCTTCGCGTGCGCGTCCAGCTGTCCTTGTCCTCCTTGCCGCCCTTGCTCTCCAGGCCCATGCCACGCTCAACCCACTCCTTGCTCTCCATGTGGCTCAGACGGCTCAGCGCGCGCGCAAACGCAAACGCCTCCTCCTCGCCGGCGAACAGGTTTGACGACTTGAGCCTCGCCACGCTGCCCTCCAAGTCCGCCGCCACCGCCTCCACGACCGCCTCCATGCCGCCGCCGCCGCCGCCACCACCGCCGCCGGCCGCCGCCGCGCCCGCCACGGCGCCCCCGTTGTCGTCGGATGCGAGCATGCTCTCCGCAATCTCGTCGCGCGAGACAAACAGCTCGCCCAGGGGCTTCTCCGTGGTCAGCACCAGCTTCGCGTTGCCCTCGTACACGGCGTCGACAAAGGTGATGAAGCGGCGCGCGAGATCGCGCTCTCGCACCGTCATGCCCGGCACGTCCGTCACCACAAAGGCGTCGTAGCACCGCACCAGCTCGAGGTAGTCGGCGGCCGACTTGGGCTGCCGGATGAGCTCGTCAAAGGTGAAGCGCGCGCAGCGGCCGCTGACGCGCGGCACCACAATCTCCCGCCCCCAGACGCGCTGCGTCTCCGGGTGCGGCGCAAAGTGCTCCGCGTCGCCGAGGAAGCGGAACCACTTGTCCGCGTGCGGCTCCGCGTGCCCGTCGAGCGGCGTGTGGTAGACGCCCGACGGCGGGCGTGGGATCTTGCGGTAGTCGGTGGGCGAGTCCAGGTTGATGACGTGCAGCCGCGTCTTGAGCAGCTTGATGGCGGGGAGGAAGGACTCGCGCTGGATGCCGTTCTTGTAGAGCTCGTCGGGGTGTCGGTTGGAGGTGGTGACCATGACGACGCCGTGCGACATGAGAGCCTCCAATAGCCTGAAAAAGCGTTCAATCAGTAAAGACCATATGCTATAACGTGGATATAGCGTGACAGCATGTAATAATAACCACGAAGAAGGGTAATAGAAGTGCTTACCTTCTTAGAATCATGGCATCGGCGACATCTGTACATTGAAACTCGTCAAAACACAAAACGTTACCCTGCTCCGCAATGTCCGCGGCTACAAACGGCACCGCGTCAATGTCCACACCGTGCTCCATCTTCATCCTGTGCAGGCGCCGGTGCACGTCCTGCATGAAGTTATGAAAGTGTATCCTCGTCTTGCTCTTGACCGACGGCGGCAGCGTGTCGTGGAACAGGTTCATCAGCATCGTCTTGCCGCTTCCCACGTCGCCAAACAGGTACAGCCCGCGTGGGAGGGAGTCCGGGATCTGCCCAATGACCGCCTCGGCAGCCTTGCCGCCGCCGCCGCCGCCAAACAGCGACGAGAGGACGGACTTCTTGGGCTTGAGCGACGCGAGGCTCGGGTGCACGACCGGCAGCGCGTGGTAGTCGCGCAACTCGTCGTAGAGGTGCTGCAGGCTCTCGATGATTCCTGGTGGAGGGGTTGGGGGGGGGGGACAAACTGGTAAGCAAAGGAAAACACAACGACCCGTTGACCGGAACCGGTCCGTTGGGGGGGATACCTCTTTGATGCTCGTCGTTGCGCAGCTCGCCTGCCTCGACACGGGCGTCGTACTCTGCCAACGGACCCCCGCCGCGACCAACAGCTGCTCCGGCTCCTCCTCCCGCCGCTGCCGCCGCTGCCTCCGTCGCCAGGGACCGGCGCCGTGGTACAGCAAGCACACCACCACGACCACCGTCCTGCCGCCCCGAACGCGCCGCCGCCGCCGGTGACGACCGACACCCGGCCGGGCCGCATCTCTGCGGCGGCTTCGTGGCGGTCACACACCCGCTGGACAATGTCCGGATCGAGGGAGGCCGGATCGAGGGAGGCCGAGGAGGCCGCGTCGTCGTCGCGTGGCTGCGGGCGCACTTGGCCGAGGCCTGCAACCGCCGCCAGGGCGCCGCAGCCACCGTGCTACCCCGCATTATTCGTTTCGGATCCGAACGGCCGTTTCCTGCGCGAGATTCTTCTCCTCTATGGGCTTCTTGCCTGCGTGCTGGTCGAGCCAATTTAGAGTTGCGTTGGCCGGGGTTCGCGGGCTTGCGTTTGCAGAACGGGGTTCAGTTGTATGTTTGGGGAAGTCGGCTTTTGTTTTCGCGAGTGGAGTTTGGGAGAAGCCGGACCGCAGTTGAAGAAGCCGGGGGCCAAACAGGCCAGCCTCAGCTCGCGTCATCGCACATGCTGAAGAAAAAAAAGTGCTGGAATTTCCCCAATGTTCATTTATTAATTATTTATATTTTTTAAGAAACAAAATCCAACCCCGGACAGGACAGCGCACATCTAGGGCTTGCTCTCAGCCCCAGCATAGTGATACCTGTCCATAACCTCCTTCAACCTTTCCAGCGGCAGCGCCTCGATCCTGTGCCCCCTGTTGCCCACCATCGTCTCCGCCATGCACAGCGCGTTGTAGATGGCCTCCTCGGTCGCGTCCGCCGCCGCCTCGAGCAGCGCGTTGATCGTCTGGTCGTCCGCCGCGCACGTCTCGCCGCCGCCCAGCGTCGCCAGCTTGAACGGGTCGACTCGGGGCGCGTCGGCGTGGACCGTCTGCACTGGCACTTTGCTCGCCGTCGAGAATGCCAGGAATATGTCGCCGGACGGGTTGTGCCCGTAGCCGCCCACGCGCGCCAGCCCGACTGTCGCGCGCTTTGCTACGCGCTGAAGTTGCGTCGGGTGCAGCGGCGCGTCCGTCGCCAGCACCACGATGATGGAGCCGTCCTTGGTCGTCTTTGACTCGTCGGCCGCATTCTGACCCGCCCCGGTCTGCCCCGCCGCGTCGTCGGCGTCGGCGAGGATGCGCCCGACGGGCACACCCGAGATGCGGAGGTGCCGCTGCCGTCCGTAGTTGGCCTGCACCAGCGCGGCCACTGTGTACGTCGAGCCGTCGGCAGTCCCAGGGACGACGCGGCTGCTGGTCCCGGTACCACCCTTGTAGCCTTGGCAGATCATCCCGGTACCGCCGCCCGTGTTGCCCTCCGGCACCGGATCGCTGCTCGCCTCCTCCAAGCCCTTGACAATGTTCTCCGGCGTGACGGCAAATACGCTCAGGTCGTTGAGGTGGCCGTCATAGGTTTCCCCAACGACGGGCAGCAGGAACCAGCGCACCTCGCCGTCGCTTCCAACGTAGTTCTTCAGCGCATGCTGATAAATCCCAGTGTACGCCTGCCCGACGGCGAAACTGTTGGTGAGGACAATGGGTGAGTGCAGGAGACCCGTTTCTTCTATCCAATGCGTACCCGTCATCTCGCCGGAGCCGTTAAAGCGGAAGATGCCTGCGTAGCAAGCCTTGCGGAACCATTCATCGCGCGGAATGATGGTGGTGACTCCCGTGTTCACGTTTCCGTCCTTTGAATGAATGGATTGTGTATGGACGCGAACTCCGGGCACGTCTGTGATACCATTCTTAGGCCCAGGAGGCCAAGATCCCAAGAAGACGCATGGCACGACATCACGAAGTCGAGCTCGCGGGCTTGTCGAGTGGCAAGTAAACATGATTCAAGCTGAAGGACGGTTTGTTTTTGATTGTCAAGACTGCTAGCCAATGTCTAGATCCTTCAGACTTTATAACTTGATACGAGGCGACGAACGTGAGGGGCGACAACCTCAAGATGACGTTTGATTCCCCGCGTTGCAACTCACTAGTCAATGTTTGGTAGTTAGTTGCAGAGCTAATCACTGAGCGGGGTGAGTCACCCCGACAGAGTTCAACGTCATCGTGATTTTTATAATGTCAGACATGTTGCCTGCTTTACTCTTGCTGGGAATTCTCGAATTATTATCAGAGTCTCGGGGGCCGCGAGGGTTGGGCCATGCAGGCATACATGCATAGACAGCTTGAAGCAAGACTATGCACCAGCAACCAGCAGCAAAGCTTTGGTTATTATTATTTGTGCCGAGACAGGCCATACTTATATATCAATAAAGCGGAGGAGTCGTTCTCCTATGCAAAAGGGGCCGACGGCATGCAGTACCCCCAAAATCCCCATCGACTCAAAGCATGTACAAAGCAACGCCGACAACACCAGCGAGGGCCGCAGCCGAGACCTGGAGCAAACCGGACGAGTTCTTCATGTCGGTACTATTTTCCTTGTTGCCGTTCTTAGAGTCGCCATTGTCGTCGGAGCTGTCCTTGTTGTCGGAGCTGGCCTTGTCAGCCAGCTCGCCACCGTAGGCATTATTGCCAGGAGAGACTCCCTTGGAGAGCTTGCTAGCCCGATTCTTGTAGTCGGCGAGCGTTTTGTTTTCGCTGGGGTTGACGATGCCGACCATACCCGAGGCACACTCTATGCCCTGCGAGGAGTAGTATACCATTGGTTCGGTGTGGTTGACCTTGACGCGGAAAACCTTGCCCTGCCATTGGTGACATGTCAATGCCGAGCGAGAGTTTTGCCAAGATGCGGACGGGGCGACTCACGCTAGAGCCATCTACAATGCCTGAGTAGAAGCCAGTTCCTATCTGGACAGGTGAGCAGGGATATTGGTAGTCGCCGAGTACGACGCTGTGATTGGAGCCTTCGAAATGAAACTCGAGAACATCTCCTGTACTCGCTGTCGCCGAGTCAGGGTCAAAGCGGTTGCCACTTTTGGCCGTGATGGTGATGATCTCAGCCTGGGCGACAGCAAAGAAGACGGCGGCGGCGGTAAGAAGGGTATTGTTGAAGAAATGCATACTGAATATACTGATGAGAGAAGAATAGAATACAAGATGAATGTAATTTTGATGAAGATGGAACGAAGAGAAGGGAAAGGGAAGAAATGTATGGGTTGTTTGGCAGTGGTGGCTTCAATGGGAGTCGAGGAACAAGGAAGGCGCCGCCGAGCCTGAGCCTGAGCCTGCGCCTGAGCCCGTGCCTGTTTACCTACGAATAAGGTGCCTGCCTGCCTGTCCTTTTCCGGAAAAAAACATGGGAAGAGCAAACAAGCAGGTACTACCCTAACAATAATGTTATGTACCTGGCAAACCCCGGCAGTTGCGTCTAGCAGCTGGCAATTGGTAACTGGCGGCTGGCAACGGGCAGCTGGCAACGGGCAGCTGGCAGCTGGCAGCTGGCAGCACATCCGAATGAAATAATGACAAGATGCTGTCCGTATTCGTCCTGGGAGCCTGTTTATGTGATGCGGTATTCGCGTACGCATGGAAAGGCTCTCTCTTGAGTCGTGCAACACGGGGAATAACGATGTCTAGGATGCGTTGATCAAAGAGGGCGATCCCGACCCTTGTTGCTGGATCATGGATCACAGTAGATTTGCAAAGTCTGGCCCTCATTTGTCTGGCGGTTATTATTACTCTTTTGATGGGGCTACACTCCGTAATATGTAACTTTATTCATTCATCCCTGTCGACTGACGGGAAGCAAGGATGGCATCGCACAAGCGACATGCTAAAATGGCAGTGACTGCGTGGATTGCCCGTGCATTCGTCACCAAGTACTGTAATAAGTATCGGGTGGCTATGTGCAGTGCGTCTCGTATCAGCGACCAAGCACATAAGATGAACACAAAATATGTGGAGCATCATACTCTGAGCTTTTCAATGGGCGTCTCTTGTTAATTATCTGTACATTCAATTGTCCCATCGCGGGGCGTCAGGTCAACTACAATGCAAACGCGCATCTAAGGTAACTACCTACCTAACTATGTACCCACCAGGTTAGTAGGTAGGTACTAAGGTACCTAGGTATGTACCTAGGTACCTTAGTATAACTGCATATCTGACACTGACTTGGTCCGAGTAGTTTTACGGGCGAGAGAAATCTGACGATGGACCATTCTTCACCATAAAGTCCCCTGTTAGCATATCCGACAGTTTCAAATGCCAACACAATTATTCCCGTACCCCTGGGTATAATTCATCTCAACTGAGGCGCCGAACTCTCCCGCCAACCCGACTTTCTGCATCGGCAGGTGTTCAAGTCCACGCACGGCAGATCCAAGAATCAAAACAACCCAACTCAACCGAACCAGATCAACACAAATCCCCCGGCAGATCCGAAATCTAGCGCGATAGCCGAGAGCGAGGCCGCGCATACTCGGCTGTCGCCGTAAATACATCCGACAAAAGCTGAAAATTGCTTGGCATGAGGCGACTCTAGGTTTGCCAAACCGTGCAATCGTGGCGACGGACCAACGGAAGAGGCCAATCTGGGCAACGGCGACGGACCGAATAGGCGACTAACCGCGACAACACGTGGCAGAACTCACAACTAGGTAACAACTAAACACCACCTACCTACCGAGGTAGCTACATTGTTGCCACCCACTGTATACGGTGGCAATGGCAAGGACGACAGTCGAATCCAATTCGCCGACGCCGTCGTTTTCCAATCTAGTGCATCGAAACCGCCAAGATGGCGACGCCGAAAAAAACGAAAAGTTTAAAACTCGATCCGGCCAACCAACCAAAGCGGGCACCTTTTTGCCTAAGCTGCTAGAACAGCCCTAAATGCTACCACGCAGGTATTTTGGTCAAGAATAACATCACTACATCACTAGTTATCAGCTCGACCACGAGGACAACTATGCGCATTTCGGTTAGTGACTCCAGCACCGACGAGGCAGCTGAGATGGATACCCGTTTTGACGAGGCTTACCCACGAATTTGGGGGGCAAATGGCGAGCTTCAGGTTAATAATAGCACTGGAGGCAGCAGGGCCCGTCTCCTCCCCTCCGCCCCCCCGTCGCAACAGCCCTCTCCGACGATGATGGACTCACCCACTTCATCTCTTAGTTCCAAAGAACGGAATCACCCGTGGTGAGAGGCAAGTATGTTGGCCGGAGCAGTTCCGACAGCTCATTAGCTTCATTACCTTGGTGCTCCTTTCTGTGCCAATGCCCAGCCCTGTCTAGCCAACCCGCTAGACCCCCCCTCCCCGAAAGATGGTTGACCGCTGGCTACTGCTCTGGCTAACTTTGGAACCTACTGGCGCCAGCGAAACTCGTAGGTGGACGATCATGGTTGATAAGGCCCCCATCTAACGTTTCACAGTCTCTATAATAAGAAAGAAGGAGGAGGAAGAGGGGGAGGGGATCAAGCCAACCTGTCCTGATTTAGTCACAGCGATGAAGCTACTGCATGCTTGATTGAGGAATGGAAAATGGAAGTGGTCAAAAGGGCATGCCCAGAAAAGCTCCCTTCACAGCGGAGTCGTCTGCTCCAACTCGAGTCACCCAAACAACGAAGTTAAAGCTGCGCCACGTCTGAGGCGAGGTTCGTAAGGTCAAGTAGGCCGTCTCCAGTTGCAGTTGTCGCTGCCCATATTTTTTTCCTCTTTTTTATTAGTTTTTTTTTTTTTCATATGTTCCCGGTTCGTCTAATGATTCCGTCATGATTTGCCTAGTTGGACTGGTAGGCTGGCTAGCTTCGTCGCTAAGCATGCCTATTCCGAGGCAAGACCTGGAGAGCGCCCAAGTTCAGATCGGGGAAGTACTAAGAGAGAGATCGGGAGGCAGGCGTCGGCGATTTGGCCCTCTTGAAAAGAATGTGTCACCAGCGTGCGGGCGTGAAAAGTGGTGGCTTCGTTTGCTCCATTCCAATCCCCAATCCCGACGGCTGCATCGCACTGCGGAACTAGGCCCGCGCTACCCAAGAAAATAAAGCCGGAGGGCAAGTCGGAAGGAAAGCCCTCTCTTGAGATTGCCCTGAAAACGAGGTTACACAAGGCAGAGCTGCGTAGCACCGCTGACTGGTTAGTTGGTTGGTTGGTTGTAGTGCCGTTGTCCTGCTGTTCCCTCATCAACCTCGAGCGTCTCTTCCTCTCCCGTCTTGGGAGAGCGAGACCCGATCAATACCTACTTGGCTGTCAATAATAAGACATTCCCAAACGTGTTTGGATCCACGGAGGCTCCATCTTCAAAGGCACCGTTGAAACGCCTAGGGCCAATGTAACAAGACGAGGCTGGCCGATCCGCACTTGGTCTCCTCATCTCCTCCTATCTGCCAAGGCCTAACTTGTTTTTTTCCTTGCAGCATAACATCACTATCATCAATAGCCAATCGGTGTCGGTCTGGTTGCGTTGGCTGCAACCGGCCAGCGGACTGGCCAACCAGCCAACCGGCCAACGGCCAACCAACCAACCAACTAACCAACCCAACCAGCCAGCCAGCCAACCAGCCGGCCAGCCCCCCACGTAGTCAACTAGGTAGTTAATGTAGCTTGTCAAGTTTCCGCCCCTTGTAGCCCACTTGGGCTTGATGCCAACGTTGTCGTAAAAAAAAAAAGAGGAAAGAAAAAGATAAGGAGGCCTCTCTTCCGCCACCCCTCCCCCGAATAAGCTAGGGACCTCCGAACGGCGGGCTGAGCGGGAGCAACGTATAACTAATAACTGACTAACTGACTTACTGACTGACCAGCAAGGCCAGTGCGTGGTCAGGTGGGCTGGAAGTTGCCACAGTCAAAAAGGAACAGATGAGATTGCATCTCGGCAACGGCCATGGCATGTGGTAGATGACAGATGGCAGCAACTCACCACTAGTAAGTCTCGGTAAGTTTTCTTCCCTGACCGTATACAGTCGTCAGCAAACTTGCCCCCCCTCTCTGTTCCCCGCCTTATGCCGTTTTTTCCCCTCATGTGGCTTGTCGAGTTCCCCTCGACCAACGCGGCGGCGGCCGCCGCCCAACAAGACACGTGCTGTATGTCACTTTCCTCGTCTTCTAGCCAACCACTTCAGAGACCGAGATGCGGCTGAACTTGGCCCGCAAACATGAGAGCGAGCGAGAGGGACAATAGAGAGGGCAAAAAGAAAGATGAGGCCCTTTTCTCTTTTGCCCCCTCTCCCCCCCCCCTCCCTTTTCCTGGGATGATGCCTGCTTGTCAACCGGTTTTTTTAGTCCCCCCCCCCCTTAGTAACTGCTTTGTCTCATATGTGCCTCACTCCTCGCTTCCATCGCTTCCAAGCGTTCGCCTCTCGGGCTCTACCTGCTGAATAGGTTATTAAGGTTTCGCTCTAACGAGCGAACCTAGCGGGCCGCCGTTGTTCCCGACAACGCTAGAAGCCTATTGAGCCGCCCTGGTCGGATGATTGAGGCGAAAGAAAGGAATAAAAGGAAACAAAATCCGTAGAGGCAATGGCTAGCAAAGGCTCGTCAAGTCAGATGAATAGAGACATGTCATAAGTTGCTAATCCGAACCCTTGTCGCCTGTTTCTTTTTTTTTTCTTCCTTTTTTTTTCCTCTTTGGCACACGCCCCCTCCGTGTAATTTGGGAAAATTGGAACTGCGAAGGAAAAAAACCTGCGGAAGAATAAATGAAAAGAAAGAACTGGTGGTCCACCAGCCACCAGTCCGTGGCTGAACTAAGAAGCTAACAACTGGACCGCAACCAACAAACTCGATGCAATTCGTTAGTCAAGTTTATGTTGTAGCCGTTCTAAATAGTTAGCCGAAAGGTAGGGAGGGAGTATATACATGTGTTGTGTGTGCCTGTGCATCTATCTAAGTGCCAGTATCCTTGTTGCATATATGTATATACATGTATGTAGTATGTTTGCATGTATGTACTCTATGTATTGTATGTATTGTTGTATTGTTGTATTGTTGTATGTATTGTTGTAGATATGTATGTATGTACATATGTAGGTATATGTATTGTATGTACGTACCCGCTGTTAAATCTAGGTAGGCAACGCTGTCAGTTTTGACTTACAACCATCCATCCATCCATCCAACCATCCGTCCGTCCATCCATCCAACCATCCATCCATTACATCCATCCACCTATCCTACATCCCTACATCCCTGTATCCCTGCATCCCTGCATCCCTACAACCCCACCACAAACCACCTTGGCTCCGCGCCGCCGAATGTCACTCGACCCCGTGAGAAGCCCGGGTCGACCCCAAGGCTGCATGGCTTCGTTACAAGCCACCCCTTCTACTCGCGTAGTCGTACTTCCCCCCGCCGGGGGGGGGGGGGGGGGGGGGGGGGGGGGGGGGGGGGGGGGGGGGGGGGGGGGGGGGGGGGGGGGGGGGGGGGGGGGGGG
>JANZYN010000048.1:0-121336 GCA_025583755.1 Cordyceps tenuipes
CCCCCCCCCCCCCCCCCCCCCCCCCCCCCCCCCCCCCCCCCCCCCCCCCCCCCCCCCCCCCCCCCCCCCCCCCCCCCCCCCCCCCCCCCCCCCCCCCCCCCCCCCCCCCCCCCCCCCCCCCGGGCAGGGCGCAGCCGAAGCACGCGGATGGGACGAGCTTGAGATGCGTGTTGTGCAGCCCTTGTACAACATCATGGATGCATGCTCGACATGGTGCCGTGCTATTCCAATGTACACTTTCAAGTTAGCATGGGCAGGATTTCATCAAGTCCCTCTTCGATACAAATCGGCCTTGGCTTACCAGGAAATGTTGACTATGGCTCGACTCATCCTGGGTCGAATAATGTGTACTGAAATGTAGCCTCGTCAACACTCTTAGCAATCGACCCAAGTGCCCATCTCGTCTCGATACATTCGCATTATCTGTAGTACCAATTCTTTGCGTCTTTTTAAAATATTCCTCCAAACTCCATCTTTCACGATCCATTGCCGGGTCGACAATTGCAGGTTTACGTTGATTGATCACCGGCTCTAGGCTTCTCAACTTAGGGAATTCTTGTCAATGTAGTCTTCAATAACTATCAATGTGCAGTTGCAGCGTGAATATCGCAGTCATAATGGTAAACAAACTCGTGTCCTTGCCATGTTGAATGAATCGTCCCGTTTCCGCCCTATCTTGTCTCGCCCAAAATAGGCAATAGTCTTTCGCATGAATTCAATGTACGCCGTAGCTCCTTGTGGTATGTGGAATAAAACAATGTAGATGATAGAACCGCTCAACGTGGCCACAAATTGGCTTGGGGAGCGCTGCTTGTGGGCCATACAAGCACGCAAGAAGGAAAAGGAAGCCGCCGACACGGAGGAACGCCCAAAACAGACCATGTCTTGCATAGCGTGATGAATGCTGGGCACCGCCGGGTCATTCGACTAGAAACCTCATATATGTCCAGTAGAGGATGTATTCCATAGCAACGGCGTTGAGAGGTGTGGAACATTGCTTTGCCCGTCAATCGCAGCTCTAAGTGCCTTATTCGCTTCCCCATGTCAACTCCCGCAAGGGAATCTCTTTACCTGAAGCCGTACGCGTGCCATCCTGTTCATGCTTGCATGCCCAGTACTCTCCAAGGCGCAGCTCCGCGTAAGAAGCGTAGTCGAAATCAATCTTGGAGATGGTGGCCTGGATGGACGACCAGATGCCCCAGTAGAAGCCAGGAACGCCACGGAAATCGTCCACATCCTGCATCATCTTCGCCGTCTCCCGTTCAATGTCTAGATCCTGTCCCGAGAGCTCTGCGTACGTCTCAATGTATTCACGTACAAAGGTTAGGCGCTGGCTTCGACGGGGAATGACGGCATAGTCGCAGTCGTAGCCGGCCCACTCAGCAAAATGATTGGCAATGTCGAAAGCGGCAGGAGAGGGCGTGCCGTACTCGTAGTCAATGAAGCTGACGGAAACGAGCTTGTCGTCCTCGTTGTGCATAATGACGTTAGCGCACAGCAGGTCGCAGTGGGCAAATACAAGCTACTCCATGGTCAGTTGTCAGTGGGCACGGGA
The DNA here is from genome assembly GCA_025583755.1 of Cordyceps tenuipes. NCBI lineage: Eukaryota > Fungi > Ascomycota > Sordariomycetes > Hypocreales > Cordycipitaceae > Cordyceps > Cordyceps tenuipes. The sequence continues at coordinate 1,556 of JANZYN010000048.1, forward strand.
GCAAACACACGGTGTGGTAATACGTACTCCATTTTGCCCGAAGCCTGGACGCTGGCTAAGCTTCTTAACGACAAGCTCCAGTTCTGTTTGCAACTTGACCTGACGCTCGCGCTCGGCCTCGGTGCCGACCGGCAGGGCGAGAATCCATTTCTGGATGGTCGACCACAGGTTGGGAATAGGTTTTCCAGGGGCAGCGTTAGCAATCTTGGCCTTGTTGCTATTGCCAGTCAGGTCAATATTGGAGGTCTGGTCTCTAGCATCGGGCAAGCATGGAACCGTGGCATGCCATTGCGCCAGGCGACGGGCGATGGCCTTGCTGAGGACAGGATTGGGCAGGTCCTTGGGCTGGGCAACGGCACCGGGGACGAAGCGGTAAAGCATGCCGTTGGCGAAGCGGGCAAGAAGGGCGGGTGCGAGGTTGTACTTCATGAGCAGTTCGTGATTGGCGGCCTCGCGCTCGCGATCGATGAGAATGTCGGTGCCGTTGCCGTAGGCGCGGAGGAGGATGGCCTCGCGGTCAATATCAGCCGCGGACAGGCCGGGGCGGCGGTTGATGGCCTTGAGGAGGGTGTTTGTGATGCCGTCGGTAAAGCGGACAAACTCGACATGGTCTTCGTTTGCCCAGTGAGGTGCGATGGTGTGGATGAGCTTGAGGGCGGAGGCCTGGGAGTCGGACGGGTCGTAGGTCAAGGGGATGAAGCGCACATGGCCGGGGCCGGTGCTGACGGCGGCGGGAGCCATGTCTTTTGCGGATGTAGTGAGCGTCCGAGGGAGGAGAAGGAGCCGAGGCGATTCAGGAGAGACTGCGAACAGGAGTGAAAAATCGGCGAGGAAGGGTGGCAGGAGGCACAGGTCGCTGGCTTGTCGTAGAGCCAAGGCCGGAGATGGATCTGGGACGGAGAAACGTCAGTTTGGCTGTCGATCGAAGCGTGGAGGGGAAGCAAAACTGGAATCTTACAGATTGTCAAGATTGATGAAGTTGGCAGAAAGCACGAGACCTGTTGCTGTTTGTAGCTTGGGCAAGTTGTCGAGGGCGGGGAGGGCAGCCAGTGATGAGGCGGCCAGGGACCATGTGAGAGCCGTTGCAGGGGGTCAGTGGCTGAGAGGAACAAGCGGTCGGGCAGGTACGCTAGTTAGAAGTTGGCTTGCAATTTATCTAGCGGAAAGGTTCAAAGGGAGGGCAACGTAATAATGGTTGGCTTTTGTGGCTTTGACTTTGGCTTGGGATGCAGCGGACAACTAGTTTATTTTCATCTGGTTGCATGGAGCAGGATGGAGGGAGACTTTTTGCGCGCGCGACGCCTGTTTGTCTCGGGGGGGGGGGGGGACCAAGAGGTGGCAAGCGAGGTACCGGATACATCGAGTGGCGCCGTCCTCTTGTACCGACTGGGGAGCCGAGGATGTCGATTTGTTGAGCGGGCAATTTTAATCAGCCCCTACTGGCAAGGCCGGATTGACATGTCGAGATTACTGCTTAATTTTGTTTTGTCTACTCTATTTCGGACTGTTCCGCCGCCCTGGGATGGGGATTACGCAGTATGGCGTCATGAGGCAACCGTCTGGTCTGGGTGGCTCTCTCCGTGCAAGAATGTAGGCAGGTACATACATATGTAGGTACAGATTACAAAGACGCACAATGTCTGGCAGCAGTGTTGCTGTCATTCGTCCATGGCTAAGACTAGCATGTGTCTGCCTCCCAACAGGATGGTACTTGCAATCTACATCTGATACCCCTGGGAAGAGGTACCCAGTACCCCTCACATGACATATACATAGTTACACTGCACACATCCATACACGGTCCCTATCTACGTAGGTCGAGTCTGCCACCATTTACACAACGCAACGCACGAATTCGATAGACTTGAAACATACGAGTTATTGAGTGTTGTCTACAAAAAAGGGCACTCTGTATTTCCAGTTCCTATACTCACTCATCGTTGCCTTTTCACCCGCGACAGCCTATCGGCAACTCTGCAGCCCCCAAATATGTTGTTCTAATAAGGCGACCCCGCAACCCCTGTTCGGGGCTGTTCTCGTCGCCGCCTCGTCATCAGACCTGCATAGCAAATCACAATGGCTGCATCATAAATAGAATGCCTCGGTCACTTGATGTCGTTGAGAGGGACGGAGCCTAGCACGCTTTCGTCGTGTCTCAGAAGCTGCCTTGTTGAGGTTAGGCCATTGTCGTAGGTGGCAGGCACGCAGGCAAGTGAGGCAAACAGTATGCGGCCAAGCAGCATGCAACAACGCACATGCGGCTGCATACCTCTATGCCTCACTCATACTTATCGATAGTGATTGATTGCTGGGACTGTTATAACTAATAAAGTGGTAGTTTGTACCGGCAGCATTACGTCATTTTCTGCGCTAGGAAGTGACACAGCCGGCTGTTTACTCCAAGAGTCCTGGCAGCTACCCTATATGTTATGCGCCGGAGCTGAGGCCGGACGCTTCGTCTTATAATTGTGCTATAGCTGTGCTGCAGCTGCATCCCCCAGCCCGTGGCCACAAACACCACGGTTTTTCGGTGCTCCTGGGGCCATGAGATGTTTTGCTAGGTGATGAGGAGGGGTTGGTGCTAAAATCATACGGACAGACGCCCACGGCTTCTGTAGGTAGGCGGGCCAATGTTAAGCACCTGGAGCAAGAAACCCAGAAAATACGAGATGATTTACATGAATACGATCAAAAGCCAACCCGAAAATAACCCCAGTTAGAATGATGTTATCCTTTTTTAATAAATAAATAAATACATCCTCATCTTGTCGCTCGGCTCCGCATCGACGCAGATCCAGCATCGTCCCCACCGCACCGCACCTGACCTGACCTCGCGACCAACTGACCTTGCTTCTCCAGCCTCAACCCCTCCCTCCTCGTTTCTTGATCCTTCGCAACCTGTCGCGATGCGCGTCGCGTAGGCGTCACCCCTCATCCACGCCCACGCCATGTGAAAGCACAATGTCATTTGTCAATCCCGACAACCTCATTGCCGTCGCCCTCGTCATCAATCGCTCGCGCGACGGCCCAGCCTTTGTCTTCCACTACCCACCCGCAGTCCTCCCCATTGGTGATCCTGACGGCGACCATGCTCGCGATGCCGCCGAATCCGAGGACATGCTGCTCGAGCGGCTTTCACGACCGCTCTTCCGCTCCTCCAACGACAACCCAACCGCCAAGCACGGCCGCGGCGCTAGCAGCAACCGCCACGTCGCCTACGATGAGCACGTCATCTCTGACGCTGGCTCCCAGAGAGTCCCCTGGGAGAGCGTTGCTGGCTTCCCTACGCGCGACCTTGCCGGCATCCTGACACCAGCGCGGCCCTACCATAAGAAGCTCTTCCAGCTCTCCCTCGACCCGCTCCTCTGCGTCTCCTACCCGATTCACGTCCCAGAGAGCGGTAAGTGGAAGCGCGCCAAGAAGAGCAAGACTGCTGGCCCTGAAGCTGCAACTGGCCGCGCCCCATCAGCCATCGTCGATGACCAAGTCTCGGCAACGTCGCGCGCACCCTCCATTGCCGTCTCCGCGCCGCCCGCCAACCCCGACTCGGACGGCGCGGCCGACACGGACAAGGACACCGCCAAGGAGAAGAACAAGGACAAGGACAAGAACAAGGACAAGGACAAGAACAAGGACAAGGACAGGGACAAGGACAAGAAAGAAGAAGACGAAGAAAAGAGGAGCTCCATGACCATGTTTAATCTGGTATTTGTTCTGAAGCCTAAAAGGGACGGCACCAGGGAACTAGTAGACGCTCTCTACTCCAACGTTGCGAAAAAGGTCAACAAGGCCTTCAAATACAGCCAGCAGCATAGCGACTTTGTGTGGAAGGAGTCTAAGAAGATTCTCGCCACCAAAGACCGCGCGCGCGAAGATAGTATGTTACTGCCTCACCGCCTCCCATAGACCGTAAGCACGCATTGGCGCATGTCTAATGGAAACGCAGAAACACGAATGAGCCAGCTATGGAAGGAGCTTCTGCAACAATCCTCCCTCGCTGCTTCTGTACGCGATGTATACGAGGCCATCTCGCAGAACCGTATCGCCACGCTGCACCTCGACACCGCCGCCGGCGTCCTCAGCCCGTCGGTGCAGATCCCAGCGCCGTCCTGTCTCGCCGACCTGCCCGACGAGACCACCCAGCACGGCTACGGGCGTGGGCGCGGCCTCTGGCTCACTACCGCCAACGCCTTCCTCACCGCGGATGCCCTCGAGGAGCCCGGCTTTCTCGACCGGAACTTTGGCCTGCTTCTCCTCGAGGACGAGAAGAAGATTATCGCCGAGCTGCAGGCTGACGGCGATCCGGGCGCCCTGCCCATGGTTGAGTTTGTTCGCCTGGCCAAGCCGACGATGAGGTGAGAGCAAAGACCCAAGCCACGGACACTGGACCTCTGAGCTGCAACTGCCATCCCAACCTGTAGCCACAAATACTTACGCACTGATACAGCTTCTACCAGGTCAGCCAAAGCAACGTCCTCAGCCTCTCCCAGGTCCGCAAGTTCGCTCAGCACTTCATCTTTTGGCGGCGCGCCATCGCCGTGCCTCCGCTTCACGCTCGCGACACCTACGTCGTCTCACCCAACTGCGACCTCGACCGCCTACCCGAGGCCTCGGCCGGCTGGCAGCGCGCCTTCCCGCTTGCGCCTCCGCTCGCAAACCTCCTCTCCGACATGTCCGTCTGCCCCCGGCCCTACAAGTCCTTCTGCCCCAGCAAAGTGCACCGGCCGCTCTACCTCCGCATGCTCGCCTGGCTGCTTCGCGGCGGCTGGGTTACGCAGCTCTGCACCTTTGCCTACGTCGTTGTCTGGCCTGAGATCGTCTACCAGGTCGACTACGAGATGGAGGCCGAAGAGCTGGCCGCCGCCGCCGCGCCCACGCCCTCGGCTTCGTCGCCGCGCTCCACCGGCGCCGACTCGGCCATCTCTCCGCTCTCCACCGCCGCGCTACCGATCCTTCGTCCGCACAACCAGCTCTCCCACTCTCACCACCATCCCCACAAGGACGACGACGACGACGACGACGACGACGAAGACGACGACGACGACGACGTCGCAGTGCGCTCACCGAGGAGCACCTCTGCCAAAGCCCGCCAGACCAGCATCGCCAGCACCGTCTCCGACAGCACCACCTTTGCCAGCGACTCCCTGCCCTCCACCGCCTCCGGCTCTGTCGGTGCCGTGCCCGTGCCCGTGCCCGTGCCCGCGCCGTCCACCACCGAGCGCGCCGCCGAGGCTGCCCGCCTCGCCCGCATCGCCCAGCGCGTGTCCCGCGAGGCCGCCGACAAGGCCGCCGCTCACGCTCGCCGCGTCGCCCCCGAGGCCACGCCGCACCCGTCCACCAACCGCAGCCCGCACCTCGCCGGCGTCGCGCCCCGCGTCATCCTCGACGCCAAGCGCGCCACCGGGCCCGAGTCCCGCTACCTCGCCGCCATCGCCGCCCGCCTCCGCGACGACCGCGTCCGCCAGGCCTGGCCCGCCATGTGCCGCTACTTTGACGGCCGCTCCCCCCTCGAGAGGATCGCCCTGCAGGAGGAGATGAAGCGTAAGGAGGCTTGGACACTCCTCACTGCCATGGGCGAGTACCTCATCTGCACGAGGCATTGGTAACTGGCCGCGGCAGCAAAGATAGTGTATATATAGTGTCATATGATCTGGATTAATAGCCCGCGGCTGTCTTGTCATTAATGAACCTAGGGCGGCAGACATATCTGTGTTATGTTTGTCACAACTACTGAATGTCACATGCCAAAAGTCGACAAAATGGTTGTCACATCACATGCAGAAAAAAGTGAGCAAATATTTCAATTCCCAAAGTAAAAAGACTGCAACCAGAGGGGAGAAACAGTACAAAATAATGAAGAAATAGTCTGTGGTATCTGAAAAAGCAAATATCCTCCACAAAGTGTATCAAAACCATCGACGAGTATATCGGATTAAAAGACGCTCAAGAAAAAGTCCACCAAAGAACACTCTTCCCTGTGTCGAGAAGAAAAACAGATACACCCCCCTTGTATAGAGCTCACTACAGTGTATAACGCGCGGGAATAAATGAGATAAATGGCAAGGAAAAAGACAAGGGGCGCAGCACCCTTGACTGAGAATGTGAAAGGAAATGGAAAGGGGGTCATCAGATAACGAGTACATAAGAAGAGGGGAAAAACACAGAAAGGTTCAAGTCAAAGGGACTCGCTGTGTCCCGTAAAAGTTGGGTATATGCCAAATCTTGCCGTCCGAGAGCCACGGAATGATGGCAATGAAAGCCAGCTCCATATCGCCATTCCATAGAGAAGTCCGAAACGCCAGCAGCGAAGGGAGACACTAGTAGCGACTCAGCCAACGTTGCCAAGATAAAAGAGCATAGACGGCACGAAAGCGTCGTGGGCACGCGACAGAAAACACCAATACGCCGATATCATGCCCCAGAGGTATGCTGATGAAAGAAGAACCATACAGGCTGCCGGTAGAGCGGCCAATGCAGACATAGAATGAGCAAGTGGTGGTGGCCTAGTTCAGGTCCATGTCATACTCGTCTTCATGTTTAAAGTTGAGCGGGACATTACCACTACCGTCATCGTGGTCTTCGTGCCAAAACTGAGCGGGGTCTCCCATGTCACCGCCCATGACACCGGAAGCATCGGGGGTGATGCCGATGGTGTCAAGGTTGGGTCCGTTACCGTTGAGCGGATCGCCACGATAGTCAGTGTGGTCTGGGACGCGGAGGCCGGAGCCAGAGGTGCGCGAGTAAGTCAGGTTGTCATTTTCAGACCGCGACAGGGCCTCGGCGAGCTCAGACTGCATGCGTTTCTCATCGTCCGTCAGCTCAAAGGGAAACTGTCCGCCAAGATCGGTAATCGTGTTCATGAGATGTTCGTGCTGCTGGAGCTTGAGATGCAGCATCCACATCAGGTCGCGGGTCCAGCTGACGGCACCGTTGAGGATGTCTCCCTTGTTGGGGCCCTTGTCCTTGTCCTCGATGGGGAGTCCGGTGGTAATATTGCCCGCGGCACCGCCGGTGGCTCTCCTGGCTCCAGGACCGGCAAGACCGGAGGTGGCCTGAGATGGGTTGGAGATACCGGTGAGGGTGGGGGAAAGAGGGGTTCCGTTCTGGATAAGCTTGCGGATCTTTTCATCCTCGAGACGGTGCGATGGAACAAGACGGCTCAGATCCTGGATTCTCTCATTGATGTTGTCGCGGCGGCGACGCTCCACAAGGTTGTGCGATTCGCGGCGGCGCTTACGCTTCATTTCCTGGGAAGACACAGTGGCTCCGGGTGGTCCGCTGAGTTTGGCCGGCATGGAGGTGCCACCCTTCATCATGACCTCGTTGATGGGCACCATACCTTGTTGCATAGGAGAGGAAAAGCCCGAGTTATACGAGGCCGGGATGCTGCCTGTAGGAGTGTTTAACCAGTGACCAGGGGACTTGTCGTGGCTGCCCGAGTTGCGCATGGACTGGGGACCAAAGGAGGGAGACTCTTGGGAGCCGATGGGGATCGCATGGAGGCTGTTTGTTTTGGGGGTCATGGGAGTCCGATGGTTGGAAGCCTTCCTTTGCATATCCTGGGACATTCTGGCTCTGGCCGCGCCCATATCACCGGTAGTGAGGGGGGACCCATTGTAGGACATGGGAGAGTGCAGGGTGTTGCTCATCTGGCGGAACTGTGCGTTGTTAAATCCATGTCCATAAGGGCTCTGAATCGGATCACCGTCCGGGGTGCTGGAATAGCCATTGGTCGGGTCGATCTGGAGGGAACCACGGTGGGTAAAGTTTGACTGGGGAAAGCCCATGTTCATGTTACCAAATTCCTGGTTGAGGTGTTGGTTGTCGCCGGGACTAGCGAGGCCATCGAGCAGCTCGTCATCACCAAAGACGGCAGAGCCACTGGAGAAGCCGTTGGACTGGTTGGAGGTTGTGTTGAAGTTGTTGGCGTTGGGGTAGGAGGGCGAGATTCCGCTGCCCATTGCGAGATCGTTGGGGTCTATATTGCCCCCGTTGGCAGGGCCAAAATGAGCGAAGCCGTGCTGAGCCATGGGACTGGTCGGCGAAGTCGGTGGATCGAGGTTGGAAAATTGAAGGATGCCCGAAGGGCTAGGTTATCGAGCGTAGGTGGTGCGCAGCAGGCGGCGCAGGCGGGATCGAGAGGGATTGGGAGTCGAGCAAGGTGCTGATGCAAAAGGTCAGTTGCGGTGCGGGGGAAGGGGCGGACAAAGGAGTGGTGTTGTGCGAAAATGCGGGATGACGAGGTTGAGTAACGGGATGAGGGCGGAGCCAGGGCAGATGTCGGAGGATTCGACAAAGCGCGGAAAGGCTGGTGACGTACCTCTAGTGTGGATGATAGATAGGAGGGCAACACGGAGAGCAGAGCTATGACGAGGCCATGTGTCGCCGGAAGACGGATAGGATTGTGAGTTGTCAGGTAGCACCGTATGTTATGCGGGAGGGCAAAGAGGTGCGACGTCAGAAATGGTTGTCGGGGATTTGGCGAGAGGGGCTGCTTTTGTGACGAAGGGAGAGGAGAGCGAGCGAGCGAGCGGAAAGTGGTAGGGCGGAGCCAGTTGGGATGCGGCAAGTTTGACGGGCGCCAAGGGTCCTTTTTTCTGGCCACCGACACAAATGGGTAGGGTAGGTCGTAGGCGGTGACGGCTGGCTGGCCACTACCTTAATAGTAGTAGTGGTGGTTAGTTGGGGCTCGCGTCGACGAGTGGAAAGCTGGGCAGCCTTGGTGGGCGACTTGAGCAGCGCAGGCAGGCAGGCTGGCTGGCTGGCTGGCTGGCTGGCTGGCTGGTTGGGCGCTAAAAGAAAGCATGGACGGTCAGCCAAGCAGAATGAGGGGGAAGAAGCAACAAGCAGAGCAGAGCAGCGTGGCAGTTTGCAGTGAGGCGCCCACAGCCGTCTTGAGGGAGTTGAGGATCGGCAGCAGCGCGGCCAGGAGCCCCATAAAACGGGAAAAAGGAAATATACCAGTACCGAAGGAGTTGCGTACCAAGGACTCAGGGAGCTGGGAAGGAGGGAGCACGCAGGCAGCAAGACGCGATGATGCCAGAGATATGGCTGAGCTGAGCGCGATGACAGATGGTGGTGGTGGTGGTGGTGGTGAAGAAGAAGAGGAAGATGATGATGATGATGTTGGAGGAAAGTTGGGACGAGCAAGAGCAGGATGAGGGGAGAGGTAAAGAGAGCGCAGCGGTACGCGCGGGTTGCACTTACAAAACGCTGGCTTTGTTTGCAGCTGGCAAGGAATTGGCAGCTGGCAGCTGATGACGTTTCGTGATAATGAGGAGTGACACTGGGTCGAGAAACGAGACTGAGGCGGACAAGCGTTTGACCGTCGTGTCCGGACGTAGGGAATATGTAGCAACTGATATAGGCCGGGATGGTTAGCAAAGACGAATCAGTCGGCGACTGAGGACGAAGCTGTTTGTGGGTGGATATGACGGGAGTCGAGAGACCGCGAAGGGGATGAGGCTTGATATAGGTTGGTAGGCAGGCAGGTAGGCTGGCAGGCAGGTAGGCTGGCAGCCAAGGTAGAATGTATGGCAAGGCAATTGCCAACTACTAGACTTACCAATAGAGCCGGGTCTGCCGTAGGAATGGCGGCGAGCAGACCGAGGAGCAAGGCAACAGGCACAGCTGGGACGTGTAAGTACAGAAACAAGGTGAGCAGGCAACCGCCGGGGAGATAGGTTGAGCAAACCTTGAATTGGAATTAAAAATAGTCTGGTAGGTACCAGCTGCGTTGAGTAATTCGCAAAGGGAAACGGACAGGGCACAGGCAAGCTGAGAGCGCAAATGTGGAGGTGGCGACCGTGTACTGTGAACAAGTTGAAGAGTCAGAGGAGACAAGGCCAAAGAGAGTGTCAAGAACGCGTGGTGGCTGGTAATACCTACTAAGGTAGGTAGGTAGTGTTAGGTAGCTACAGCAGGACGTAGGTACTAAGGTACCCAGGTGACCACTGAGAGGCGAGTCTGGCGGCTGGACAGGCGGTAGGAAGAGGTGGGTAGGAGGTAGGTGATACCAGCAACAACAGAGATTCCTAGGTAGGTAGGTAGTAGCTTCTTGACTGGGGTAGTGCCGGTGGCGGAAGTTGCAGTATGGAGGTATGGCTTCTTATTTGTTGAAGCAGTGGGGGAGCTAGAGGCAAGTCAGTCGACGCGACGACCACTAGTTATATCTGAGCGTTGCGGGTTGCGATAAGTCAATCCAAGTCGCTTCAAGTTCCCCTTCCCCAGGTATGCGCCTGGGTATAAGGTACCAGCGAACTTGCTGCGAGACTTCAGACCGCCTGGCGTGAGGTGAGTGAGGCGTTGCCTGTGGCGCAGGAGTGGGGAGGCCTCAGGCTACTAGGCTACTCTGCTCTGCCTGGTGTGTCCGCCTTTTTTTCTTTGTTTCTGCCTGGTCTGTGCTGCTGCTTACCTCTAATGTCGCGCCGCAAGTGCAAAATGACAGATCGTTCTTTATCTGTACTTGCAGTAACGCTGATATCTGTGCTTCGCTTGTGCTATTTGCGACATGGAAAATATCAAAGCACGGCAGTAATAGCTCGATAAGGGGCGGAGAGGGAGGGGGAAAGCAGGCTTGCGATGCGACGTTGGCGTTTCGTTTGCTGCAGCTAGACAAAGAGACGGCAGGCAGGATTAGCAACCATGGATTCGCCTCGCGCAGCACGTAATCCGCCCGCAACGGCAACCGTTCGATGCAGAGCAGGGAGCGGGAGCCATCTGCATCTGCCGCTACCACGGACGGGCCTTGCAGGGGCGGGGGAGGGAGGGAGGGAGGGAGGGAAGAGGGAGGGACCGGCTGGATCAGAATCTGGGGGAGGGCATGTGCTAACCGTATCGCGGTATCGTATTCGCCGACGCTTCCTGTCTGGCAGTGCGTCTGTGTTGTGTGCGTCTCTGGGGCTGGAATGGCGGCGGCGCGATGCGACTAGACTAGCTGCCAAAAAGAGCTGAGCGGAAGCTGGGAAGCCGATTGCTTTGTGTTACGATCAGGTTCGTCTGGCTTTTCCGTCCGCAGGTCGGTGAGTGCAGGTGAGTGAGTGTACACACAGTGTGTGTATATCGAGAGTCTTGTCAAGTATGTAATCAGTCGATGATAGAGTCGAGGCAAGACTAGCTTTGCGCAAGCAAATCGCGACTCGGCTTGTTCAACAACGGAAATCAAGGACAGGTTGGAGATTGTTGGAGGCAGAAATGGCATTCACGTTTGCGCGCGAATCAGATCGGGGCATTACTCTTTATACTCCTTTCCCTTGACTAGGACTGGCAGGCCACAGACATGACGCCATTTGCCGAGCCTATCCATCTCGTCTGGTGGCTACCATCTAAAAATACAATGCCCGTGGCTGCATGCACTGCCGTTTCGTGGGAAAATACAGCTTTGCCCATGGCAAGAAGCCCATCTCCATGACTGCCCGGACGGACGCGTCTCCTGACTTGCTCCGGCGTCGCAGCGTGGTGGTGGCCCTCCACCAAAGCGGCCGCGCCAATCAGTGGTTGAGATGGTGGGCAGCCTGGCCGAACGTGACTCGACTCCAAGACACGGAGCCTATCGTTGCACTCGTCTTTGCCCATTGCAATCACCATGGTTCATGACATGGACGGGAACGGGGCGGGTCATGGGTTGTGGACATGTTGCTACGGCCTTCCCATCGACGGACCACGCGGCCATGTAAGGCACCGGGGGGGGGTGAATCGTGATGGCTTGGAGGAGAGGAGTGGGAAGGCAAAGACGGGAGTTGGAGAGAGGGTGTGTTGTGTCTGTGCGTGAGAGCAGCTGTGAAAGAGAGGATAGGAACTCGCAGAGGGGAGGCAGCCAAGTTTACCACATTATTCGTATACGTGATGCCTGGTTCACAACCTCCTCCCTCTTATCAGCTTATACGGATCTGCATCCCGGCTTCATTCACAGCCATCGCCGTCGATCCATGGATTTCCAACCCGTTCCCACGGGCTGCATGGCATGGGCCGGAGCCAAAACTGGCATTTCCACAATCGTGCATGGGCCCAATCGCAGTACACGGTTGATGGTACATGGATGGCCATTGTGTGATCCGTTGGACATGTAGTTGGCATGTAGGGTGTAGGTAGCTAAGTTGTCAAGTAGACAAGTGGCCACGGTTTGTGGGGCTGTTTTCAGCCCGGGTGAGCCGTTGGCTCGTGAATCTAGCTCTTTGGAATAGGCCAGTAGTAAAGCCCAGCTAAAGTGAGTTAGTTGGTAGGTGTAAGCGTGTGTTGAAGTTGCTGCCTGTATCGTCGACTTTTGCTGATGGCTGTTCCCGTATATCCAGAGGACGGGTACGTACCGTGCACTAGCCACACTTGTCACTAGCATCGCCACCTAGACCACTGCCACCGCCCGCTATTCTGCCGCTAAGGCCCGGGCGTCTTGGTCATGATACCTGTCATAAAGGCCATCAATACGATTTCCTTGCCCTCCGCGTCGGGACTTGTGCGGTGTGACTTGCAGTGCCCCCCAGCTATCCGTCTCTAGCGCCCTCTCTTAGCCTTTTTAGCCGATTTTCTTCTGATTTTTAAGTGTCTTTAGCCATCTCTAGCGGCCCGGCTCCCTCGACATGGTTCACATACAGCAGCCCCTACCGGCCTCTACCGTTGCATCCGACCCGCATCTGCCAATCATGTGCCACCTCCTTCTCCACATCCTTTGGCTCACCACTCACCACACCACCTCCATCCATCTCCTCAACTTCGTATCTCTCTCTCCTCATCCATATCCTCTCCTTCGCCTTCTGCCGCTGCCTATCAAAGCTCCAGTGTACGTCCCATCTCTCCCTTTTTCATGCCCGACCCTCACCCCCCCTTCTCCACCACCTACCGGGCCTTTCCTCCCGCCTGGCGAGACACTGCTCCACCACTCCCGTCGTCTGTCCCCCATCGCAGCTTCGGCTTCCTCAAATCGCACATCCTGTTTCGGCCACTAATCGTACGCGCGGTCGTCCTTGTTCTGGTTGGCTGCACTGCCCTGTAATGCTTCGTGCCTGTTCGCTTGTTGCGCGGCCAGCTACGCAACACCCATCATTACAATCATTACCCTTTTGCCCTTGACTACATGCAAACGTCGCTCTGCAACCTGCAACTTGCCTCGCCCTCCTTGACTGACCAAACAGAATAGCTAGTCAACACGAGCACCCCTCCACGACTGGACTGCCCCGCGCCCCCATCTCGCTCCTCTCGCTCTTGTTCGACTTGTTCAACTTGTTCAACTTTGCTCCCTTGCGACAGAAACCAAAAAGTGCCCGCACATTGTTCCAGACCAAGTCACCGGTTACGTCGATCGTCTCGCCAGGAGCCGTACCGCCCCTACCGTCACCAGGTGTCCGTCCACCTTTGACCGCTACCATGGCCTCCTCATCGTTCCGAGACTCGATAAACTCTTTGGGCTGGTCGCGCGCCACCGAAGAGCCCGTCAACACGACCGCAGATTCTGGCTTCTTCTCTGGCATCCAAAACCTGAACCCCTTTCGGGATCGCGGATACCTGCAGCTGCCTACTCATGAAGCGTCACCGGGCGCGCCCCTGCCTGCACCAAGCCGGCGTGAAGAAGAAGAGGGCTGGTTTGTCCGTGAGTCAACTCGCATCATGTCATCGCCTCCAGATTGTCTGGTGCCTGCGCATCCGCCATCCACCCATGCCCTTGCAGGCGGGACTGTAGTTTGTTCTGCCTTGCCGTCTGCACGACCCCCTCCACTTGCACGATTTCTGCATGTGATGCAGATGGAACACCTCGTGGCTTGTCGTGACTAACGCTTTGGGTAATAGTCAGTCGCTGGGATAGACTCTTGGTCTTCGCTGCTTGTAACCTTGCCGCCCTAGCATGCTTCGTCATATGCTTCACGCTCTTCCCCATTGTCGCCACCCGTCCGCGCAAGTTTGTCCTCTTGTAAGTCCATTTCGCACTTCGGCACTTGACTGTTGTCTCCTTCCCGTTCCACACCAATATCTGTAACCTTGCGCGCCCATCTGCAAGGCTGCTCTGCTGCACCAACCACTCGCCTTGTTTGCCGGCCTGTCTTGTAGACAGAACTCTCAGATCTTATTGTCGTGCAACTCACCGGTCTCGCGCATGAGCTATGCACAACATAGTCTTGCTGTTTGCCCGTGAAACCCCACCGCATCTTGCATACTAACCCCCCTCTGCAGATGGACTGTGGGATCCGGCCTGTTTTTGGCGTCCTTTGCGGCCGTCATGGGTCCCATGAATTATGTCTATCATCTCTTGTCGGCACCTAGACTGCCTTTCACTGCGGCCTACTTTGGATCCATTCTAATGACGTTGATCTTCGCCATAAAGGTGAGCACATGACCCCCTGTTTTGATGGCCCATGCTAATTCATGCAGCTGCAAAACACGATTCTTACGCTATTTTCGGCCCTCGTCCAGCTTGCCGCCCTTGCCTGGTATCTTGTCAGCTACTTCCCCATGGGCTCAGCTGGTCTGCGCATGGCAACGACATTCGGTGCGAGGCAAGCGGCATCTTGGATGAGTGGCTGATTGACTGCGACTCAAGCACCTGGTTGTGCAAAATGTAACATAGTCCCCACCCGATACTAACCAGTCATGTTATTCATGAGAACTGGTAAGGTATGAATCTTGGTTTATCATGGCGTTGTACTGGAAATCTGCACCAAAAGCTTATGCTCTAATGACACTGTACGACTACAGAAGGGTAATAATACAACGGCGTTTTGACGCAGATCTAATAGAAACCGGAGGAAACAGGCAGCTTGCATATGTGGATGTGCTATTGAAACTGTGTTTCCTTTGACGGTACTCTCTGCGGCCGTGAATTGTGACGAATGTAACAGAATGGTGTGGCCGATGTGACGAAGCTGTAACCGCCACTACTACAGCGAGGACGAAATAGAGAAAGCTGAGAGCGGGATTCCGAATCATGTGGCAAAAGAAAAAAGAGTTATTGGTTTCGGAACAAAAAAAAAGGAGAGGGGGGGGGGGGGGGGACACAAAAATCCAGCAGAGATGTAGCTACGTGCCAGGTTTTGCTGATGTTGTTTCTTGGCAAAGTCCCATGGCAACTTTGCAAAACGCTAGCTCTGACCAATAGTCGTTGCACAAAAAGGAGAAGAAAAAAAGGAGGAAAAGAAACAACGACAAAAGGCCTGAAACTCGAAGGAATCTGATGTATTCGAAACCGGTTCCCGCAATACCCTGATGTACAGCCGGGGGGGCAGAGATACGAGGAATGGGCATTTGTATTTATTTGTCCGCCCAGGTACGTCACATGGAGAACGAGCCTTGTTCTAGGGGTTGACCAGAGATGGAAAGCAGCGCGGTAGAACACGGTGGCGTCGACTTGTGTCCATGCGCTTGCCGACGTTGTTGTCGCAAGGGTCGTCGTGCGGTTTTGGTCGTCAGAAGGGGCTTCTGCGGCTTAATCTCCGCGATGCAGGCGCTCTGTCATTTAGGTGAGCCAATGTATCGCATTACTGCGTGCCAGCCTTTTCTGACCACCCGCGCCTAAGGGAATATCGCTGCGATTGATCAAGGTGCTATCCGTGGCGGCATTGGAATCGCCATGGGTGGGATGATGAGGACGATGAGGACGATGAGGAAGAAGAAGAAGATGATGATGGGATTGCAGCCTGTACATGTTGAAAAGCAGCCTTTCGTCGAAATATCGATCTCGCGGCGCCTCTACGTCCAACGGCAACGTCGAAATCGAAGCGATAGGGCTGCTTGTCTTGTGCGTTGGCGTCTGCGAGGGCCTTGGCACCTCGCGGCCTGAGGCGCGCTCTTACCGCTTCATCCGGGCCTGAGCTGGGCCAGCAAAACAATATAGTACGAGAGGTGAGAGGTGAAAAGTGAGAGATGAAAGGTGAGAGGTGAAAGGTGAGAGGTGAGAGGTCAGAGGTCGATGCGATGCCAACAAGCACCCAACACAGTGCAGTAACTACGTCTCCTTCGCCCAACAGATATGCCGCCCTGGCGCTTTCCGACAGCTCTCGATACCGCGATACGGGACAAGTCGATGATTCTGGGCGGCAAGTAGGCCGTTGCAGCGAGGACAGCCGCATTAGACGTAAGCGGCATTCCTGCGCCAGGAGGGTTTCCCTGGATGTCTACAACCGGAAGCCCGGGCCAAGGCCCCCCCCCCCGGACGCCTAAATGATGCGGAGCCAGGAAAGCCGGCGGCCAGGCAAGATCAAAGGCAAAACGACAAAGCTCGCAGCGCATGTGCATGTTGCATGGAGACAGCTCCGTCTTGTCCCGACCCGTGCTGGCACAGACCCGGCCTCGCGCGATGGGCCGCCATGCGGAAGGGTGTTGCCAATCCGATGAGATGTGCAACTCTCTGACGGGGGGTTAAATCGGACCATTCACTGCGATTACATGCAATTGTCAAAGCTACCCGTGGAAGGTCGTTGGGAGTGTAATTTGCGCCTATTGTTACCTCGGGTGGCAGCAGCCCTTGCGTCCTTGAGGTTAGCCACCAACCAGGTCAGCTCTCCGGATCGTAGCCGCGGGTAGTGGATTGCCGGGGCGCAGAGTGGGCTTTATTATTAACCACCACCAGTCAACAAGTCTTTGCGTTCTTTTCTTATGTCTGCTTACACTCGGTGTTGACGAACAATGAATGCTGTTTGAAAGGACGTCAAGGAGGTGGGAAAGGATAAGGAGAGCTGCTGTTTCGGGCCGCGTCGCCGCGGCGCTGCCAAAGGTGACGATGACGATACTGATACTAGAGCCCATCAAGACATAATAATAGTAATAAGCCTCGGCGTTGGACTGGGCCAGTCTGGCCTGGGCTGGGCTGGGCTCGGGGTTCAAGCCACTTGGTGCTTGAGTCTGACATGGGAGGACGGAAGCCAGGGCAAATCAGCCCCCAACAGCCTTCATGGTTAATTCGAACGGCGCTATATGCTCATCTTCGTTTGGGACGGGATGGAGGGATGGATGTGCCGGTGGTTCAGTAGTGTGTGTGGTGTGATGCAGGGTTTGGTGCGGTTCGGTTTGGCGCGGCCTCATCTTTTCGGAGTGGACATGAATGACATCTCTGGGAACTAGGTGCGATCGTGTACTTGGCAACTGCTTAGTTGGTAGCAATATTCGCACTGCGCATTGGAACTTTGTAGTAGCTAGTCAACTACCTTTTCTCTGCCACATGCATGCAGGCCGGCCCTCCGTTCTAGTGCATGTCGTCGCCGGGCCAGGGCGCCACGGACTTTTGGAGGTTGGAAGCCCGATTCTGGCTGGTGGGTGATGGTGACGGTGACGGTCTTTCTTGCCACTTGTTTTGTTTTGCCGATGGTTGCTCGGCTCGCGAATTCGTCAACTAGTTAACTTAGTTGGTAGATCCGGCAAGGGAAGGGAAGGGAAGGGAAGGGAAGGGTGGCGCATACCTTAGCTAAATTAAATCAACTAACTAGAACACAAACCCCCTTTCACCATAATAATAGATAGTAAGGCGACAAAGTAAGGTTTGGGTGTGACAGTGCTCGCCTGAGAGTCACTACCACTGACTGTGGCATTGGGAGGGAGGGGGCTCCTCCGCTCGTCGTGTTTGTTGCCCGAGGTTATTTTAGGTGTGCACGTTATTCGCGCATGCAGAGTGGCTGTCATTGAAATTTCCATCCATTTCTGCTGCTCTGTATCATTTTTCTTTTTTTTTTTGTCCTACTTCTTCTTTTTTTGACTGTGCTCTCTCCACAGCCGACGTTGATGGGATATCCGGAACGTGTGGAGTCGGACGGGTGGACACGAAAAGCACAAATGGGCTTTTTCTGATTTATTATTATTGTGCACAAGAAGATTTTTCGGTCGTGGCACCAATGTTAAGCCCGCTCGTTGTTCTAGTGGAAAGCTGGACCATGTTGCTAGCAGGGCTGCTGGTGACGATGATGTCGGCTGAAGGCTGAAGGCTGAAGGCTGAGGAATTTGTTTGGTTCTGGAGTTATGCGTAGGTGCGACCTGTCGAGGAAGGCAGCAGCAAGAGGTATCGGGGTCAGCTGTGAGAAGAGGGGTTTGCGCAATGTTTGAGGACCAGATGATTTACCTGGCATGTCAAGTTGTCTTGTCAGGATAAAACCAATGCCGGATAACTGCTGCCAGCAATACCTAGTTGAATTAGTAACTAATAATAATGCACTGTGAGCAGCAGCACCCGGCGCTACAGGATTGGATTGTGGTACGTAACTACGTAACTACTGGGGCAAGACAGGGCAAGACTAGGCAAGACAAGGGGAGGAGGATGGGGAAGGCCGGCGATGGTGAGCAAGTCGGCACCTTGGTACCTGCTAATGTAGGCAGGTACAGGCAGACACCCCCTTTGGTACTGGTACTTTGTCGAATGCATGTATGTAGGTCCGTAGGTACCTTCACCCAGAGAACAGACAGAGGGAGGGGTGGCGCTCCACCGTGGCTGCTGCGTTTCTTATTCATTATTACCTCGCACAGGCTTTGTTCTTGTTGATACTTGGTCCAGGCGCTTTAATACAAGGTCAAGATTAAGAAGGGCCTTGGCAATGCTGTCCTTGTATGCAACTGTGCTGTTGCTGCCTCAGCATGTGCCTCCAGCCGGGTACCTTGGGCTTGTGTACTTGAAGGCGGCTTCGCAGGTACCTGCCACACCTAAATTCTTGGGTGCGCGCCTGGACCCCGCCCTTTCGATGCCGCAGGACGCCGACTGCAGGCGTCTGTAACTTGGTGTGTTTAGGTCATGTTTGCATTGCAGTAACTACCTCCAGGTAGGTACCTAGGCAGCTATGTAGGTAGGTAGGTAGGTAGTTACCTCTATTTATTAGGTAACTGCGAGGGAAGTGGGAGCATGAGCAGAAAAAGAAAAAGAAGGAAAAGGGCAACGAGAATTTTGTCTGTTTCGAATAGGACAGACAGCAAAGGAGTAGACGACATCTAGCCAACAAGAACAAGACCCTGATGATCGCAGCAATCTGTTCTCGCTGTCAACTGGGTACATGCGGTGCAGACCCCGTCCACCTACCAAAAGAGCTGCATGCCTAATCGAGGCTACCTGCCGACCCTGTCCAGGTACGGATACTTGTCCTGGAGAAAGAGGTACCTGGCATTGGCCAATCTGCCCACAAGTCCCGGTCTTATTAGGTCGTACTGCCGCCGCACTGCCAGGCAGGCCAAAGACCGCAAAATAAATACAAGGGAAACCACTTAAAAATTTATTTCTGGCACGAGGACCCAGGACCGCCCAGGACCCAGGCCAGGCCCAACGCCATAGGTAGGTAGGTTAGTAGGCACAAAACACTAACCAAGTACTAACTATTAACTAAGCCCGCTAACTAGGTGACCTTGGTGGCATTCTCCTACATCGCCAGCGTGGAAAAATTTATTACTTCGCACACTGCAAAAATATTAACCGGCTCGCCGCTCGCCTGCTTCTCTGCTCGCCTGCCTGCCTGCCTTGGCTCAACTCTCTCTGCCTTTCTTCTCTGCTCACAGGTACTTTCTCTCTCCTGCAACCTCATGCCAACTTAACCCTCCCACCGATCCCGTCCATCCGTCTCCTCGTCGCCTGTTTGCTCTCTTCGCAATCCCCCTCCTTCATCCAACTCTGCCCTATCGCCACGCCAATTCGCGCCTCATCTGGCCGCAAGCCTGAACAACTCTGCCTGTCTTTGTGGGTGAGAGTATTCCTACCGACCTACCTGCTCCTCGGTCTGCATTTCGACACTCAAAGTCTCCCATTTCCCACGAGCCACCAGGACCAACCCCCCGACCTGGCCTGGCGAGGAACCGCACTTTGGCTTTTTTTCTCACCACTACTTTTCTGCACCTGCTCCCCTCACCCAGAAAAGCGAGAAATAAATTCCAACATAGCCCGAGACCCGTTACCTTCCCAGTCACTACCCTCACCCGATCTGCCTTTACTTGAACTTGTTCTTTTTTTCCCCCTTCTTTTTCCGTCCACCGCTTACCGCCTTACGCTCTCCAGAGACCACATACGACAACCCTCGATCGCACTCGCATCTGTTTGTTGTTCACTTTGGTTGCACCCGACCGGCTTTTGCCCAACCTACGACCAACGCCATCGTCCCTTTCCATTTTCTATTCGTTAACCGCGCCGCCGCAATCATCTTCTGGCCGCCTCGTCTCCCATCTCACAAATTTTCAGCTCTCGCCCGCTTCAATCGACCTTTGCTCCTTTGAACACGCATCCTCTCCGAGAGCCCTTTTGGCACCCCAACGACACAGCCGAATCCCTCGGCCCTATAACCTGTGTGTCCTGGTCGACGATCGAGAGCCGGATACCCCACTGGGTTCTGCACACTCGGGAGATCACTGAATCTTCATCTTGGTCGGCGACGACCTGTGACAAGCTCTCCGCTTGATATACCCCCTACGTCCATCACGTAGGCTCTTTCAAGCTTGTCCGATTTTTCCCTCCTGAGTGCCCTGACGAGTCCAGCTCTGCAGCCACTTCCGCTGCATACTTGTGCTACCATGGCTGCTTCATCATTCTCCTACGCACAGGCCGCAAAAGGCCACAATCCCACCCCCGAATCTCCTCAATCCACCTCTCAGGTCACGGATCCCCTCGCCACTGTTCCTGCTTCCGCCGCTACTCCGCTGGACGATGCCCCGGTCGCCGACTCCGGCAATCAAGACGGCATCGCCGCCTCGGCTGAAAAGCATGAGGCTGCCAGCACAATCGGTTCCGAGAGCGATGTTCGCTCCGAGTCCGTCCTTTCTAGACGTACAGACGCTCGCAAGGACGACGAAGTGAACAGATTAGAGCGCCCTTGGCGTAGAAACGACCGGGACGGACAGTCTTTGACGCGCTCCGATGATACAGACGCAAAACGCCGAAAGGGCAAGAAGAAGGCTGCTGATAAACCCGCCGAGGAAGAGCAGCCCAAAGTTGAGCTGACCGAGGCTCCCATCCCATCTGTCAACATCTGGCAGCAACGAAGAGAGGCGGCTACCGCCAAGGTCGCCAAACCAGATGATGCTAGCAGCGCTGCTGCTTCGGAGGACGTTAAGCCACCATCCAAGGTCACTGACTTTGCCGGTGCCGTCAATGGACAAAAAGCCACCCGCAAAGCCGATGCTACACGCCCAGAGCGTGCCAGCCGTGGCGCCAGAGTCGCCGATAGAGAGACCAGAGATGGCAAGGGCGAGCTCCCCCCGTCTGTCGACGATGCCATGTTGTGGCCCACCCCGGAAACTGCTGTCCAGGAAGACAAGGACAGCAAGAAGAAGAATGACGGGAAGCCTGAGCCCAAGGAGACCCAGGAAGAGACTGGCAAGCCCCGTTCCAAGGAGAAGTGGGTTACTTATGATTATGTTCCCAGCGTCAACTTCGAGACACAATTACCGCAAATGCGTAACACCAAGCCGCGTGGCGGTGCGCGCAATGTGAATGGTGGTCGCCCCAACGCCCCCAGCCAGACTACTGACAAGGCGGCCTCTACGGCCCCTTCCACAAAGAGCAACGATAGAAGACAGAGCACGACGAACGGCGTTGCTCGCACCGGCTCTCTGCCCCCTAACAAGCGAGCCTCCGTCGACGTTGGCACGCTCCGCGAGCAGCGCAAGGTTTCTAGCGGTGCCGCGAGTGAAAAGGGCAAGGATGCTGCCCCTGCTACCCCTTCTATTGTACGTCGGGCCCGCCATTTCCATGCAATCTTCCCCGCTAACGCCTCACAGCAGGAGCAGCCGCAAGCACCTCGCGAGCGCCCCGAAGGCCGCCCCGAGGGTCGTACCGATCGAGGCCGCGGTGGCTATAGAGGACGTGGCGGCCATCATACGAACTCGCACTCCCAGGTCCAGCACGCCGCGTTTAGCGGTAACGGCCCCACCAACAGCCGCCCTCAGGGCCCCTACAGTCCACCTCCTCGCAGCGGTCATGGCCAAATGTTTATCCCCCCTTCGCAAAGAGGACGCGGAGGCCGTGGAAACGCCGCCGGTTTTCACAACCGCATGTCTCTGCCCAACGGCCGACTCCCAGCCGTACAGACCCAGTTTCCCCCGTATGAATACTCAGGGGGCCCTATGAGTGCCATAACCTTCCAGCCTCAGCAGCAGTACTGGGATACTGCGATGCATGTTCTCAAGACGCAGATTGAGTACTACTTCTCGATTGAAAACCTGTGCAAGGACGTGTACCTCCGTCAAAGGATGGATTCTCAGGGCTTCGTCCCGTTGCATTTCATTGCCGCCTTCAAGCGTGTTCGTGAGTTGTCGGCTGACCTTGGCATGCTCCGTGCGGTCTGCGAAGTGTCAACAGACATTGACCTTGTTGTTTGCGAGGATGATGTTGAGCGTGTGCGCAGGAGTGTAGGCTGGGAGAAGTTTGTCCTTCCCCTTAAGGAACGTGACGAATTGGCTCGAAACCATGGCCCTGTCAAGCTCTCCTTCAAGAGCCGTGGCCCCTATACGGCCCCCCCTCAGTTCAACGGCATGCAGATGCACTACGGCATGCCCTCACCGCCTCCGTTTATCCCTCACGACCAGTTCCATCAGTTTGAGCATCATGCGATGAACGGAGTTAACGGTGTCAACGGGCACGGCCAGAAGGGATCGCAGCTGTCTGCTGCCGTCCCTGATTTTGCCCCAGCAGGCCATGCTCCCGCTCTAAATGCCAACGGCACCGTCAACGGCACCTATGAGAAGCAAAACGGTATCCACGCACAGGCCGAGGCATAAGAGTTAGTCACTACGATGATTGATGTCGGATGGCCCCCTGCAATATAATGCGCAGACGACGCCAAGCGAGCATGCAGAGCAAGCTGCTACAGATCAGCAAGCGCTCTGGAACAAATTTCTTCTTGTATTTTGTCAGCATGATGGTTAAAGCGGACGAGGCTTGTGCATTTCGGATCTGATAGACAGTTTATGGATTATCCAGAGTGTTGTACTCCGGGTAGGGACTTGCTCTGACCCAGGCATTTGGGCACCAAAAGTTGAAAAAGGCAAAAGAGGGCACGGCGTTTGCACCAGGCTTGATTTAAACTTCAAGCCATTGCATCGATTCCTGGAGCTGCCGCGTGCCGACGAGGCCAGCGTGATTGGGATCCCGGGATTCGCCTCTTTCTTTTCGTTTCACCTATCTATCGAGCGACGGACGACGAAACTCGATACAATTCTTTTACGGTATATACTTGTTTTCTTTTCTCACACAAAAATGAGCTTCGATACTTTCAGACATCAGCATCGATTGGAACAGCAGAAGCGTGATAACATGGGGACTTGAGCAGGGACAGACAGACTTGCCCTCTCGATATGATACGGGGGACCTCGACAATTTTTTTTTAAAAAAAAGCACAAACACAACAAAAAAGAAGGGAGGGAGAGGATCTGCCACCGAGACGCAGGACGTACATGTTACGGAGAGCATTGCGCTCTATATGACTTTTTTCTGGGTGCTGGCGCAAAATTTGCCTCGCTCTTCACAAGATGAACGTGTTGTTCTCTTGCGACGCGTTCTCCTTTGACACCACTTATCGCATTTTAAACCAAAAACCTCGTTTCTGTCTTGATGCCATTTTACTGTTCGGATGCATTTCGGCCATTTCTTTTGGAATTTTTTCTATTGGTAGAAGAAGAATCGAGTTGATTAGCCGCTGTGCTGACACGACAACCAGGCAGGCGCAGCATTACCAAGAGTTGCCTGAATGATTCTTCCTTTTTGACTTGGATGATTGTTTTCCCCTAGCTTTTTGCGTTTATTAAGCTGGGCTACTTTTCTTTTTTTTTTTTTTTCTTTTTCCAAGTGGACTTGTTCATTGGGCAGACGCTGCGAGGGTGGTTGGTTGGTTGTATTGTACGATATAGGAACTAATCCAAATAAACGTCTGATTATTGAGAATGGGAACCATGTTGTTAGCTAGAGGTGGTGCTTGCTTGTTATTTCTGGTGGTCAGACTGGACGTGTTGCATTGGGCTATCAGGCAGATGGGCTGGATATTCTGCTGTTTGGATGGATGTACTTGTCTGTCTGTCCTGTGCTCAGAGACAGAGACAGCACTCACTGGCCGAGGTTGCCTACTCAGCTACTAACTTAGGCCACCTTCATTATACCCGAGCGGAGGAAGGGCACCTCAAAAGCTGTCACCTTGCTTCCTTGGCGATAGAACAAGACGCGGTCCAAGGGCTCGCCGCCGTATTGGATCCAGTCACCCAACATCCAACCCAGGCAGTCGTCCTCGTCGAGCCCGGCACTTGCTATGCCCATGTCCACGACGGGCGGTGCGGCAACGTCCGGCCAGAGACGCCAAACCTCCCCGACGACAGCCTCGCCGTCCAAGATGGTATCTTGGCGCAGCTCCGTTGGGAACAATCGCACCGTATTCGAGATCTTGGGCCCGAACATGCCTAGAGATTCATTGAAGACTCGCGTCCAGCCCGCCAAGATGTCGGCTGCCCCCCTCGACAGCGACGAAAGCACGAGCGAGTCCTGATCAAGCGTGAATCGCGCCCGGACCGTGTCTTGAGAGGGCAGGCTGCCAATGGTGGCAAATTCCCTCGCATACTCTGCCTCAGTGTGCTGTCGTGTCACCGTATCCGCCGCGCTGACCAGCGTCGACAAGACTGCGTTGTAGATGTATGGCAGGGCGTCCATGTTCCCCGCGGTGAGCACCGCGATGCCAAGGCCATAGTCGTCAACGAGCGCCAGCTGGCTGCGGTACAGCGGCGCGGCACCGCCCTTGGTGTAGACGGCGACCGGATGCGGGTGGTCGGGCGTCAACTGCGAGTATCGGCGAATCTCCCACGGCATGCCGACGGTCGAGGCCATGTTGCCGGCGAAGGAGGCGGGCTTGAGCCACTGACGCGTCTGCTCTGGCGACAGGCCCGCCGTGCGAGTCAGCAGCGCGTGGGCAAACTTGGACAGGTCTCTGGCAGAGGAGACGAGCCCGCCCTGAGGCGCGTTGACGCCGTAGTCGGCGCCCCAGCCGTTATCGCCAGGCGGGATGACGGCCCTGCTGGAGTCGCCGGGCGAGGGGCGCGTGGACATGAGACCGAGGGGCTTGGAGACGAATTCGTGCACCTGCTCGGTGTAGTTGAGGCCGGTATGCGCCTCGACGGCCAGGGCGATGACGGCAAAGGCGGCGTTGGAGTACGCCGGTCGAGCACCGGGTGGCACGACGGGATACGACTCGCGCAGGCCGGTTTGCAATTCTGTCTTGTCAGCAGATCGCATGTGCAGTGGGTAGGGAGGGGGAGACGCAGAACGCACGCTGGGCTGTACAGCCCTGGTTGAGACCGATGACACCGCACGGAGGATATTCAGACTCGTCGATGGGCGGGAACCCGAGGGCGAGGTAGACGTCCTTGAGGAAGTAAAAGTCGGAGAAGCCATCTATCTGCAGTCAGCACAGCACGGACTAACCCGGGACCTGTACTGTTCCTATCAGCAACGCACAGTTGGTTGGCACGCCTGCCATCTGCGAGGCCAGCATCCGGAGCGTCACGGCGTCCCAGTGCACGCTCCCGCTCCCGCTCAGCAGCGGGAGGTACGTCGTGACCGGCACGTCAAGGTCCAGGCCGGCCCGAAGCAAGATGAAGTCCGTCACGACTTTGGAGATGCTACCGATGAGGTACTGCGAGTCGACGTCGACGAGCCCCGCGCCGCCACCAAGGTTGCTCTCGGCGCGGTGGTGGTGCTGCCAGAGAGGCCGGTCGCCGTCCGCGGAGGAGACGACGGCCACGGAGAAGGACAGGTTGGCTGCTGCCGAGGCTGGCAGGGAGACGGCACCGGAGGCCATGCCATCGAGGACGCGCGAGAGGTCCACGGCGGCCCGGCGAAAGGCGGAGGCGTCCCCGAGACGACCGGGCTTGGGCAGCACAGGGCCCTCGGGCCGGCAGTTGAGCTCTGCGGCGACGAGGCCGCCAAAGAAGAAATGAGCGAGGAGTTTCATGGCGAGTATAGGGGCTTATTGAAATTGGAGAATGATCATGAATCCGTAGCCTTTTTCTTTTATAGAGAGCGATTATATACATTTATATACATTTATGTAGCCAACTTTTCAGCGTGGCCGACTCAACTTGCACGCTTGGGTTTACTTGCCAGCTCCTAGTGCGATACGAAATACGCCTTGTCGCGGGACCCAGCAAAAAAGCGATACGAAATACGTAGTCGGGTAAAGATGGGATGTAGTCCCACGCTAGAAGAGAGAGAAGGAGAAGAAGAAGAAAAAAATACGATGCATGCGATGTAGAAGATGGATGAGTAGATGACGTTGCGAGTTTCAGCTGCTCTTGATGGGGGTGACTTGTTACTTGTGCGCGTGACTGGACTGGGACAACGCACGGCACACGGCTACATTGGCAAGCCATGGGTCTGTCTGGTGCATGGTGTATAGAGGAAATAGTATAAATAAAGTTATATATATACGGGTACCCGTCTAACCAAAAGCGTTGTTTCGTAATCAATAACTCGTTATTCACAACCGATACAAGAAAAAACACCAATCACCCTGTACCGCCATCACGCCCACGACAACCTCACGGGGCGAGCTCGCAATCGCGGTCGAAAAAGGACCACTTCCAGCCGGTGTAGGCGCCGCCAATGTTGAGAGAGGTGATGGGGGTGTCAAAGAGCCAGCAGTTGTGCTCGTTGCCGTCGAGCGAGCCGGCCTCGAACGTCTTGCAGTTGGCGTCGGCCTTGCAGGCCTGCTGGCAGTCGCCGAGGGTGGTGAGGCGCAGGCTCTGGATGGGCTTGGTGATGAAGCTGCCCTGGAGGCCGCAGCGGGAGGCGACGTCGCAGTCGCGGTCGTAAAAGTTCCAGCTGAAGCCGTCCTGGGCGGCGCCAATGTCCATCTCGGAGAGGCCCTGGGGGAAGAGCCAGCAGTTGTTGCCGTCACCGTCGACGGTGCCGGCCTCGAAAGACTTGCAGAGGTTGCCGCGGGCGCGGCACGCGGCGGCGCACTCGTCGATGCTGTCGGCCTTGGTGGCGTGGCTGGGGGGCGTCACGAAGCTACCAGCGATGCCGCACCGCGTGCTGGTCGATGTGGTGGTGTTGGTGGCCGATGTCGTGTTGAGGCTGCTGGTGGAGTTGAAGAGCGGACGGTTAGTAGGCAGCAAGGCCGGCGTTGTCGTTCGGTTGGAAGCAGCGGTGGCATTGGCCGAGCTTGTAGGAAAGCCGCTGGTGGGCAGCGGGAGTCGGTAGTCGGTGGTGCTGTTGTGTCCTACGCCGGTGGTGCTCGAGTTGAAACGGCCGGCGGAGAGAGCGGTGGCTGAGTTGGCAGTCGCCTTGGGGCCCGTGGTGGTGGAATTGAGAGGCGCGGTGAAGCGGGTGGACTGGGAGCTGCTGCTGCCGCTGGTTGACGGGTCATCGGTGGTGGAGGATTGGTCGTCGGTGGTAGTGGTGGACAGCGAGGTTGTCAAGGTTGTCAGGAGCGATGTGGTGCTCGACTTTGTGGATGAGGAAGACGAGGTAGTGGTAGTGGTTGTCGTCGTCGTCGTTGACGAGGTTGTCGTGGTAGTGGAGGAAGTCGTGGTGGTAGAGGAGGTGGTGGTGGTGTTGGTAAAGTTGCTCCAGTTCTGGGAGACAATCTCGCCGTGCTGTCTGGGAGCCCAGGCATGGTGGGAAGAGGCGGCGGCGAGAGCGAGGTACTGAGCCGCCGCGGCCGCCGCCAACAGGATCCCCTTGGTCTGCATCTTCAACCGCCTTGTTGAGGGATACAAGGAGAGCTGTATAGGAAGAAGAAGAAGCAGGCTGGGGAGGAGTGGGAAGGGTACGATGGACGAGGCGGGAGGGGACGAGTAGAAAAAGGACGGGCCATGGCTTCTCCAGGATCTATCTCGTTAGTTGGCGGCCGAGTTGGCATATAGCGATCCACCAAGCGTGGGCGAGTTGATCTTGCCCAGAAGAGCAGTTCTCCTCCGCACCGCTCGCGTCATGCAGAGAACGGTCGATCGTCTAATCCCGGTATAGGCTTGGTGCGTAGTCGAGGATGGAACGAGCGAGCAGCGCAGCACAAGGCAGCATAGCGTAGGCTCTGGCTCTGACTTTGTCCCAGCCGGGCTAGGAAGTAAACGGTATAATAATAAGCCACTGATTGGGTGGGAACAATAAGCCGACTCGCGTGGACCGAGGCGTGCTAATTTGTCGCCAATAATAGTTGACCTGGAGATGGGGAGACGGGGGTGGAAGCTGGGTTCAGCGCGGAAACGGACTGGGGTGGGATTTTAGACTTTGCGCTTGATGGGAGAGGCTCAGCTTGGCCCCTCCCCTCCCCTCCTGGAATATGGAAATGGCAAGGTTCTTTGATCTTTTATCATTGCTGCAGAGTTTTCGATGATACTGGCCCGCGTGGGGGTTGCTTTGATGAAATTGGGTGGAGGAAAGAAAGCCTGTTTGCTGGTTAGATGGAGAGCGCAGAATGAACCACC
Organism: Cordyceps tenuipes; assembly: GCA_025583755.1. Lineage (NCBI taxonomy): Eukaryota > Fungi > Ascomycota > Sordariomycetes > Hypocreales > Cordycipitaceae > Cordyceps > Cordyceps tenuipes. The sequence goes on from JANZYN010000048.1 coordinate 29,897, forward strand.
GGTGCTTAGCAACGACCTGGTGCCTACAAACAGGCAGAGAGACGGACAAAAATGCTGATGTGACGATGAACGCCACCGCCTTGGTTCCGAGGTACCCGCATGATTCTTCTTGTGATTCTTCTTGTGATGGATGGATGGCTGGTGGCTGGCGCTGTTGATTGATCGCTGTGGATGGAGTCAGATGTTTTTTTTTTGGTGCCGAGGCAGGCCTGGCTCAGGTCAAAGCGCCTCCGCATTCTTTCCCCACAAAGAGCCTCGACTCGACAACGTCGTCCATAAAAAAATTTAAATAACCCAATCCGTTCATCCATAATAATGCACAATCATAAATAATCCTTGCATTACTTCCCCGCCCCCAGCCAACCCCGCAAACTACAACTATGCCCACCCATCAAATCGATTGTAATGCAATGCATGTATTGGCCAAGGACTGTGCCAGCAATCCAAAAATCGAACAATTGAACAATTGAGCAAGTGAAAACTCAATTTCTCCCTCTTCACTTCTGCAGCGGACGAGCCGACGGTGGCTTTCCCTAGTCGATCCATTTTCTATACCCCCCCGCATCTGTATCCCATCTACTCCTCCTCCATACAGATACTCTTCCCGCAGTAGTATTCAGCCACATTGCCCTTCTGCAGTCCGACGGTCCCAATGTAGCTCCGGATGCCCGTCCGCCTATGGCTTGTCCTCAACTGCCCAGCCATCATTTCTTCGTTGTTGTACTCGTATAGCCGGCTCAGCTGCCCGCCGACGAAGCCGTAACCTCATCCAGCAAGACAATCTTGATGTCCGTCTGCAAATGGCCAATGTAGTTTTCATTATGCACTCAAGAATGTTTCAACTCAAAAAGAGTCAGGCTAAATCCGCATCATCCATCTACCCCACGTTCGCCCCGGATGGGTCAGTTGACAGGGCCATTGGCCATGACCTGATTGTTGCAGTCCAGCACCCAACCCTTTGAAGCATTCATCTGGCAGCACCCACTGTGGTGTATATATTCATACCGAGACCCGAACAATCGAATACAAGATAATCCTGCGTGCCCTGCCCACCGAGTAGCTTCGCCTTCACCACCGAATACAGACTCTGGAGTAGCCAGCATCTTATACATAGACAGAATCCGGGGACGACGGGGAAAGTACACAGAGTTTTCTAATTTTAGGGATATATCGTGTGAGACCTTTACATAATATTTTCCTGATGCTGTCGCATTTTATCTGAGCCAACTCGCATTCCATGCCCGCCCCTCTTCTATAACAGTGAAGGCTTCCTAGGCGTAACCTCGAGATGCTTCCACCGTCTGACGAAAGGCCGAGTCAATGGCTTCGAGACCCAGTGTTTCAATTACCGAAAAGAACTGTACAAAAGAAATTCCGATGCTCGTACCCAGTACCGCTTGTAGTAAGATGGCAGCCCGCAACAACAGCATCCTGCGCGACCTGAACAGTCCGAGCACCCATCAAAAGAAGGAGCCTTCCTTTACTTGAACTTTTTCAATAGCTCATCCTTGTCCACACTCGAATTCACCAAATCTGTAAACAAGCCGCCCTTTTGATACAGCTCCGCCGGCCGGCCGCTTTCCTCCACCCGTCCGTTTTCCACTACCAGCAGCTTGTCAAAGTCGGCAACAGTCGCGAGACGGTGTGCTACGACGATGAGCGTCGCCTTACCATCCGCCGCAGACCGGAGTGCGAGCTGGACAGCTGCGTCAGCATCCGCATCCAAAGCGCTCGTCGCTTCGTCCATGATGATCATGTGCCGATTCGCGAGAAGCACCTGTGCGAGTCGCAGCATCTGTCGCTGCCCTTGGGACAGCTTCATCCCGCCATGGCCAACTTCGAAATCAAGCTTGATGGCTGTTGAAGCGTTAGATTTTGACCCTATCGAAACCCCAGTAGTAGCAGTGGAAGGAGTGTCCTGGGTTTCGCCGCTTTTTTGCTTGATCGAAAAACAAACAGTAGAGAGAACTTTTTGAATCTCATCTTCGGTGTGCATGCCAGCCGGGTCGACAACCTCGCGCAAAGTAGCTCCAAACAGATAGGGATCCTGCGATATCACCATGAGCTTTCTTCGAAGCTCCTTCACATTGACAGTTGTCAGATCCACGCCATCTATGGTGATGCTTCCCTCCATCTGCAAATGTCGTGTCAGTGCCAGTATGAGGGACGACTTGCCCGCGCCAGTCCGTCCTACGATGCCGACCCGTTCCCCTGGCTTTACTGAAAACGAAACGTCCTTGAGCAAGCATTGTTCGAAATCCGTTTCGGGGCTTGCCGTCAGTCCAGAAACTTCCAGCTCGCCATGTGGCGGCCAAGATTCAGGGAGATTCTCTCCGTCCACCCTCTCCGCGGGCAGGCCCGCATACTCGTGCACTCTGCCAACACTAACCATGTCGCCCTCGATGTCGACCAGACGCTGCAGTAGCTCTGACATGATCTTGCTAAACTGGTTGGCAAACAAGAGCGCAACGCCGGTAGAGCCTGCATCCGCCTGCGTCGCCACTGCGCCAACTGCGATGCTTGTGATGAACAGCGCACCAACGGCCGCGAGTTGGAGCTTCATCATTTCCCCGCAGAGGCTAAAATACCACATGTAGCGTGTCCGAATGTCGAGATGCGCGTATATGTCGTGGAGAAAGTAGTTGCACATGTTGAATGTGCGCAGCGTCAGCAGCGCATTGGTTTTTTCGAGATCCTGCATCCGCTGATAGAAGGCCCCGGTGCCACGGTCGCTCAATATCTTGAGTTTCTTTGACACTGGCAGCATCCGATATGTGATTTTGTAATAAAGAAAGAGCAGTAGCAGCGTGGCTAGGGTTTGATAGTTGGAGATAGAGGCACTGCATACGTTCATTAGCTTGCATCTATGACATGACAAGTCGGCCGGGTAACATACCTTGTGAACAGTATAATCAGCACGCCCATCCCACTTCGCAGAGCTTCTAGAATATCTTCTAGAAGTTTTCCGTCCAGCTTGCGCACATCAGGGCCGAGTCTAGTCGCAATATCCCCTCTTGAAGTCTTTTCTAGCCACTGCAGTGGGGAATGGAAGACACCGAGCAACGCCGCCTCCGCCATCGGCGATGATGCGCGGAGGCCAAGATACAGCGACAAATATATAATAGCAGCGCTCACAATACTGTTTGCAGTGGAGATCAAGAGATATGCGCCCCCGAAGTATGCAGCATCTGATTCTTGGTAGCCGTCGGCCGCGCTGAGCATCTCGAATCGGGTTGTCCAGTGTTGCAGCCATCGTGTTCGGGAATATTCTAGTGCCGTCGACACGGCCAGCGTGACCAGTGCAAATAAGACGACCTTGACACCTCCGATAGCCCGATAATATGTTGTGTATGGATTTCGAGAAGCGAGAATTGGAGTAACCCTGCTTTTTGGCTTCGGTCCGGCTTGGGGCTGTGGCATTCTCTCTGCAGGAGCCTCATCTCGAGCAACGATGTCAGCAAATTTGCTATTCAAATGATCCGTCTGCTCGGCGTGCCCGTCCTCAATAGTCACAGTCATGTCAGCTTTTATGGCCTGATGTGTCGCCAAGATCCTCGTTCGACCCTGAGCGAGCGTTCCGCACAGGGCCTTTTCCACCAGCCATTGCCGCACTTCTGTGTCCACTGCGGACAGGACATCATCGAGGAGAATGACTTTTGCAGGGGAGTATAGTGCTCTGGCGAGTGCGACTCGCCATGCCTGTCCACCACTCAAGGGGATTCCTTTTGCACCAATCATAGTGCTGTCTCCATCTGGCAGAGTTGCGATATCTTTTTCCAGAGCGCAGCAGTGAATCGCTGCTTGGTAGCGGTCCGCGTCAAACGGCAGGCCAAAGAGGACGTTCTCTCGTACAGTCTTGTTATCCATCCAGGGTGATTGCGTAACGATTGCCATTTTTTGGTCACACTTCTCTGGGTCATAATCAACTCCAAGTTCGGCGGCGTGCGGCACTGGCGCACGGAACTCGCCAGAGAGAAGCGCAGCTTCGCCTGCAATGGCAGTCAGGAGGAGACTTTTCCCCGCGCCCGTTTTTCCAGTGACCACGCTGAGTTGCCGAGGGGGGAACCGGAGCGACGCCCTGAGCTCGAATTCGCCATCCGCTCGGGCGTCCTTGTTCCACGCCATAGCCGCATTTGCCAACAAAATATCCTCAGACACAGTTTCGGTGGTCCTTTCCGCTTCGGGAGTCGCGAAATAACCTTGCAGCCTTTGCAATCCATTCCATCCTTCCACCCAGTCTGATACCTGAAATGGCAGCGACGCAAGGCTGGCTTGCAAGTCATGGAGCAAGCTTAAACATGCAAATGCGACCGCTGCTGTCATTCTCTCGCCTCTGAGAGTGCATAGATAAAGCGGCACTCCGGCCAGAACGGCCGAAACGACACCACTGACCAATTTTGAAGCACAGATGAGGAGCGAATGCTTCCTGCGCAGCCTCAGCTCCTTGCTTCGGATTTCTCTGGCCTTCATCATCCACTCGTCTTCAGCGGCAGATAGCTTTATCTGACGAATTGCTAGCAGGGCATTGGCAATCACGGCTGAGTTTTCGCCGGTCTGCTTGTACAATGCCTCCTCCGTTTTGTGATGGTGCAGGGCAATTATCGCGTCGATTACCATGAAGAACAAGGCCAAGCTCAGTGTGGGGACCAGAACTCGCCACCCAACCAATTTATTCAGAAAGATGAGTGTAGTGAATAGCTTTGTGATAATGTTCGGCACCCTGTGGGAGTGGGTGAAGACCATGGAAGCTTTTGCTCTAAAGTCATTGTTAGTAGATTTCAAGGCGGTGGAGAAATGCAGCTTACCCGTCCCTCCGCATCCCTTTGAAGATTGATGACATGTCGTTCTTATCCTTAAATGACTTGTCGTCCTTCTTGGACGACTTGTCGTCCATCATGTTAGGCATTCGGAGAGTCTTGTCACACACCAGAGACATCAGTATCATCCGCGTGGGAGAAAAAAGCTGACAGCTCGAAAACCAGTCCGACATATATCCGAGCCATGCAGTGAAGAATTTACTGCCACCGAGGGCCATGGCCAGATAGAACCCGTGCGAAGTGCTCGATGACTGCGTGTCGAGATATCCCAGCAGTTTGTAGGTGACATATTGCGGCACAATCGATACAGCGGTTTCAGCGACGGTGAGGATCCAGTTTATTATCATGGGCTGTCGAAAGTGCCGAAGTAGTGATCTCGTCAGCGATGCAGCACGGTTGCGGCGCTCTGCATACCGCTTTGCCTGCGTGGCTGCTTTCATCGAGGTGGGGAGCACAGGAAGGTTGTCGCACTGGTCGTCGAGCGAGCCAGCAGCCCAAGTGAAGCTGATCCTTTCCAGTAAAGAGGCTGACTCTTGGCGATCAACCAGCTTACCATCAATGAACTGGTCGGCCGACCGGGGAACGAAAAGGTGCGCGGAGAGCACTGACAGAGCAGCCAGTCCTTGTGTGATGGCAGCATCTCCATGATATAGCGCCACGAGATGAATAGCACTCATAACGGCCCCAATAACACTTGATATGAATCGTGCTTCATAGTTGCCTTCAGCGAGCACAACGACGGTTTGAGAAGCAAGCATCACCTAGAGAGTAAGCCACGGAGCCAGCCACATATGAGGGGATACATACCCAAGAAAAGCTCGCATGACCTAGCCGGACTGACTGAGCAATAAAGTAGCATGAAGCAGCCAGCCCGACCAACAGTGCCGCTCGGCGATAAGGAGAGAGCTCGGCATGCCTAGGTGATTCGCGGCGCGGCCACCATGTGGTCACGAAGCTGAGAACCCGCAAAGCCGAGATCAGCGTCTTTGCAAGAGTTTCTGTGTATTCTCTGTCAAAGATGGTATTCGTGGAGTATTCCATTTCGATAGTGCTGTTTGATGGCAGTAGTAGATGAGTTGCCTCCAACTCTGGGTTGGGTGGCGGGAGGGGTCGTCCTATTTGTGGTTATTTCTCGTAGGCGCCCAACAGGGCCCCAGGTTACACGTAATGAATATGTGACGGCGAGTAATTTGTGATTCCATAATTAGAAAGAAAGGAGAGTAGCAAAAGACTCTTGTGCACGCGTCACTGCCATGGCATAGAGTAAAAGGGCACATCAGCCAGGTGCTACGACTTTCGCATTACACAGAAACCGGCTGTGGCGCCCCTGGGGTGGCGTTGTATGAGATGCGTCCCGCTGGTAAGAAGAACAAGGCCACGACAGCCCCTGTACGTGCCTCTGGATAGTGATGCGTGCCTGGGCCGGGTGATGTCCAGCCCGCCCCCTGCCAGCCGCTCATCCCTTTAAGCTGGGCACCGTCCGACATTGGGATAACACAGTTAATCTCACCGTACGGGTGCAGGTGGTACTGGCCGCGCAGGACGTCTTGGTGGCCCGCGCGGGGGTCCATGTAGACGGTGGTGATGCTGCAGAAGCGCGTAGCCTCAGTGGGCGGGCTGATTCGTGTGCGCCGGTAGTGCGCGCCCTGCACTTCATCCGTGGCGACCCAGCCCTCGTTGTTGTCGAGACCTTGGCGGATCAAGCGGGCAAAATCATCATAGAAGGCGTTACCGGGGCCGTACTCGCGGTTGAGACGTTGCTCGAGATCGCAGCCAGGGGTGCTGTTTGCAATCGCAGATCATCCGATGGTTAGTGGTGGCGGGCGGCCAGGTGGATATGCGCCCACTTACAGATTCTCGACTTCAGATAAAAATTCGGAGGCACGTTGGATGAGCTTTTGGCAATTCGGATGCGTGCTGGAAGACATTCCGATAGAATCATGTGTTGATGCTGGTGGCAAAATGAGAGGGGCAAGCTCACTAGGCAAACGCAGACCTTGTAGCGGCTGGTCACAGTATCGCGGAGAGCATCTTCAGTACGTAAGACCATACCACTCTTAACGGAAAGGGTTTAGCAAGCCATTGTTATATTCAATCTACATGGACGCTATTGAATTCGTATCAAAACCCATTACTTGTATCCATTCACATACTTGTACCTTGTTGTGGGCAGCTAGGCAGCCATGACCAGGCCAGCGACAGCAGCAATACCGGCGATGATATTGGCCGTTGCAGCGGCGGCGGCGCCGCTGGACAGTGAGCTGGCAGGCGCGCTGGTAGTCCTGGAGCTCGATACCTGAGAGCCACTCACGCCAGTTCCGGTGCCAGTGGTGCCCGAAGCCGTGGAATTGCGTGTGCTGCTGTGCTGCGAGGTCGTGCCGGATGTGTGGGAAGTTGGCGCAGGTGAGGGTGCCGAGGTGGTAGAGCTACATTGGGTCAGTAATCTTCCAACCCAATATATTGAGGCAACTCACCCTGTGGGTATGGTTTGCGTTGGATCGCCGGTGATGACGGGGATTGTGAATATACCCGTGTCAGTGGTTGGGAGCGGGGTAAACGAGACAATTGGCTGGATGATGCTGAGGCTGCGGGTAGGCGTCGTTTCGCCTCCAGTCTGAACAGGATTGGAGTTGGACGGGGAAACGTCGCTACTCGAATTGTGAGCTGAGCTGCAGGATTCGGCATGGATACGAACGGGTGAGCCTACCGAGGAGCGACAGCGCTGACCACAGCAGCGAGTGAGAGGAGGGCAAGCTTCATGGTGGAATAAGAATCCGCATGGAAAAGATATTGTAGATGAGAGGAACAGCGACGATGCTGGAGGACGTAGATGTGATTTTAAAGACAAGCTGACAAGCGGGTTACGCGGCTCGCGGGCGATCGAGACCGTGGCGATGGTTGCGCTCCTGCCAAATTTGGAAGCCCCGTTACGATGGTGTGGGAGACAGTGCCATTGATAGGAACTTTTGCGGTTATGGCGTAATTCGCACTGTGCTTTGCACAGTAGAGTGATACCCTGGATACGAGATGGACAAGTGTGGCCTGCCTTTTAGGTGACGGATGTGCGGAGTGGCAATGCACCTGGGTGATACTGCGCGAACTATTCTGGGACTTTGGCGTACTGGGTGAAGATCTTCGTAGTAGGTGCCCTGTCTGTTGTTATGCGTAATCCACCGTCTCAAATAGCCAGCTGCCGAGGATGAGGCGGTTTTGTGCCACCAGGAAGTGCTATCGCTTCGCTATCGCTTCCACTATAAATACCCTACACAGCACGCATAAACTTCAAGTTGCGGCCTTGTACGTGGCCAAGACAATAAATACTCTTTCTGAGTCTGTGACATGGCTGGCTGGCTGGCCTGTCTTGGCCGCATAGAGTAGTTTATGGGTCGCGGAGCGGCACGAGCCTTGCTGGAGACTGTTATGTTTTGTGGTAGAAGATTTCGAGATTTGTTTTTACGGTATGTGCTTCTGAAATTCAAAGAGGATTCTAGGAGACAAATTCTGCAAACGTCGTCAGCTGGTAAGATGGACGGATGGACGGCACAAGGTGACATCATTGGTAGAGCAGTACTCTGTACTTGCGGGCTGGTTGGTTGTCGAGTGTGGCGCAGTGGGGCTGGTGACTGGGTGAGGTGTTTCGCTGGGCAGTTTCTGAGCGCTCACACATTTGCGTCATCATAAAGGGGATTTCGTTCTCTTTCATTATTCTACAGTTGGGCTACGCCATCGAGGCTGTGCTTCCGGATGGAACCTTATCAAGGAGGGCTATTGAGAATGCCATAACGTGGTACATGGCAACGACACCAGGGCCCGGGGCGGCCGATGGTGCAGCCTGTTGGATGGTGTACGGGTATCCGTTGAGTCAAGACAAAACTGCCGAATTACTTGCTACCTTGGCAGGTAAGGTAGTTAGTTGCCTAGTAAGTTAGTACTCACCGACCTGCCCCCTTGGGTACACAGAAGTTGTTGCGAGTGGCGCAGCAGCTGCAGCAACATCAGTCCAACAAAGAGCGAGCAAGCATATCCGTAGCTACTAACTAGGTAAGTAACTAACTAACTAGTGCAACCAAACAAACTCGACACCATCTTCTTCTCATAATAATCAAGAGACCCGGTCAATAGCATAAATCGCTTCTTTCCACGACCAGGGTCTGACTGCTTGCCCCCCTCCATCTGCCCCAGCGCCACAAGCCGCTGCCCGGGCACAACGCCACTAATTGCCCGGCCTCCTCCACTTGCTAACATTTACTGCCGTCATGGCTGCCCCTCCTCAGCATCACGCCCCGCCCTCCAATTCTCTTCCACAGTCTTCGTCTTCCCCTGCCTCGCCCGTTTACCGCCTAAACCAACCGCTTTGTCCCAGAAATCACTACCCAATTCATATCGAGTCATCCGTGCTTTCGTCACTTAAGGGATATATACACGATACGCACTAGCTACATCCTGACCCCATCCCGACCCCCGGTACCCTAGCTACCTTCTCCCTGCCTACTGCCAACTTCAAGTTCAACGCAGCCCACCGATCCGCCGCATCACTTGCTCATTTGCGCACTTGCTCACTTGCGCATTTGCTGAGCTCGGTGCCACCTTGTTGCAGTTATCTGACGCTTCGCCTCGCTTGTTACACCCGCTTCTCCACCGACAACTCACATTCTTCATCTCGCATCTTCACATCCTCACATCCTCACATCCTCACATCCTCTCAACCTTTTCAACCTTTGCAACATACCCCTCATTCATCAGCACCAGCCTACCTATCCAGTCCACTGCACCAGACTGAGGGCCTTCACTGCCCATGGCCTCCTACGACCCCTATGACCGGGACTATCCCCGCCAATATGTTCGCGAAGAGCGTCGAGAACCTGCCCGCGACCGGTTCCTCGACCCGCGCGACTTTCCCAAGACACACTCGCGCGATCTAGTTCCCCGACAAGACAGCGACCTGTCCGTCGAAGAGATACGCCGCGACTTTCCACCCCCAACCGGGAGAGACATACGCCGCGCCCGCTCTGCTGGCCCCTGGGAGGATGACTACGGCCGCCCTCGTGGCTACGGCGGCTACGACCGCTACGACCGCTATGATCCACGATATGACCACGAGCGAGACCGAGACTATGACCGCCGTCATCGTCCTGGCCCCAGCAGCAGCGGCTACCAAGACGAGGAACGCGCCAAGAAGGACAGGGCCAAGGCCAAGCAGGAAAAGATCATCGCAGCAGTCGCTGGCGCTGCTTTGCTCGTCGGTGGCAAAGAGCTATATGACCGCCACGAGGCCAAGGAAGGCGGCAGCGATGTTCACCGAAATGCCCTCTCCTCAGCAGCGCTTGCTGGCTTTGGTGCCCTCGCCGGCTATCAAGGCGCCGAGTACTATAGCAAGCAGCAGGCTAAAAAAGATCAGAAAGCCAATCTTCTCCTTCACCGCGGCCGGGATGGGCAGCTCAATGACTACTACTCGGACGAAGAGGATGGCAAGGAAAAGAAATCCAACAAGAATTTCCTCGAAAGCGCGCTGGCTGCCACCGGACTCGGCGCCGCTATGAAGCAGTTTACAGGTGGTGGTGACGACAAGTCTCGTCGTGGCAGCCCCAACAGATCGCGCGCCGGCTCAAAGGAGCGCAGCAGCGGAGGCAACAAGATCCAGAAGGCCGCCATGGCCTCTCTGCTTGCCGGTGCTACCGAGGCATTCCGTGTGGCCAAGGAGCCTGGTGGTTGGCGCGGTGAAAAGGCCAAGCGCGTGTTTACCGCCGCAGCCGGTGCAGCCACTGTCGATGCGGCGCACGGCAGCGACAAGGGAACCTTTGGTCTCGCCGAGTCTGTTATCGGTGGTCTAGTCGGCAACCGCCTCATCAACGGCTCCAAGAGGGACATTGAGGAGGACGAAAAGACGGGCCGCAGCCGATCTCGGTCGCGGGCACGTTCCAAGAGTCGCGGCCCTGGTGGAGCTGGTCTTGCCGCACTTGCGACGGCTGGCCTCGGCGCTCTCGGTGCCAAGAAGGTCCTTGATCGTTCACGATCTCGCAGCCGCAGCCGACGTCCAGATTCCTATGACTCCAGAGACGCATCTCCCGATCGTCGCCGACAGCGCAGCAGAAGTCGCAGTGTCGTCGACCGCGCCCGCAACAGCCTTGCCAGGCTCGGAATCGGCAGTGCTGATGCTGGTCCCGCCGACGACCACCGGCGTCGCGACCAAGACGATTTTGCCGATGGGTACCGCCACCGGTCCCGGCGCCACTCGGACGACTATGACGAGAGAGATGGGCGAGATGGGCGAGATGGGCGAGACGGCAGAGGCGGTAGAGACGGCAGAGATGGTAGAAGCGACAGAAACAGCAGAGACGAAAGAGACGACAGAGACTACGCACGGGCTCCCAAAGGTGGTCGTGATCGGTCAGCTTCGCGGACCCGTCGCCATGGAGGCCGTTCCGATTACGGCTCTGACACAGATCTGGGAGACTCAGAAGACGATGAGAGAAAGGCAAAGAAAATGAGAGGTAAGCAATTGATCACTTCAGGTCTCGCTGGTGTCGCCACGATCCACGCTGCACATGAGATTTTTGAGAGCTTGGAAAAGCGGAAAGCCAGACAAAAGGCTGTCAAAGATGGCCAGTTGTCCAAAGTGGCCGCGAAACAGCTCAAGACAAAGGCTCTCGTCAAGGACGCAACGGCGATTGGTATTGCCGCAATGAGTATTCGAGGTGCCCTCAACAACGTCAAGGAAGCCAAGGAGCTGCAGCACGAGTGTAAAGACTTTCAGTGTGAAAAGGCCCGTCGTCATGAGAGGCGAGAAAGGCGTAGGAAGCGCCAGGAAATGGGGCCGCGCCGTCGATCTGGCAGTCTTCCTGCGCCGCGAAAGCAAAGGTTGATTGACTGGGACGACGATATCCCTCATTACGACGATGAGTTTTACACTACGCGGCCTGCAGCTCCGGCGATGCGGCATCGTCCACTCTGAAGGATCAAACAACGGTCATGCGTGCCACGTGGCAGCGCAGGGCACGGCTTTGTTTTGCTTTACTGTGCGGCTTTCCAGGACCAGGCAATCTATTGGCTTGAGATTTGTGGCGTCTGCGAGATTTAGCGTTGCACCAAAGAGACCCTTTGCTCTTTCCCACGTCCAAGAATTGAGACTAATACGTGATGTGATTAGACCATCGTCGATACTAGGTGGAACGGTCCACGACAGAGCAACGGGACGGGGCCCGACGCCGACGACGCCAAAGCAGGGAGAGCGGCATAGTGCAGGCTGCAAATATAGGGATTTGATGCGTGGCGGTGCCGGATACCCGGGGAGAATCTAAATTGAGGCAATAGAGGCGGCAGGCCAAGACTTGAAAGGGTTGATACTGGCAGCCGCTTTTTTGATGATTTAATGAGTGCGATCGCTAGATACGGATACCTGAACGAATTTACGCGTTTGTTATTATTGTTATTATTTTTGTATTATTGACAGATATTTTGACTGACCAGTAAATATCTACCCATGATAATGGCCAACCCAAAGAAGGGGGGTCTGCAGCTGTGGTCTGACAATGACATCACCACTTTAAAATAGCTGGAGCCCCACTGGCTGTGACAAACAGGATTTTGTGCGAATAGATGCGGTGTTGTATGTAAGTCCTGGGTTACCACCCAAAAGGCCCAAAACTGACCAATACGAAGCCCGAGGCATTTGTAAACCATGATTCGTATATTGATTGCACCACCTTTCTTCTCCATCTTGAAAATAGTAAATAAAAAACACCGCTAATGTACAACAACAACAACAACAACAACAACGCCACGAGGGAGGGTAGGGTAGGCCTCACGACAGGCTGCCGCCCGTCTGCTTCCAGCTCTGCGCCATGGCCAGCATGTTGGACAGGTTGCCTGCCTGCTTGTCGTCGGCGGGGAAGACGTAGTCGACGTACTCCTCAAAGGCGTCCTCGTCGCCGTCCACGCGCCGTCTGCGCTTGACGCGCCGGGGCATCTGCGCCTGCACGCGGTCCACGTCGGCCTCGGCGCCGTGCGTGCGCTCAAACGACAGCCACGCGTTGAGCAGAGCCACGCGCTCCTCCTTGAGGTCCTTGTCGCGCATGCGCTTGTGCGCCCGCTCGAACACGGCCCGGGTGCGCGCCTTGGCCGCCTCGCTCACCGCCTGCTCCTCCTCCTCCTCCTCGCCCTCCTCTTCCTCGCCCTCCGGGATGTTGACCTCAAAGTGCGCGTAGCTGATCCACACCTTGACGTGGTCCGTCTTGTCCAGCAGGCGCTCGTACAGCGCCCGCGCCCGCTCGTACTCGCCCTCGCCCTCCTCAAAGTCAATGTACGCCTTCCAGAGAAGCTCCGGCATGTCGAGCGGGTCCTGCGCGACGGCGAGCTCGAAGATGGCGCGCGCGCGGTCCGTGTCCTCGAGAGCCGCCTCGAGCTCCGCGAACCGGATCCACGTCGTGCAGTTGGCCGGGTTGTGCTCCACGTGCTTCTCGTACAGCGTCCGGCACCGCCCAAACTCGTACAGCCGCCGCTCCAGGTCCACGTAGCCGACGAACAGCCGGTCCTTCGGGCACGTCCCCAGGGCCCGGCCCAGCAGCTTGCGCGCCGCCGTCAGCTGGCCTTGCCGGATCTCGAACTGCGCCGCCAGCAGCCACACCTTGGCGAACGTGAACCGCTTGTGCGGCACCAGGCCCAGACACGCCGCGTAGATCTGCCGCGTCCGCTCCGCGTCCCCGCCCTCCGTCTCCTCCCAGATGGCGTAGAATATCCACAGGTAAATGTACCGTCGCCAGTGCCGCTTCTCTTGCGTCGGCGGCACCTGCGCCACAGCACGCTCGTACACGTCACGCACCCGATCGGCGTCGCGCGACGTCTCCTCCAGCGCCGCATAATCAAACCAGGCGTCGTAGTTCTTGGGGTTCTCCCGCACCAGGTTCTCGTAGTGAACGCGCCGCTTGCTCAGCACCACATCTTCGACACCGTCCTGGTCGCCAAACTGCTTCTCAAAGGTCGTGTAGTTCTTGTGCAGCGCAGCCGACTTGGAGCGCGGTAGCCGGTCGAGGGCGTACTTGTAGATGGCGCGAGCACGCTCGTATTCCTTGAGCTTGGACTCGAAGCGGGCGTAGGCGATGAACAGCTTCTCGTCGACAAACTCGTCGCCAAGCGCCTCGACCGCGTTTCCAAAGACGTCACGCACAAGGTCGCTCGTGCCGAACTCCTCCTCAAATTTGGCCCACTTGATCCAGTTCCGCGGCTCAGGATGAATCTGCGTAAACATGCCAAAGATCTCACGTGCCCGCTCGAACTCGCCGTACCGCTTCTCAAGCTTGATATATGCGCTCCAGGCTGCCTCATCAGGCTGCCACTGCATCCATCGGTCAAACACCTGGCGCGTGCCGGGGACGTTGCCCAGCATCTCCTCCATGTAGACGTATTTGTACCACAGCTTGTCGACGCGGGGCAGGCGGGTGACGGCGCGGTCGAGCAGGTTTCGGGCATGGTTGACATTGCGTGTCTTCATCTCGGCCTCGATGTAGCGCACCCATAGCTGCACCGAGTTGGGGTGCACATCGAGGGCGCGCTCAAACACGGACCGCGCGCGAGCAAACTCCTTTTGCTCCAGCTCCCATGCAGCATACTGCGTCCAGTTGCGCAGGCTGATGCGATTGCGCCGCACATAATCCTCAAACTCCTTGCGCTTGCGGCCCTGATACTCGTGCAGCTCTTCGAGATCGGAGAAGCGCTGCTGTGGCGCTTGGATGCCGCCCTCTTGCCGCTCGACAGCCTCGCGTAACAGCTGCTCGGCGGAGATTTGTACGGGCGCTGCGGCCTTGTTCTTGACACGAGGGGGGCCGCGTGTCGACTCCATGATCGGCTCGTAGAAATTAATGCGGCAGTTCGAATTGCTGTCGATGGATGACGTTGGTTTCTGCTGGGCGTTTGTAGAAATTTGGTAGCTGGCGCGATAAGCTTTATCGTGCACGGACCACCCTAGGCAACTGCGGCGACCAAAATATTAATATTTGCCCAGGACGTAGCAGCCTTGTAACTTTCAACCATCCATCCCGAAAATCGACAGTCGCAGCCATGTCTACCGTCGCGGACGAATTACTGAACGATTTCGGCAGCTCGGGCGACGAGGCCGAGGAGCTGGAGAATGGCCTCGATGCCACAAACGGCGACCCCATGGACGAGGATGGCGTTGAGACCAAGGTCGAGGCTGAGGACATGGACGATGAAGCGGCATCCAAAGCCAAGATTGAAAAAATGCAGCTCGGTGCCGTGAAAGACGTCCGGAGCGTGGCTAGCTTAATGGCGACGTTGGAACCAATCCTTCAGGTAGGGTGCCTTTACGATGCTACCGCGTTCTTGGCTAACTTGTGTAGAAAATCAAACAGTACCAATCACAACCTGCCACAAAATCGAATATCGGAAACATCGAAGATCACCCCGAGTACCACCTCTTAACTCAGTCAAACAGCCTATCGACACAGATTGATGGCGAGGTGGCGCTGGTGCACAAATTCATCCGCGACCACTACTCGATACGTTTCCCCGAGCTCGAGCGGCTCGTCACAACACCACTGCAATATGCGCAGGTCGTTTCCATAATAGGCAACTGCCCTATGGACTCGGAAAGCGTAAAGGCGCTGCAGACGTCGACGGATAACCCGCTGGGAATGGGCCTCAAGGCTGTGCTGGATGGGCCGTCGCTCATGATTGTCACCATCGAAGCTACGACCTCAAAGGGACAGGAAATGTCGGCTGATGAGCTTGCAATAGTGCGCCAGGCATGCGATATGATGATTGGGCTACACACGGCCAAGACCATCTTAACCGACTACGTACAGTCACGCATGAACATATTTGCGCCAAACCTGACCGCGCTCATCGGTTCGCTAACTGCGGCACAACTACTCAACGCAGCTGGCGGACTGACTGGACTCTCCAAGACACCAGCTTGCAACCTGCCGTCATGGGGGTCCAAGAAACGCCATGCCGGGCTTGCGACAAACGTTGGTGTGCGGCAACAAGGGTTCCTATACCACTCGGAGATTATTCAGGGGATCCCTAACGACTTGAAGAAGCAAGCGATGCGGATTGTTGCGGCGAAGCTCGTTCTGGCCGCGCGCGTCGACCGCATTCATTCAACCCCCGACGGATCTACTGGCGACAGTCTCAAGGGACAGTGCCTAGAACGGCTGGAGAAGCTCACAGAGCCGCCACCAAACAAGGGAGCACGCGCTCTGCCAGTCCCCGACGACAAGCCATCGCGCAAGCGGGGTGGACGCCGGGCGCGCAAGGCCAAGGAGGCGCTCGCGATGACGGAGCTGCGACAGGCGCAAAACCGGATGGCGTTTGGCAAGGAAGAGCGCGAGGTGGGCTACGGAACGGGCTCAGGCACCGTGGGCCTGGGGATGATTGGGCAAGCCAACGACGGGCGAATCCGTGCGATGCAAGTCGACCAGCGGACACGCGCCAAACTGAGCGCCAAGAACAAGGGCTGGGGCACGGCGAGCACGGTGGGCGGAGGTGCGGCATCGTCCATCAGCGGGTTCGGGCAGTCGAACAGCATGGACCTGCGCGGCAAGGGCCTGCGGACGTCAGGCGTGGGCAGCACGGTCGGCGGTCCGGGAGCGGGCACGGCGTCGTCGCTGGCGTTTACGCCGGTGCAGGGCCTGGAGCTGGTAGCGCCAAAGATGCAGGCAGATCTAAGCAAGAAGCGCAAGGCGGAGGAGGACCGGTGGTTTCAGGGAGGAACATTTACGCAGCTGAGCTCCAGCGGCGCAGCAGGCTCGTCCAATGGGTTCAAGATTCCGGAGCTGCCAGCGTCGAAGCGGCAGAATACAGGCGCAGGCAGCATGGCTCCACCGCCAAGGAAGTGAGGCCGGTCAGACGGGAATATTGCTGGGAATTGCTATAGAAAGGGGGGGGGGCTTGGAGGGGTTGATGTTGATGTCGATGTGATGTAAGTGGCGAGGAGGAGAAGATTGACAGCGTTGATGGTCTCTTTCGGGACTTCTTTTTTGTGGCGAATGGCGTTCAAGGCCAGTGTCATGGGCAATAATATCACGATTTATCTGCCGGTCTAAATGATTTACAGGTTGCAGATCCAATACTACATGAAATTTACGAGGTGGTTTGCGCATGTCGCCTGCATGTGACGGCAGAGTAAACGCGTGGAGGCGATTGCCACCAGGTGGCGACAGTGAATGTGAGGGCCCACGGAGAAAAGAACTTGCTCTTGGGAAAAGAGGGTGGTGTGAATCTGCATATGGAAACGTGTGTGTGTGTGTGTGTGTCTTGCGAAACCCGACGGCCGTGTGACAAGATGTACTCAACATCGGATTTCGCTTGGATGGAGGGGGGAGGGGGGAGGGGGGAGAAGGGTCCGCGGGGTGGCCATGTGCTTCTGGGCAAGTGCGCAGATCAGCATAGCAGAGACAAGATACAAGATACAAGATACAAGCGTTGAGACTCAAGGTCAAGTGTGCGCGTGCGGTTGACTATCTGCGTGTGGCGGGTGAATGCTGGTGAAGCCACATGGGGAAAATGGTGGTGTGTGGCTCGTTCTCGGTGATCAAGCCACAAGATCACCAAATCACCAATATCCGGGACTGCTTCCTCTACGGGCAGGTACGTGCGTGGATTACTGAGAATTTGCTTGTTATACTTGCAAAAGCAAGGCCAGACTTGTATTTGCGTGGTCCGTTGCTTATTCATATCTGACGTGCAACTACCGGGTATGTCCAAGGTGTGTGTTCTTTGTTTATCTTCGCCATCTACTGCACAGTACTGACCGCTCATTAGACCCGTTCAATTTGCCCAATTCCCCTGCCGAACAACAACAGCAAGGCAATTAGTCACATAAACCCCAGGCGGTGGTACCTTTTGCTGGCGCGGCGCTGCGCTGTCATGCATTGATTGCAGAGACGATCCGCAGGGTAGGTCGCACTAAACTGTCGTCTATACCGCGCCCCCCCCCCCCCCTGATTTTCTCTCAGCCAAAGGAAAGCATCAGGGGAGGCGAGCTCGTATCCTTGCCGTTTTACAGGTCGACCAGGTTGCACTCTTCTCGTGTGCCTGCTGTTCCTTGGTCAACAGCAAAACAGGGCTGCTTACAAGCGGAGCTTTCGCGGAGCACTTTTTTTGGTGAGACGACCAACATGGACGACGACATCGAGATCGAGGACAACTGGGTGAGCACCATATGGTATGTGTACCCTGGATGCCGGCCGAGTGCGGAGATGCAGTTCCGTCCTCGCCTCCTATCCATCAAGATCTCCCATCTGTTGTACAAAGCTTGATACGGATCCGATTTGAGACAAAATCGAGAGATGCTGCAAAAGCCCCGTGTCTTGTTTTCGTACACGGTAAGCCACCAATTCTTTTTTTCTCCAAAGTCGCTGTCATGGATGGATCTATGACGTAGGAGACGCCTTTCTCTTCTTTATTACCGATGATTCCCTCTTTCTTCGGGTATCCTGGCACGCTCATTAGTCTCCTGTCCGTTGCTTAATTACGACGGGGTGCCAAGAGGAAAAAAGGAAAAGTAAAAGGGAAAGGGGCGTGAAGATTGATTGGGGTGGTGAGCGGGGGAACTTGGTCATGCTGGACGGTCGCGGTGCATTTGCAAGTACCTGGTGATGGGAAAAAGGGGGGGGTGTGCGTGATATGACGGATGTCATCGAGATCGTGGAATGTTCACTTATAACATGTATAATTTTGGTGTAATATTTTCCAGGGCAAGGCTGGCGGGCGTGCCGATGAAGAGGGGGGCAGGGACCGGGGACTTGACCACCGCAGGCAAGGTTGAAGCTGGGACGTGGAGATGATGAAAGGATTTCTCAAGGATAACTGATGAGGACCTGGACGAGAAGGGCGAAAAATGATCATGTCAAAAATAAATAAATATAAATCAATAATTAACATCAGCGGGCGGCCTGCGATTTTTCTTCAACGAGCCGCTGCATGCGGCAGGCTATGTGGCTTGACCTGGGGGCGTGTGGCTGCAAGGGCTCCCCCTTTCCCCTCCGTGGCGCAAAGAGGTACCCGACCAGACGGATTCGCAACAAGGTCATGTTTTTTGCCCCGATGCACCAGCAAAAGCATCGATCTGAAAGAAATACCGGCGTCTGTCAAAATGGGTACCGGAAAAGGCTTATCCCAAGGAAAAAAAGAGCGAGGGGAGTCAGGCTGGTGGGTTAGAACCTTAGCGCACCTTTTTGCACGCAAACGCCACAGCCTGGCTGACCCGTCCCGTCCTGTCCAGGTTCCAACAGTTGGGTAAGCGCTACAATTACAGGCACCGGGGGTGTTCAGCAGCCCCAAATAGCTTCGCAGGGCACGGCCCATGAAGCCAACAAGCAATACAACCCCGGGTCAATTTGCGTGCATGCCAGTACCCAGAACTCAGATCAAGGTACGCAGCGGGCAGCTTGGCATGGCATGGCGCAAAGACCAAATCCAAATACCAAATAACAAAACACTGACAAGGCCAGAAAAAGCAAGTCCTCTGGAGCATGAAGCCCGCCGGACAATGATTAGTATTCCGCCAGAAGGCAGGCTTGGCGGCGTGTGGCGCATGCATTGGTATGCTGAGCCGTGGCGCTTGGGTGGTACTAACGGTAGTGGTAAAACAAAGCAGAGGAACACTAGCAAGGCACATCCGGTGATTGATAGCAAGCGCATGGCAAATCATCACCCATCATCGAGATGTTGGTTTTTGTTGCATCCAGAGGCTGCTTGCTTTTGGGGGCACACCTTTGTTGCTTCTCACAATCCCACCCACAATCCACAATCCACAATCCGAACCCACAATCCCACATCGAGATTCCTCCCTCCCAGTCGGGGGTTTTCTTAATCCGTGAAATCCAATGTGCCGATGCCACAAAGTCTCCCTTGCTTTGCTTGGCCCATACATTTCATGCGCATTATGATTAGTTGGACAGATGCTTCCGTACCTGGGCTGGCTGATAGCGGGCGGCTTGGCGCGACCTAAAATACTACAATCCCTCTTTGCCAACCCCGACTCGACCAAGACTGACGGGTAATGGCATGTGTTATTATTACTACTACTACTATTATAATTTATTTTCCCTTTCCGTCAACATAGTCCCTTCATGCCCATCTTTCTCCGTCCCCCTCCCTACGGATCGTCCGGATGGGTGAATTCGGCTGAGCATTCGCTGGCGGGGTCTTGACTCTTGGGCACCCAAGAAATGCCAATCACAATCACCGCCGCCCACCGCCAGGCCGAGCGCCATGCGAGGCCCTGGAGGGTTCTCGGGATTTGCATTATTACTTGCCATTTGCCGCAAGGACCCTGTTTGGGACGCCCAGCACCGCTTCCCTTCCATTCCCTTCCCCGCCGTTGCCAGAATTCAGGGACCTGCGCCGCCGTCTTGGCTTTGGCTGGGCGCCGAACTTGACCACTGACAATGTAAATATTGTCGACATTCACATACCTGCTAGGTACCTACTCAAGAATAGGCAGAATTCCACGGGTCATTCGTCCAAGCAACTAGAGAAATCATGACGGCATAGATGTTAGCCGTATAGTCCACAGGTGTGAGGAAATGCCGTCACGACTCTTGCCAGTCTTTCCTCATGTCTTCTTCTTTCTTGTTTGTCTTCATCACGTCCCCTGTCTGCGATACAGCTCGGACATGTGCATTGTGCCAAGGGGTCCCGATGCCATGGTGCAGGTATACGAGCCAGATACGGAGTACAGATTACAAGGCCGGCCAAGCGGCCAAGCAGCCAAGCAGCCAAGCAGCCAAGCGGCGGCCAAGCAGCCAAGAGCCGAGGGTTCAAGGGCAATGGGCAAACCATTTGGCATCAATCCTGCTGCAGACTACAACATACATTAGATAGGGACCTCTTCATGCCGATGGACCACTGTTAGGGTAACTAGGTAGGTCACCAGGGAGTCACTAACGTGGCCTCCCTCCCTTCAGTCAGCGCCGAGTCATTGGGTGGTAGGGATGCTGTCATTGCACAACGACATCCCCCGCAAAACGGCCGAGCCGGGGACCTATGAGAAACAAACACAAGAGCAAAAAGCGCAACATCCCGAATATCTCGAAAACGGGGTAATTCAGTAACATTGAATGTCACTCCGTTGGGGGTCGTGAAACTGGTGGACCACGGAGGACCACAGAGGACAGAGTCGAACAATCTAGGCCTTGCTCTGATTGGCCCGGTACGACCTGAGCTGAACCCTTCCACCAAAGTCGCCCAATGCCAAGATGGCAAAGTTGAGAATCCCATCTTTGCTCTTGCCCTCCCTCCATAACTCACGCACTCCCCTCTGGACCTGGGCGTGCTTCGAGCCAATTGATACGGCTGCTCGAGGCACACCAGCCCCCCCCCCTCTTCTCGGTCGCCTCATCGCGACTTGGCGCTTGGAGCGAGGAATCGGCAAACAACCTTTGCCGTCTGGGGGATCCTGGGCTGATGAAGATGAAAACCGCATGGTCGATGGTGAGCGTCGTGAAGCGCGGGCACTAACCAGCTAATATTAATTGTGGCACGCAAAATGAAAGCCCGGTCCGGCGTACGGGGTACATACATACCTCAGTTCCCTGCGTTAGTTAGTGTATCATGTATCACCTAACCAGTGCGCATAATACCTTGCCTGTTGTGAGCCCGACCACTGTTCTTTCTCGGCATGCGATTTGTTGCCCCATGCCCATCTTCTGGAGAAAATCAAAATCAGCGCCCATGTCCCTCGCTCGCCACATCACCGCGACCCTCAAGGCACTCAACCGAGAGCTAGGGGCGTGTGCGGCGCACATCCATCCCGCAGCCTCCATGACGTCGTTGACTTGCTGCTCGCTTTACCGCCTTCGCAGCCCATTGTAATTTCCGTCGCGAGGCTTTGTTCTACAATGTATTTTCCACTACCCAAACGAGAAGGAGGCTTTTTGAAAACAAGAAACAAAAAGAAACCCTATTTACCCACGGTTGAAGCTAGGTGTAGCGGAACATCTGCTCCGGCATGCACAAGTCATTAATGCGATAATGCTGCATTCATGCAATATTCGAAAAGCAGTCAGTCGCTTATTACGTTACGCACATGTTTCGCGCCCCAAGATCCGGCTTCTCGAAGCAAGGACGAAAAAAGATGATTAAGCGGGAAAGACGATCGGCATGAGAGACCTCAGCAACCAATACTCGCCTATTCTTCCTGGGGATCGCGATGCACTTGCATGTACACTGGGGAAGTTGCAGAGGCTAAAGAGATGGCCATTTTTGAGAACACCATGGCATGTGTCCGGAATTCAAAACCGAACCGTTGGAAGATTGTGCGATGGAATCTTCTCGGAAAAGGGAAAATAGGATGATCGACGCGGAAAATTACTGTTGCACAAAGGGGCGTACAAAACCCCTGACGTCACGGATGTTGCGGCGCGGAGTCTTCCCTCCGGCAGCGAAACGTTGACGCACGGGAACAATAAAAAAGAGCCGGAATTAACAAAAAAAAAAAAAAAAAAAGAAAGGGTCGTTCAGCAGCCAGCAACGACCTGGGCCACACTCTTTTTCTTTTCTGCGTCCAACACAACACTGGAGTGAGAGTAGCACGCCCGATCCTGATGACTGTCGACAGGCAATGGAGACGATTCTAGCTAGGGATCGAGATTTTGTATTGCCCATCAGTCAAAAAGTGGGACAGGGTCTCAGGGTCCATGGCGGGGGCGTGGAGATAGTGGGGGAGAGTGGTGTATTTGTATAACCTTGGTCTGAGCGAGGACAGGCAGCGAGGGTTTTGTGACAAGGGACAAGTCAAAAAGGATGACGAGAACGGCCGTGATACATGCTGAAATCGAGGTGCAACGACGACCAAGGAGAGCGAGAGGAAGAGAGAGGATATCGAAAAGAACGAGAGGGGGCGCACGGTAATGGAACTGCAACTGACTGGAGCTTGGCGTGGCGGATGAACGGTGCAGGGGAACGGCAGAGCAGAGGCTGCATGCTCTGGCGTGCAGGAGTCATGCTGGCGGTGCAACCGCGCCTGGCTCTGACTACGTCACTAACCTGAGCCACAAGGGCCCAGGTACGTATGTACTCACCGACGGAGGTAGATGGCAAGTAGATATCAAGCGACGAGCGCGTTTGCGGCAAACGGCAGACATCGCCTTGTCTTTATCATTCGGTCGAGTTTCGGGTTTCATCTAAAAAAGACGGGCTGAAAGTATGGAAACAAAAAGAGAACGGCACCAAAAGCAAAAAAAGGGTCGTCAAAGTCAAGTTACAGAAGGGCCAAGGCTACCAGACTCCCAGAACGACCGAGTAGCTAGGTTGCGAGTCCCCTTCTCCACCAGCCATAGCCTAAGAACCCCTGTCGGCCTGTAACCCTGAACGGGGCCCCCAAGCTACAGTGGGACTCATGGGCATATAGTGGAGGTGAGGTGTGGTGGGACCAACCCATACCGTGCTGTGGTGTTGTTTTCAGGTTGCTGCTAAGTTCGTGAGCTAGTAGCAGGTTAGTAGGTTCCTAGGTGCGTCGAGAGAGCCGGGTAGGTACTTTGTACTATTTTGCGAGCTTTTACTCACACCGTCATCCATCATCTCTTGTCGTGACATTTTTCTTCTTCTTTTTCTTAGCTAGGGAAATGGCCTTTTATTGTTCGGGGATGCGCAGTGTTGTTGTTGTTGTTGTTTTTTATTGTTATCATTTGATGCGTTTGTTGCTGTTCTGCAGGAGCAGGCCGGCCCACCCATGGCTGTCGGTGTCGGCCGTCAGGTCACGGACAAGCTGTTTGCAGCAGCAACACCGCAACAACATAAGCCCATACATGCATCCAGTGCAGCTCGGCCACGGCTGCAGGCGGAGAGGACGGCCTGCCAGACCTCCAAGTAGAAAGCCGGAATAAACAAGTAGATGGATAAATCGGAATAAAAAAAACATGCACCGCCAATCCCTCGACCCCCCTCTGCCCTTTTCGATCGCCTGCGTGCGCGCGCTGGGCTTTGGCTTCCTTCGCTCCTTCGCTCCTTGTCACTCGGCCGGCCCCGGCGGGGCGCCGAGAGGCAGCCTGCCTGCCTGGCCCAAGGCCCAAGGCCCCTGCTGTGCCACACCTGCCACACCCTGCCACAGCACTCTCCACACCCCCAGCACCACCACACAAACCCACCACCCCCCACCCCCTCCCCTCCTCGCCTCCTCCCTCCTGTCTGTCCAGGTACCTTGGCCCTAAGATGTATCTTTTCGCCCGTCGTCCGCCGCGTCCGGTACCTCGTTTGGCCACCCCTTGCGCGACAGAAACGGCGGCTTTTGCCTAAATCCCCATCTCATCCGCATCCTGTTTCCCTCCTCGCCCACTTCGCCATCCCGCACCCCCCTCCCTCCCCTCTCTTCTTCTTCTTCTTCCACCTCCTCTGCTCTTTGCCCTTGACCCTTTGCCCTTTTTCTTTTTTTTATAAACTAATCCGTCTTGTCCTCCACCCCCGGCTTAACGCCTTTTTACCCTCTCATCCAGCTCCTTCTACCCGGCTACTTTACTACGCCCTCTGCCATTTTCCTTCCCATCCTCCCCCTCCCTTCTCTTCCCTTCCCACATATCAAACGCCGAACCGGTCTTCTCACAACAAACATCCATCGCCCTTGCCCACCATCCGAAGCACCTCGACCTGGCTACAGCTCCGGCAATCCCAATTCCCACCAGACATAAATCACCTCGTCCGCTGCTCACTACTTCCATGCGCCTCATCTAGCTGCCGCCTAGCTACCGCCCTCACTTACACCGCGTCACTGCTGCCAAACCTGCCACTCCACAAACATCCGCAATGGAAGCTCGCAACGCCGCCGGCCGAAGGGTATCCCTCCTAAACGACGACGGCCCTCAACCGTCGTCATACTCGGTCGCCTACGCCTACGCCACCCCTCCCTCCGGTGCCTCGTCGCCCACCAGCCCGCACCTCTGGCGCTCCGGCTCCTACGACTCGCAAGTGAGCGGCAGCGATGCCGTCTCCCCGTTGACCCCCGCCCTCGATTACACATACACCTCGTCACAGCCCTCCAGCCGCGCCTCCAACACCAAGCGCCCGCTGCACTATGCCAGCAGCCGCTCCACCTCCAACGAGGATGACGTTCCCGTCGCCTCCCAGGACCGCCCCGCCAAGCGCTATCCCTGCCGCTTCCGCGACTCCCACGGCTGCGAAAAGACATTCACCACCTCGGGCCACGCCTCCCGCCACTCCAAGATTCACACCGCCGAAAAGGCTGTCCAGTGCACCTTCTCCGGCTGCCAGAAGAAGTTTACCCGCGCCGACAACATGAAGCAGCACCTCGAGACGCACTACAAGGACAAGTCCCGCAGCTCCGGTGCCCACCGCTCCGCCGCCGCCGCCCACCACAAGGCCGCCGTCGAGCATCGTCGCCCCTCCGCCGCCTCTGCGCGCAGCCGCTCCTCCTCGTCTCTCGGCGGGCCCGAGCTAGACGTCCGCCAGTACGCGCTACCCACGCCGCCGCCACTGCGCTCCCCCGCCGTCATGGCAAGCGGTGGCCGCCCGACCTGGGAGCTGACAGGCGCCTCGTTGCCCCTGCACAACCGCCCATCTGCGATACACACCCCCAAGAATGGCCTTGACGCGCTCGCCATGGCTGTTGCCTGCCAAGAAAGCTCATGAATCAATCTGTTTTATCACCAACTTTCAGCTCCTCAGGACACGATTTCATCCATGCTGCGCCGCATAATATCCCAGTCTCCTCTGCAGAATCGACATCCTCTGCTTGCTTCACTCCTTAATCTTTAATGCGGTCACGCCTTGCAGAGGAGTGGTGCGCCTATGAGTACTTTGATCTCTACGCTTCTTACGGCTTTTTTTTTATACTTCTTCCGCAGTCGGCAATGAAGAATCTTATACCAGTCCAGCACGGTGAATTTGGAGAATCCGGCGTTTTATTTTTTGGAAATTACCCAGCTCTGCCTACAATACACGGCTTGTCAGGCGGGGCCTTTGTTTGTCCTTGTCTTCCCGGGAGGAATACTCTGATTCCTTTTTTTTTTGTTATCAACCTCGGCATGACCGCAACATTTACACAAACCGGTCAACATACATGGCTTTGATGCCCAGAATCGTTTTCTTCTTCCTTCTCTTGAACATATCTATACATTTATACAACAACATACATCGGGAAACAGGAATTCGCATTGCGCGCGATTATAGACGCAAAGCACACGAATTGGCGTCGTATTTTGTTTCAGGTGGGAGTGGCGGAACGATGGTTTTGTCGTGACAGTCGGGCGCCCTTGCCCTCGTCCTGTCTAGCATTTCTTTTTGGGAGAAAAAGCCCGCATTGGCGGGCGATTGGGACTGGTAAACACACCTTTTTTGTCATCTGCGGTTTTTTCTTTTTTTTTCTTTTCATATATCTTAGCGATATCCAACCAAGCGGGTACAATATACGAGGGAATCGAACACAGTCGCGCCCGGCGACGGTTGGTTCTCGGTTTTTTTTTCTTTCATTTGCCATATTCTGCCTCCTGCATGACACTGTGATCCAAACGTGCCTGTCTGTACTGGGAGTTCCGCGCGTTGTCGGAGACAAGGAACCAAACCAGTCTAACACACGAGTAATTTGCCGCCCGTCCTCCCGTCGTGGAGTATAACGGGGCCGAGGTTTCTCATCCATCACAGCCCAACGCAAGTCATCCATCCTTCTCTTTGTCTCTCTCTGGTGACATGGACGGTGGGGGGGGTTGTCAATTCGAGACTTCGCTCAACGACTGTGCGCGGCCTGCACGGCTGACCAAGGCTACAAGGGGGGGGGAGTAAACAATCCAGGGTCCTGTCACCGGTGGGAACCTAGCGGAAACCTTGGACGCCTCCTGTTTGGCTCATTTTTTTGCGCTCAATTCTATCATTTGTTTTTTTTTTTTCGGTTCTTTGCGAAATTAGCACAGCACAAGTACTAACGGCCGAACTCTGCCCTAGCAAGCGGCTCCGGCCCATCGCGCTTCCCCGCGTAATGCGAGTAAACCACGCAGTCAACTTCTCTGTTGCCGTCCTTGGGGCAGCATGGAACTGGATGGGCGAGCTTGTGCTATAGCTAGGTTAGTAGTCTTGCCAGTCCCCAACAATGGACCCTGCAAGACACACACGGGC
The DNA here is from genome assembly GCA_025583755.1 of Cordyceps tenuipes. Taxonomy (NCBI): domain Eukaryota; kingdom Fungi; phylum Ascomycota; class Sordariomycetes; order Hypocreales; family Cordycipitaceae; genus Cordyceps; species Cordyceps tenuipes. The sequence goes on from JANZYN010000048.1 coordinate 56,794, forward strand.
CATGTTTCGGCCGACGCTGTGCGGCAGCAGGCATTCCGCCCTTCGAGATCCAAGACATTGATACCGAAAATGTGAAATACACGGTGGCGCGATAATCTTATCCCGCCCTTCGTTTTTTCCCTGTCATTTCCCTTCCTTGCTCGTTTTCCAGTCATGGTGCGACAAGCGCTTGGGTAGTGACAGGTGGAGAATTGTCTCAAATCCAAAGTTGATGTCGAGGTCAAGGTCCAGTGGTCCGTCCATTGCCTTTGTTTTATGTTCATCCCGAGTCATGCCAAGCGACATGAAATTGTCGGTATCATTTCTTGGACTACAAAAGTCTCATTGCTTCAGCTGAATAAGATGCATCCCTGGTGGGGTTTCGGTCATCGCTTTGTTGCCAAGGGCGGTGCTCTTGTGGTGTTGTTTGGACGCCCCGATGGGCAGCTCCCTTCATCCGTCTGGCCTTTCAGGGACTGGTCCCAACTGTCCGTGTGATGGATCGCCTTCTTGAACAGGAATATGCGGCGACGGCAACTCAAAATGGTGCGGTGGAAATGGTACACCGTTGAACTCCCGATCCGAGCTGTGCGCATATAGCCAAGTCTCGAGGAATCTACGATAGCCTGCGAGGGTCCAAGCGGTCAGCCGATGAATATTTCTGGGCCAGGATTTTACCTACCCTCACCGTGGGTGAATTGTATGCTCAGATACCGGATATCGTGCTCGCTCGCCTCTCCCGATTGCCCAGTCGAAAACACCCGTGGTCTCATCCGCTGCGCAAGTGATCGCCGGGAACTTTCCGGCGCGCTTCCGCGACGACCATGAACCATAAGACGTAGTTGCTTCGCGCGGTCCTCCCTCCCACGAAGTTCTCCATCAAAATTGTGCACATCATATTCGCGGTATGAACCACCAGTCTTGTTAGCAAGCACTGACAGTGAGTGACACGTCGTGTATCTATCACGCCAAAGTTTGAGTCGCTGAATTGCACCGATGCCTTTTACTTTGCCATAGCTGTCAGTGCGACCATGTACGTTTGTCCAAACCACATCGACATCATAAAAGTCGATGAGATCTTTTCGTCGCACATCACCCTGGAAGAGGAAGGAGCCGTCTACCGATGTGAATTCGTATCGCACGGATATGTACTGATCGTGGATGCAGACGCCTTCGTCCGAAATATATCGGATGCGATGTGGTTCAGTGAATGTGACGTAACGCTCCATATCAGATGGATCGTGATACTGTCTATGGCGCGAATGCAAGGTGTGCGGAAACACTTCGGCAGGCACATCCGACGGCACTATATTGTTAGCAATGTGTCTGGGGCTGGTGCAAGAGTTTCTCACAGTAATGCTCGAGCAGCTCATTTTGATAACTACATTGCCACAGAACCCGGCGCTGTTCGGATCCTACGACTTCCCAAGGGCCAAGGTAAACTGTGCGCTCCTCTGGTGTGTCTTGGAAAAGGGTTCTGGCCAGTCAGCATACGAAAATGCCTCGATTCCGGGGTACATACATGGTAGCCTGGAAGCCTGGGGGGCCAATGTCGAGAGGACGCAGGCTGGAGCGAGGCACAAAAGAGCCCCCAATTGACGACGGCGCGGAGGCTACGGAGATGCCTGAATTCGGGGTCCAAGTAGAGTCGACAGGACTGGTGTAGGAACGACTGTAGGTTGGCGGGCGGCCGAGGGACGATGAGATAAAGGATGAGCTCGAAGAGGACATGCTGCAAAAGCAGCTCGAGGCGTGGCGATCAGGTCACGTCGGCGGTGGGGGAGGGGAACCTGGCATGCCAAAACGGTTACCGAGGCGCAGGCTGACGTTGGCAGGGAGCCGAGCAGAGACGCGAGATTCCGCCGAATCGCAGCTAACAGGATGCTGAACGATAGATTAATGGCAGCAGACCAATGTCTGGCGGAATGTTGGCCGAGATAAAAATTGACGTTGGACGGACGCTAGAAAGCGGGTGGACGAGCAGCGAGGTCCACGCAACGTCTACGCAGCGCCGAGAAGCAGGTGACGGGGAGTCGATGATGTGCCACAATATAGTGAGTGAGTGGCAGGCTCAACGTCGTTGCCTGTGGTGCGGTGCCGTTCTGAGTTATCTGCGACCGGGAAAGCAGCGACGTCAGCGCGGGAGCGGCTCTCTGGCCAGGTCCATTGGATTTCGCGTCATTGTGAGTGCAGCGCGGAAAGCATCCAGCGACCCAGCGCAGAACTCGGCGTTGGCAGCGTGCCTAAGTCGTTGGAGGTGGTATCGAAGCCGGCCTGGCGGGGGGCGGCCAGAGCCGTTCCACTAGCGGCGGTTGCGGGAGGCACGGGGGTTGAGCGCGGCCTGTGATGGGCTGGCGCGGCGCCGTTGATGGTGGGGAGGATTTGAGCGAGGGTGGATCAGGGCTGAAGGAAATGGCTGAGGTTTGCATTGTGGTGCGCAGCGGAGATGGAGAAGTGAGGATGGCGACGATGAAGGTGTGTCAAGGAGGAGATGATGTTGATGAGGATGATGATGATGATGGGGGCCATGTATGTAGGTATTGGTCTGTCTCGGCATGATAACGGAGTGGGTTCGTGAGCGTTTGTTTTGTTGCATTATCGCCAGCTGCCACCCAAAATTATAATGGGAGAACTGTATAATAGAGAGGTACTGCCAGCTGTCAGCAGCTGCCAACAGCACAGCCGCCAACTGCCAACGGCGCTGGCAGCCTAACATCAAACGGATGGCTCCGCGGCTTTCCAGCTCTAATAAACGTCCATCCATCCCGCCCGGCTCTCTCGAAACGTCCAGCCTCATGCCCCGCCCCCCCCCCCCAAAAAACCATAATCAACCCGCATCTTGGCCCAATTTCCACCATTCAATTCCACACAAATACCTCGCCTCTCCAGCTGCCCGTCCCGGACGAGGAGGCCCTTTTCAAAAGCCCACCATGTAGAGTTCTGCACATTGGCAAAACGCCACTGCAACTCCACCATCGCAACATGTCCAGACAAACACCACACAGGCATCACGTTTTAGCCACCGCTTGCATCTTGGGCCAGGTGTGGGATATTGTCTGGTCCTGTCCCCTGTAGGCTGTCACCCGATTGTCTCTGCGTCGCCGCCAAGTCAAGCCTCCAGCCGCCCTCCAGTTCTCAGCCCGAGTCTAAAATCCAGAAGTCCAGATACTGCCTGGCCCACCGACAGGGGCGCCTCCCGCCTACAGACACTAGGTAGTTGTTGAATTGCTTGCTGTCTGGCAGTCCGTCGCCGTCGCCTCCTGAACAGCAGCGATGGTATCTGCGGCTCTCTAATCTTGTCATGTCATGCGAGACAGTGCAAAACACTCCCCTTCATCAGCTGTCCAACGGCGACCCCGCTCACGCCGAGATTCACCTAGGCCTACAACCTCCGTTGCGGCCCTTGGCCGGCCCTGAGCTGAAATTACGCTCGCTCTCGAGCACACGAGTCTTGCGGATTTTCGACAAAGCATCTTCCGCCTCGCCGCTCCTCATGCCCGCCGCTGCAGGCTTCGTTGACAATGCCGCTCGGGTCACCCTTTGGACCGAAGAACCGTGGTTTTCTCGGGGCAGACAGCTCCGCGCTCCCGGCACAGGATCAGCAGGTAAGTCTCCTAATTCAATCTAGTATCAGCTCTCGCTAATCTTGCAGGACCGCCATCAACTGCGATATGAACTCGACCTGAACTCGTGGAATTTTCGAATTTGGGGTGTCGCTGCCTCGGGCTTTTTGACTGACTCGTACGTCCGTCTCATCTTCCTCCTGTGCATCCGGACGAATCGGTAACTAACACGCACAGATACAATCTTTTCTCGACGAATGTCATTCTCGCTTCCATCTCATTTGTATACTATCCGCATGTTCGCGAGTGGCCTGGCCTTCTCATTAATCTCTTTACACTCCTGGGCTCAGTCATTGGCCAGCTCTCGTTTGGTTTCCTTGCGGACTACTACGGCCGCACGCGACTGTACGGAATCGAGCTAGTCCTCGTCATTGTCTCAACCATCGGTGTTGCCACCAGTAGCCATGGATATAACGACATGTCCTTCCTAGGGCTATTCATCTGGTGGCGCTTTGTCATGGGCATCGGTACGTAGCGCACAACATGGTCATGGCGCCATTCTAATTGTGGTAGGCATCGGTGCCGAATATCCTCTCAGCGCAGTTATTACTTCCGAATGGTCCAGCACGCAATCAAGAGGGAAAATGCTGTCGAGTGTATTTCTCATGCAACCTGTTGGTCAGGCATTGGCACAACTTGTCGGACTCTGGGTGCTACTCGGTTTCGAGGACAGCAAAAAGCTAAGGGATCTTCGATGCGGCTTGGACACTCTACATGAGGAAGAGTGCCGAAAAGCGGTGGATGGTGTCTGGCGCATTGTCATTGGATCCGGTGCTGTTCCAGCCCTGCTTGCCATAATTTTCCGCTTCTTCCTATTCGACTGCGGTCTGTACAGTCTCGAAGTTCGGAACAAGCCGGGCGTTGCCATCCTCAACACGCAACGAGTCTATGGAACGCCAGCTACTACAGCCAACTATTATCAGAATATTCATCAACAACCTCTACATCATCAGGGTTCGTTTGCGCTGCAGAATACGAATGGCAACTTGCATCCTGAGGCTTCACCTCGGCCCATGCCGGTGCAGTTTTCTCGTGAGGATTTGCACAACTACTTCATCCGCGACAAGAATTGGGTCTACTTGCTGGGAACGGCCGCAACATGGTTCTTTCTTGATGTGAGTTTCTACGGACTTTCTCTCGATAATAAGGGGACCCTTTCCGACATGTGGGCGACAACACCACCTGTCCCGATCAATGAGAACCTCGAGTGCTGGAATTCGAGTCTGCCTGGGGGAACATCTGTAGTACCTGGGTGGCGCAAGAATGGCTTGCCTACATGGCAAACCGACTCAACGCATCCTTGCAATACCATTTACGACGTTTTGATTGAGCAAACGAAACAATATCTCCTGACAGTCTCGGTGGCTTCGATAGCCGGTAGCCTCTGCTTCATTATGTTTGCAGATCGCATACCTCGGCGCAAGTGGCTCACAGCGTCCTTCATCATTCTCGCGGTTGTATTCATGGTCACTGGCGGCGTGTATTACAGTGTACATCGTGATTATGCTGCGGCTGCCACTGTCGTCTGCGTCGCCATTTGCCACTTTTTGTTCAACTTTGGTAAGTTGTCTGCATGAAAAAGCACGCCACGAGTGACCCAGGCTAAGCCGACGCAGGCGCCAACACGCTCACGTTCATCATCCCCGCCGAGGTTTTTCCCACTTGCTATCGCTGCACCTGTCACGGCATCTCGGCCGCTGCCGGCAAGCTCGGGAGCATCGTCGCCGTGCTCGTCGTCTTCGGCATCAACAAGGCATACAAGAGCCACACGCGGCAGGGCCTCATCTTCTTGCTCTTTGGCTCCGTCGCCGTCGTCGGTGCCTTCTTCTCCTGGGCCTACCTCCCCAATGTGCAGCGCTGGGTCGTCGAGCCCACGGGCGACGGCCGCGAGAAGCGCTATCTCGAGACCAAGGACCTGGAGGAGCTGGGCGAGGGCCGCGAGCGGGCCAAGCAGGCTGGCGAGCTGGTATCGTTCGAGGAGCGCTGGGGCGAGCTGCGCAGCCGCAAGTTCGTACGAGGGCGGAGACGGAGGCGGAGGCAGGAAGCATAATGCCTGCCCCCCATGTTCACAGCAGATTGAAAATGTGCGAGCTTGTATGTTTGAGATGTATCGTAACAGAAGGACAGAATGCTACAAAACGCCCGTAATGTACAAGTTTCATGGTTCAGATATTCCACGGTACTTGATTCTCTTTGTTTCGGCATCTTTTGCCTGGTAACTCAAAGCGGTGCCGGTGCCGAGCTGTTGATGAGAGTATCCGCCGTGTCCGCGTACAAGTCATCCGCGCTCGTCGTCGCCTTGACGTGCGGGTTGCCCTCGAGAGCGTCCAGCCAGCGGTTCCAACGCGACGAGGACGCCGCCACCGCCACCGCCTGCCAACCGCGGCGCGGCTGAAGCACGGTGCGCAGGCGCAGCGCAAACGGCGCGAGGTGCACGTCGACGAGGCTCAGCGCGTCGCCGAGGAAGTACGGGCCGCGCTCGTCGGCAGCCTGCGCGAGCCGCTCGAGCTGCGCACGCAGGCGCTCGACGAGATCCGGCTGGCGCGAGAGGTCCGTGTTCTGGAGGAGCGCGTAAAAGGCGCGCAGGAGGTCGGTGTTGATCTGCACGCGCCGTTTTAGCCTTCACTTGCCAACGTCCTTCTCGTCGCCATCAAAGGGCCGGGAGAGCAAAAAGATATGGAGGGGAGGGGAGGCGGGGGAGGGGGGAGGGGGGACGTACATGGTTGATCCAGAAGCGGCAGTTGGCCTTGAGCCGCGCGTCCGAGGGTAGTAGTGTCACGCGCGAGTTCAAGTCTTCGATCTGGTCCCTGATCAGCAGGTGAATCACCCGTTGGGGCTTACAAGAAGCAGGGAGGAAAGACTCACGTATTCCAGGATGACCGCCGACTCGGCACAGGCCCAATCGCCTTGCCGGATGGCGGGGACCTGGCCCTTGGGGTTGGCCTCGAGCAGGGCCGGCGAAACGGGCTTGCGGAACGGGTCGGCCTCGCAGTACTGGTATGGGATGCCCTTGGCCTCGAGGGCGATCCAGACGCGCTGCGAGAACGGGCAGTAGCAGGCAGCGTAGAGCTTGACGTGGTCGCCGCCCGTGGCCTCGCGGGCATGCCTCCTCGCGGTGGCCGCTGCAGCGCCGGTCGGTCGCCGCTGGGCCGGCTGCGCCCGCTTGGCCTCCTTGTCCTGCGCGGCGACGTGCCGCTGGATGCTGTTCTTCTTGATCTCGTCGCTCTTGGCCAACGTATGCTTGTGCGGCCCAGCAACACCATCACTCTTACCGTTACCACCATTACCGTTGACGCGCTGGATGGTCCAGAAGCGTTGCCCGTGGTAGCCCGCCGCGAAGGCCGCCGCCGCGACGTCCTCACCGCCAGCATCCAGCTGCAGCGGCTCCGCGCTCGGGAAGTACTCGGTGATCTTGATCTTGACGTCGCAGAGGTCCCGGGCGCGTGCACTCCGGCGGCGTTGCTTCTTGCTGGGGTCCTCCGTCTTGGGGGTGCCTGGGGGGCGGCCCTTCATGCGACAGTCCCAGTAGTGGGAGACGAACGGCTTGCGCTTGTATTTTTGCGTGGATCTGTGGGAGTATACATTGTCCACGTGAGGAAAGTATGTTTCGAATCTGGACGGCGATTAGGGAGTTGTCGGGGTCTGCGAGACAGTCAGAGTGGTGGATGCTTACTGCTCCTGAGTGAGGACAATCATCTCGTCGACGTTGAAGAGCCTCTCCCGCCAGGCTTGCAAATCGGGAGGGTCGACGACAATCTTGCCACCCAGCTTGCCCTGCGCCGCGGGCGTGTCATCGGCAACGGCACCGGTCTCGGGCTGCATCGTCGGCGCGAAACGCACCGCCGGGGGCATGGAGCCTTGACACGGGTGCGGCACCGGCACCGGCGTCGGGGCGAGGATGCCAAACTGACCCAAGTGCTGTTGCTGCTGCTGCTGCTGCTGCTTCTCCTGTGTGCCAATCTGCGTCACTGGCGTGTTGGCTCCTCCAGCAGCGTCGCCGTGCTGCTGCTCCTGATGCTGCCGTCGTCGCCTCTGCGGCTGCCGGTTCTCCTCGGCCAGCGCCTGGTAGTCCAGCGGCCTCCCAAACACGACGGCCTGCGCGGGGTACGCCTCGCCCATGGCGGCCGCGGCGGCCGCAGCGGCGGGATACCCGAGCCCGAGGTCCATCGCATACGGCTGCTGCCGCGGCTGAGGCTGCCGAGGTGCTTGCGGTGGTGGTTGGCCGCTGACGTACGGCCCTGATGCCATGGCCGGCCGTGACGCGCACGCCTATGCGTTCAATAAAGGGATGCGAGAACAGGGTCGGGCGAGATGGACGAAATCGACAAGAGGCTCTTACACGATGGACGAGGCCTCTCTGCTTGCTGCTTTTAGCAGATGTGAAGATGGTGAGGCAAATTAGGTGGCAGGGGGGTTAGAGCTGGTGGTTGGCGTGAAAAGAGCGACGTGCACGGACCACTTTGGCCCTCAGTGAAAGAAGCTCTCGTCCCGCCGCCGATTCTCTATAATTGTATCCATCAATGCATTGTTTGTCTAGCATTTGCCCATCTTTCAATTAATTCAACTTCCACTAGCAATGCTGTTGCAAAGAAAAAATTGTGTCTTCAATATATGGTATCCCAGTTTCGCTAACTGTAGTACGGTAGAATTTGCCACGCTAAAAAGCACTGCCATCCAAAGATTTCCAAAGCATTGATATAATACACCCAAAAATATCCAAAAAAAAAAAAATACCAACAACCAACGCCTCCCATAATCGTAATCGTCAGAGACGAAAGTGACGTCAAATATACCGAAATGACTGTTCTGTACTATACACCGCCAGTCAACCATCCCGCCAATTTTATCCTCTCATCGGCTCGTTGCCCGTATCCCACGATGACAGATCCATCGCCTCCATCGGCCCCATGTTCATTAGCGCCCGCAAGACGCCCTCATTCTGCATATTAGCTGCTTGCTGTGCCGCACTGATATCGTCCCAGCTGTTGCCAAACGACATGGATTGCGAACCGAGCTGCTGCGGCTGCTGCATGGGAAACTGCTGCGGCGCGGGGCTGAAAAAGTGCGCACCGGTTCCGGGAAACTGCGGAGAGGCTCCCGACGCAAATAATTGTGCCGCAGAGGGGTTCACAGGCTTGACTGTTCGCCCATCCGATCCGTTGCTCGAGTTTGGCGTTGGGCCGTTGGATTGGCCGTCCGGTGACTCCGTACTCTCCCCATTCATATCGCCAAAGCTGGAAAGGTGCCCGCTGCCATTGCCTGTCTTGTCGTAGATGCTGCCCGAGTTTGGGGTCAGCATCGGTATTTGCTGGTCCACCGTGAGCCACGCCTGTCCACCAAAGGCTGCACTACCAGCCAAGCCCATGCCAGAGGGTTCAGATACAGCTGGTGGCTTAGTATGCTCGTCTTCGGCATAATCACATTGGCGATATGATAAAATACCCTTGACATTTTCTGGGTCGTCACACAAAACCCTCGGCGATTCGTCTCCATTCTGGTCAGGCTGAGTGATATTAGCTTTCGGCACACTGAGGTAAACAGAAGAAGCACTTACACTATCACCGCTCCTAGGGAACGCATTCTTCAGCCTGGGTATTCTGGATGCGAGCGCTTCAAAATCAACGTCGAGTTGGACTAGGAACGATTCCGTGAGTGGGTTACGCTTCTTGAGCGCGTTCATGGCTGATAGCAAGAAACGGAGGGAGTCTGCGGTGGCGTCGTCGTCGGGGCGGCTCTTGAGGTATTGTACAAACACGCGAGCGGCCACGTACAGGGTAAAGGAGATGAATGGATTCATCTGCTTTCGTTAGCAACACGCATCAAGGACATGAGGAAACCACCAATGGCAAATTGAACTCACAGCAGTCAGATCCATGTGAGATACATTGCGCATGACGGCAGCAATTTCGTTGGCAGCCGTTATGCAGCGGACCTTGCTTTCAGAGCTGAGGGAAGCGGGAAGCTTGTGCGTTTCTGCTTTAAAGATGGCTGCTTGATGCAGGCAAATTGTCGACGTGTGGATGGACATGTTCATAAAGACAATGTTGGGATTGGATAAGCCGGCCGGCAGCTTGAGGTGGGAAGGTAAGCCAAGTGATGTGTTGAGGAGAATATTGTCCATTTCGCGATGACGCTTCCAAAAGGGTCCGTTGACATCACCGTCAAACTCATCGCTGTCGGGTCTGTGCAGATGCACAAGGTTGCGACCAAAGACAGCCGCGAGAAGAACAATAGCACCAAAAGCAGAGAGCTTGGCAGCACCGCTGGGGGTGGTGCACTCGTCCAGCGTTTGTGTCTGCTCAGGGCGGCTCATCTCAAAAGCCTCCTCGGAGGAAGGCAGCTTGGTGAGGATATCACGTTCGTCGATAGTCATGGGCCATCCCGTGCCGATACTCGCATATCGGTCCTCGCAAAACGCCATCCAAAAAGTTCGCCGTCGCTCCTCGCGCTCCGTCCAGTCTTTGGGCGGAGGTAGACACTGCTTCACGTCAAGTCCGGCGCCATCGAGTCGATGTAGGCCAATCCTGCTTGGTCAGAAAAATTGGAGTATGCGGGATGTGGGATGTGGTGTACATACATTTGCGCCAGACGGACAGCAGAGCCCGTGCTGATCCAGGCGCGAGGAAAGTACATCATCTTCATCTCGTAGCATGCCAGCAAGATGTGCGCTTGGCAGTGGGCGACGGAAATCATGTGCTCGCCGAAGCCCTTGACGTAGTCGGCCTCGACGTATTTGCGAGCGCGGGCGTAGAACAGATGTTTCAAGTCAGAGTACTTGTCTGTGATGGAGCTGGCCATTGTCCACATGGCATATCGGAGGCAGACGGGAGGTCGTTGATGTGGCGCCCTATGCAGTGAGTGAGCATGGATACGAGGATACTGCCGAAAGAATCTGAACCTACAAGTTCATAGCCGCAAGGTAGCGGTATCGGTGAATCATGGGCATGGAAGGGTGAATCTTTTCAAAGTAGATTTGATGTAGCTCGTCAATGGATTCTTGGGCGGGTAGCGGCTCCTCCAAACCGAGACCAATCATCTCCCAGCTAAAGTTGCTGCCATCTGCATTGACGGGAATACTCAAGTTGGGGTTCGGGGTAGCGTTGAAGTTGAACTCTTCGGCCGCGGCGGCGCGTGGGGAGTCGGGCGTAGGGTTCCAACGGTCCATGTCCGGGTCAACGGCCATGACCGTTGGTGGTGGCGGGGCGGGCCGCTTCGGATTCGAGGACGGCTGCGATGGCTCTTGTGTTTTTAAGAGTGTCTCTACTTGCTCTGTATTTCAATGTTAGGATTGACGGGATCCTGTTGCGGGGCGCATTTGGGTTGCAGACTTAGTCGTTCTTCCAGGGCCTTGACGTAGCCGCGCTTGGGGCCGCTCTTGCGTCGCTGCTCATCGTAGGCACACGAGTGGCCGAGGCGAGAGCAGGTGCTGCAGCTAGGTCGCAATCCATCGCACTTGAGCTTGCGCTTGCGGCAAATCATACAGGCAAGCCGCTTCGGTTTGGGGACGGCGGAGTTGTCGTGGCCGGCGTCGCCGGGTACATTATCGGTCGGGCTGCCGTTGGCGGCGCGGTCATCGCCGGGACTATCATTGGCCTGGCCGTTGTCGACAGAGCCGGCCATGTCGAAGGAGCAGAGGATGATCTGCAACGGAAATGTGGCGAGGTTGATGAAGACTGTGGCTGTGGCGGCAAACGGGGATATCGAGAAGCCGGGCGGGTTGGATTTGGAGGGGCGGACAGCAAACGACAAGACAGGTCGGGGATGCAGTTGCGGCAGGGTGAGGATAATAGAGTAGTGGAAGCCTGTCGGCGTTTATCAGGGCTGGGGCAAAAACGACGATTGAGTGTTTGGTGATGAATGGTGCAAAGTGAAAAAGGACAGCGTCGGCGGTTTAGGAATAGAGAGATAGATACCTAGATAGTTAGATAGATGGCGTGAGTGAGTGAGAACGTTCTGAAGGGGAGCGGAGTTGCCTCGGTGGGGAGAGGGATCGGTAAGTACCTACCGACCTAGGTGCTGAATGGTACTAGGTACCACATGACCTTGCTATGCTATATGTGGATCGTATGTACCAAGTACGCCAGTACGCCGCTTTGCAGTCCCTACCTAGGTACCTACTCCACCTAACGCGCGATACTGCGCTGTACGCTGTACGCTGTACGCTGTACCGCATTACTTATGACATCTTAGTAGTTGCTACTCGGATAATACTTGGGGCTTTTGCAGTTTTCAGTCTTCAGTTTTCAGTCTTCAGTTTTCAGTTGGACCAATGGGGCAGAATTCAGGCAGGTTGCCACGCACAGGCAGGACCCATTACTAATTAGGGTGTGCAGTTGAGTTGTCGCTAACTACTAACTTAGTAACTATCGAAGCAGGTTGGTAGGAGGCCATGCACGGACTTAGTAGGCGAGACACCGAGTCTGGGCAGGGTATCCGCTGTCAACAGAGTGCTGGCTAGGGCCAGCAGGTGCCCTAGGCATGGCATGGCATGTGTCAAGCAGTGTTTGCAGAGGTCGTATCGGATTCCTCATCTGGCATCAATATCAATCTCTTGCAATGTATCATGGTTCTAGCGTGATTCCTCCGTGTATAGGACATGGAAGTGAATCAAGTGATGCATCGCTTTCGTCGACGAGAATAGAGAGAGCACCTCGGGAGGTGTCCTGCCCTATGATGCCATTCTGGCAGTACAGTACCCCGCGTTTGGCTGTGTTATAGTACCTACCTACCTAGGTAGTTAGTACTGTGCATAGGTACCTTAGTAGGTAAGTACTAAAGAGAAAATACTTGCAAGGCTTTTCTCTCCTACCACGTGGCGACAACACCAGGTGGCGCTGACGATTCCGAATACGCCCATCTTCAACAGCATATTCTGAAGAAGCTAGCTACCTACCGTTATTATTGCTGGCAGGCTGGGCGTTGCAGGTTGCACTGCCCGGTATCTGTCCACGACAGTGCGTGCAGTGACACTGACTGGCGCTGCAGTCAGTAGCCTCGCTGCTCCGCACCCCCTGCGACGAGAACCCGGTCGTTTCGGGCGACACTTTTTTCACGCGATACGAGCAAGAGGAGAGATTTGTTGATTTATCTGATTTGCCAGGGTTGCCAGCCATTACTAAACTCGGCTGTATGACCAGGAGGCTGGCCACCGGTAGCCCTGCGCCAGGTCAAGCGCAAGCCACCGTCATCGCCATGAACGTTTTTTACGAAGTACTATCCGTATTATGAGCCACCATCAGCCACTGGTGAGACCCACCCAAAAAAGAAAAAAAAAAGGCTATCCAGCCGAGGATTTTGATCTCTTCCCCTCTTCCCCTCCCATTACCCTCCCCCCCCCTCTCCCCAACAAATTGACCTTTGCCAATGCACCGCTTTTCCCAGGCACCCATTTCTGGTGTCATTCACTGGAACATCTGCCCTGGCAGCCCGTACAGTAGCCCCTGGGGGTAGGAGCTGAGAATTTTGGTGCCAACATCCCAGATTGACATGTGACAGCATTCAACGCTACCCTGCAGCCATCAACTTTGATCACACGAGCACGCTCCTGGGCCTGGGATATTGTAGCTTGATTATTAGAGACGAAAAGGACCAGCTGCCAACAACAACAACCAGACGAGAATTTGGTAGGCCCAATCATCCTGGCTATCGGTTGGCGGAGCCGGCCCAAACATAAATAGATCGATCATCGCTCGCCCGTGAGCATCCTTGCTTCCATTTGTAGGAACACTGTGTTTGATCATGCAGTCGGACAACAATGCGGGAATCGATCCATCCGACGCGAGTGAGGGGCGATGGCCTTGATGTCCTGGCTGGATTGGGCTGTCGACGGCCCGAAACGACGTCCCCGTTACCTGTTCAAGGTGATGCCAAATTTCGAAATTGCGGAGGATACACATGTTCATCACTATGGCATGCTACCGGCCAGCATGCGGACATTTTTTTTTCCCATCCCGGGCTCGCCAGAACCAAAAGCCCACCAACACCAGATCGTGACCGAGCATGATGCCATAACGCGAACCTCAGTACTCTCGACACGCTGTTTGAAACGCAGGTTACCAGAAATAGAGTATTCGATTACAATGAGCTAGGAGAATCTCGCACAGCCTATGCGGCGGGCTCGGCCCTGAATTTGAGACAAAATGATAAACATCCCTGTTGCTCGACAGACGTTGAACAAGAACAGGGACAATTCTAATTAATTAGGGCCAGATGAACCCATCTCGGGGACTTGGTCCTTCAGGACCAACTGATACATATCAAAAGCATGAGCGAGTAGATCAAAAGCTTGTCTGGGGGGGGGGGGGGGGGCCTGTGATTATAGACCTGACGAGTTGCTAGCGGTCAGAGCTCTACCGCAGCGTCAATATGGCCATACAAAGTTCAGTCTAATAATAAGGTAGTTTCTCTTGAATTCTACCGCGGCGACTTTTGGAAACGGAAACTCTGGACCCTGAGCTCAATGCGCCAGCATGGATAGGACACAGGACAAGCAGCATTCGACTTGCGATGTCTGCCCCCTTTCCTCTTCCGAAACAAAACACGGCGGTACAGACACTGTGGCATTAATATTTGGGGCCAGAGGTAGACAACCCGGCGACATGACATTACAAAAAGTAAGCACATCATCGCATTGTCACACTATCACAAATGAGCCAGGCATCTTTATCCCAGCAACTCGCTTGACCTTACCCGTCTCCTATTTTTTCAGCTGCAGCCGTGACTCGTCCGTGTACGCAACGCCAAGGGTATTTTTAGTTTTTAACTTTTTCGGTTTTCCCTTTTCCTGTTATCAGTAGTTGCGTCCAACATGCCAAGTATGCCGTTGGTTCATTGGTCTGTCCGTCTTCCGGCCCCGTCTGCTAATTTCCGTAGCCTCCTTGCATCGGACGGCTAAGGCCAAAAACATACTTTTGCATTGTAGCGGTGGCACTAACTACTCCAAAGACGGCTATTCGCTTGTTAGCCAATTGTTGGTGAGATTGACGCCACGAGGCTCGGCCCAGCTCAGCCCAGGGCTTCGTTGCGGCCACACATCCTCAAGAGCGTCATCTACGGCTCCGACTAGTGACTCGCTCCCTATAGTTTTGTCATTTCATGCACTTTGTATGGGCCCGTGGCTGATGTTGTGGATTGCGAGTTGCCCTCTGCTGCGAGTACGCAACATATATGGGCAGGGCGGAATGACTCGAGCTCGTTGGTTGGATGAAGGTCTCGGGAGACCCTTCGGTTCAACAAGGGAAGAACAATAATAATAATAATAATAATAATAATAATAATAATAATAATAATAATAATAACAACTTAAGTCTAGCCCCAAGTTGACGGGAAGAAAATAAATGCACACAAAAAATAGATGGCCTGTCCAAGCCAGCCAGCCTGATAAGCGTCGACTCCCCTTGACTCGTGTCCGTCCTGCATACTGTATGTCTCGTTGATCTACTCCCTCGCACATCTTTCACTTCTTCTCCCCATTCTTCTTCCTCTTCTGTCACTCATTTAATCTTGACTCTTCTTCAAAACTCTGCCGATCAGCCGCCTACTTGTTGAATCCTCGCCCAGCCATGAAGACCTCGCTGCGGCTACCCAGCAATGCCACGCCCCTGCTGCTATGCCTAGGCACAGGCATGTTCCTGTGGCTGCTCCTGAGCCTCGGCCATGAATACGTGCCGTACGTGCGGCTCCCTTCCCTCCGGACCGGGTCCGCCGCCACCGGGTCCGGGCCGCCCCCGGACACCGACGACGCCGCCGCCGCCGCCGTCCCGGAACAGACGCACCTCACCGACACCGCCACGCACACCCCGTCCGCCTCCTCCTCCGCCCCCCACGAGAGCATCCCCAACACCGTCCACTACGTCTACATCCTCGCCAACGCCACCCACGGCGACTTCTCCTTTGCCTTCTCCGAGGTGCTCTCCATCTACGCCACCTCCCGCTACTGGCAGCCCGACGCCATCTACCTGCACACCAACGCGCCCGCCGCCGCCCTCGAGCGCGCCCGCTCCGGCGCCGCCGGCAAGTGGACGGCGCTGCTCTTCGCCGTGCCCAACCTGCACATCGCCGCCGCCGTCGTGCCCACGCACGCCGCCAACGGCCGCGCCATCGAGCTGATGGAGCACAAGTCGGACTTTGTGCGCGTCGCCGCGGTGCGCGAGCACGGCGGCGCCTACATCGACTTTGACGTGCACCCGCTGCGGCCGGTGCGCGCGCTGCTCGACGCCGGCTTCGCCGCCGTCGTCGGCCGCCAGCAGGGCGACCCCGCCGAGGTCAACTCGGGCGTCTTCTTCAGCCGGCCGCGCTCCCGCATGATCGAGCTGTGGAGCGAGGGCATGCACGCGGCCTTTACCGGCGAGTGGTCCGTGCATAGCAACGGCGTGCTCACCGCCGTCTGCGAGGCGCTGGTCGCGGCCGCGCCGGCGGCCGAGGTGCTCGTCGTGGAGCGCAACGCGTTCGCGCCCGGCAGCTGGCTGCGCGAGGAGACGACCCGCCTGCTCGAGGTGCACGACGGGGAGCCGTCGAGCTGGGAGATGCGCGCGCCGGACGGCAGCCTGCCGCGGTACGAGGAGGAGGGCGAGCCGATGACGCGGTGGACCCCTCGCCGGGATCGCCCGGACTGGGCCCGGGATTGGAGGGGCACGTACATGCTGCACGCCTTCAACCACAACCAAAAAGATTTTGAAATTCCCGGCTTCGACCGCATCACGCCCCGGTACATCCTCGAGCGGAGGAGCAACATGGCCCGCGCCGTGTACCCGGTCGCCCGGGAGCTCTATGAGAAGGGCCTGATCGATATTGATGACCCGTACAAGTTCAACGTGGACGAGTGAGGGATTGCTTGGTGAGCATTGTTCAATCTTTGGTACGAGTAGAAAAAGGAGTCATGGAGTCATCTGGTATCGAATGCATCATTACACAACCCGGACCGGAAGTATCAAGACGTCTCGGCTGGACGTCTTGACCACATTGCATGGCTGACGCACATCATCATCAGCCCGTTTTCCTTTTGTCTTTTCGCAGCATATTCTCTTTACTGTATAGACGTACTTTTGAATTTCTTTTTCCCTTTCTTTTCTTTGTTTTACTCTCTCTTCCAAGTCTTCCTCGCTTCAAGTTGTACATACATATCCCTTCTAGATTTTAGACAGCAATTCCTACTTTTTATCCGCATCCATGCCGACAATGCGCAGCATCCCTAGATCTGTATATGCCAAGTAATACTTGGTCGGAGCCCATGCCACCACGGGGCTGGAACTGGCGGTTTTGAATGTGTGTACAAACTCGCCCGTCTCGACGTGACATACATCCAATCCGCTGCCTAGGATGTGTTAGCCATAATCAATCATGCATGGATTGCATTGCGAGTTAGCCTACCCTCATCGCTGCCACCGATAACGTAGCTTCCATCAAACGTAAAACCTGTCACGTCCACTGTTAGCCTCCATGTCCACATCCATCTTGTCGCACCAAAAGGCCATCTCGTACTCAAAGTTCGCACCGGTCCCGTCATTCTCGTCAGCGTGCGCTTGCACAGCCAGTCCGTCGTGTCCCACAGAGCAATGATGGAGTCGGAGCCGCCCGTCGCCAGATACCGTGCCGACGGCTGCATCTCGGCCGTCAGGCACGACGACGTGTGTCCGCTGAGCGCAAACTCGTCGCGCCCCTGGGAGGCGTCCTTGGTCTTCCGCTCAAGCACTGGCGTAAAAGACGGGTACGCGAGGATGCGCGTGCGCCCGTCGCCCGTCGTGGCGAAGACCTTGGTCCCGCTCCAGCAAAACGTGACCTGGTTCGTCTGCACGGACTGCTGGTGTGATGAGACGGGTGTGGTGGACGTGGGCGAGAGGACGTATATGAGGTCGGCCTGTACGTGATGGTTAGCGAGCTCGGAGACAGGGAGAGTCCATATACACCCGGGGACGACTGACCTTGTTCCCAACAATCAGGGTCTGTCCGTCGGGCGCCCACGCCAGCGTAAAGGCGTCTCCCAGTCCAGACACCTCGTTGAAGCAGGCCTTTGTGCGGACATCCCAGAACTTGACGACGCCGTCGCTGCTGACGCTGCACAGCTCGGCGTCCTTGGTTGGGTTGAAGGCGACCTTTTCAATGGGTGCGGCGTGGCCCTTGAGCTCCGTCGAGAACTTGACGTGGGCCTTTTCCGGGTTCCCTGGAGTGGGCTCTCGTCAGAATCTCATCCTATGCCCTCCAACTTTCTAGAAAACCCAACTCACAGACTCGCAACGTCTTGTTGCTCGACCCCGTGGCAATCAGCGTCCCTAGTGGATTCCAGGCGATGCATCTTAGGTTACTGTGCCCATTGGTGGTTAGTCTCCCGTCGGACGCGCGTCGGAAAACCGCCCTGCAAGACAGGTCAAATCCCACTCACTTGCTGGCGCCGGGCGCTCGTGATGAGTTGGGGTCTGAGTAAGGTTGGCTGCGCAGACTGCCAAAGTGGGCAGAGAAGCGGTCCTTGGAGAGGCTCTGCCGGGACCTCAGGGCAGGCGCCATGCTGTGAGGGTTAGCGGAGACAATAGCGACACTCGGAGATTCTTTCTAGCAAGATTCAGCCCTGGCTGGCGCTTAATGCCTTGTCGATGGACGGACTGGTGATGTCTGATGTCTGGGACTCGATACTGGCGGCTAGTGCTACAGGCGATGCATTGAATTGTGACCCATAAAAAGCGCGCGTACAACGCCTGGTTGATGCATAATGCATGATGCATAATGCATGCACATGCATGCTCCTGGGCTGTATGTACAGCTAATCATACTATCAAAGAGGAAACAACTTGCAATTTTTGTACAAAGCCAACATGGGACTTTCTTCTTCTTTTCTTCTCTATTTTTATCTGGATTATTCATCCGTCTGGAGGCGTTTTACAGTAGCCAACACATGAGTCAGTCAGTCTTGTGGGCGGCCCCTGACTTGATAGCAAGGTGCTGGGAATGAACCACTACTGTAGCTTGTTGCTGCCCAGGTATTGTATATAACAATCCGTTGACACTAACTTTAATAGCCGCAATTGGCCTTCCCGTGTCCCCCCAAATCGTCTCCTACCGGCCTCACGATGCCGTGCGAGGCTACCAGAACTCTAGCCCATTACAAGGCTTGCCGGACTTGGACCTGGGCTCGTCTCTTCTCCGGCCTCAGGTAGCGTAACTGTCGTACATGTTGCTGTTGTACAATACATGGCTAAAGTAGTATATATTTAAGGCAGTAAATAGCTCATTCAAGCCGCCAGTCTAAGCTCTCCACACAAGCTAAAGCTTGCCTGTTGAGGGTATAATAAACAACAGATCCGGAAGCGCTAGCTGCTGCTTCTCAGACCAACTTGGAAAAAAGTCGACGTTTTCAGCAAAGCAAAACAAAACTAAGCAAAGCAAAACAAAACAAACAAGAAAACTCATTCGTAGCCAGGCCATCTACATGCATATTCAGCTCAACTGTCCACGTGGACGTACATCGTCGCCGTAGTGAGCGGCAGGCCGCCTGGGCCTGGTGGAGACCCGGCCCGGGAATCACAACAACATTCAAGTCAACAACAATAATAACAACAAGTCAGACGGCTAGTCACACCAGGTATCAAGGACAAGAGATGCATCTTATCAACAGCTTCATGTCAATGCAATTCATTACTCCTAACAAAATACCGTACCCCCACCGTGGAATATGTACACTTTTCTATCCCCGGCTCTGGCCTGCAGCAAGAGCTCCGCAGATAGTCCGGCTCAACCAAAATATCAACAACTCCGAAATAAAAAATCCGTTAGCCCTTTGCCAATGACTCCAAGCGCCTTGTATGAAATGAATGGCACAAAAATATCCGTGCCGCAGAGAAAAATATGTGTAAACAACAAAATGGTATTGTTGATGGGGAAAAAATGCCGAAAATCTTCGGCCACAAGACTGCTCGTTAATCCAGGCAGGTCCGAGATGCTGCCTTCATGTAGGGCCGGCGCTCCAGAGCGTGAGCGGCCATGCTATTATTACTGCCGTGTAAACGCAATCCAAACGCAATGCTATCCAGAGAGAGAAAGGTATCGAAATTATATCGTCTTTATTCGTCAAGGTGATATAACGACAGATCCGTATCGGTGATGCCAAAGACATGCGCGTTCTTCTTGGCCCATTGGCGCGAGATGATGGAAGCCTTGAGGAACTTCTTGTTGGCGTACTTTCGGAAGAACGCCTCGTGCACCACAGGCCGCGCAAGGTAGTCCACCATGAGCTGCACCACCTCCTCCAGCTCCTCTTCCGTGTAGCCGGCATAGTGCACCAGAATCTCATCCCATTCACCACGGTCAAGCATCAGCCGCGACATGTACATGGCAGCGGCCGCGATCTGGCTAGGAGGAAACGACATGAAGCGGTGGTCCAGCAGACTGATCTCGGTGAGATACTTGCCAATCGTCCGCGACTGAATGTCGTAGTTGTCCGCCTTGGAAACACGCCGAAGAAAGTTCATAGGATTGGGGTAGCTGAGATCGTAGTCGAGCGTGCTTAGCACAAAGCGCTCGGCACTCAGAATCTCTTCTTCCGTGAATCCGTCGTCGGTGATCTTCTTGAAGTTGCCAATGTACGGAGAGAGAACCTCCTCGTACTTGGACGCGATGAACATGGCAGTGATGCCGACCAGTTGGAAGTTGTCGAGCTGGATCACCTTTTTCGACAGGAAGCGATCGACAATGTTGATAGCGAGGAAGAGGGTTTCGGGAAGAAGATGGAAGCGGGTGTGGACCTCAATGAGCCAGTCCACCAGGATGCCTCGTGTGCTCCATTCGAGCTCATCCTGGTGCTGCATGTACCGAGAGTTGGGGATCGACTTGCCTTCCAACTCGCGCAGATACTCGAAGATCTCGGTGGCATACTCGGCAACCATCAGGGGGTCGTCACGGTCCTCGTCGTCAATGTCATTGAAGTCTGGCAGCTTTGTAGTGGGCTTCTCAACGACCGCGGGCGGCTTCTTCTCGATCTTGACTTCGTCAACCGGCTCCTTGGCAATCTGCAAGAGGTTTTCCTTTTCTTGCGCCGAGAGCTTTCGCTTCTGAGCAGTACCGCCGGTGGCCGAAGGTCTCTTCTCGACGCGTTTGGGCTCCGTTTTGGAGGGTTTGAGAGGGGCACGGGCGGGTGCCTTTTGTGCGGCTGGCTGGGACTTGGAAACGAACGAGGACTTGGCAGCAACAGGCTTCTTGCCGACGGCCGTCTCGGTCCTGGCCCGGTTGCTCAGGTCATTGAGGGCGCTGCGAGTGCTGGCAGAAACAGCCGTGCCCCTCTTGCTCTGGGGAGCTGCCTTGGTGATTCTTCCATCATCACCGAGGACAGACTTGGTGGCTCTGGTGGTCATACGCGTGTTGGTGTTCTCGTCGTTCTCATTGGTGGCCGCGGCCCGACGGGTCGTTCTCGCCGCCTGGCATGAGTCAGCACGCGTTACGATGGATGGGCAGGACGATTGAACTTACAACAGGCATGGTGATGCAGTAGCTGCGTGTAGCACGTAACTAGATGCTATTCTGCTGGGTTGGAGCCGTCGTCAGTGGCGATCTTGATACGCGTCACGGTGAGGATGGAGGGGAGAAGAAGAAGCAGAGGACGAGACGAGGGAATAAAGTAGCAAGCTCCAAGACATTCGAACAAGCTCGAGCTAGCACCAGGTTGGTGGGCAACGGACCTTTTGGATGGGGGATAGATGCAGTAGGGCCACAACAGCGCGATTGGAATGCTGGCGACACGAGATATGGAAGCAAGGCTATGCTGAAGGGAGTAACTAACAGGTGCGTCTGCCCAAAGAAAGATGCAAATGCAGATGCAGCAAAGAGAATGAAAGAAGGGAGAAAGGATGGGCAAAGTAGAAGTAGTAGCACCTGTGGGCGTAGGACGAGGGAGGGAGTGATGTTTATGTGGTGGTTGTGGAAGAGGATGGTGCTGGAGGGCGTTGGAGGTGTTTTGATGGCGGAGCTCAGCGGAGTCTGGAGAGCAAAAAGCAGAGCGAGCAGAGGGAGGGAGGCAGGCAGGGAGAGAGGTGTGAGTGGTGAGTGGGCGACGGGTAGGTATTTAGGTGCAAAAAAAAGGTACCGGCACGATCAGTAGCTTGGCTGGCAGTTGGGTGGGCCCGACGCGCAAGGGGTACCTGGCTGGCCGGGCAAGCTGGCTGGGCGACGAGGTACCTCCCTACCTGGTAGTTCACCAGCACAAGCAAGCTTACTTGTTAGGCTGGCAGGCTGGTAGGTACAGGTACATACCATGACGGAACACTGGCGCGGTTCGCGACGCCGCTTGGTTGCTTGGGTCGTCGCCCGGGCCACTGCGGCCAGTAGGATGTGCCGGCCTGATGCTTTGTCCCACTGACTTGGCGGGGATGCGAGACGGTTTCTGGACCGAATTTTACATTTTGCACTTCAACGCGCTCGCTGGTCAATGGCGCGAGGCGGCTGGTTTTTGGTGCGGTTTGGTGGTGCTTGGTGCGAGTCTGGCACTTCCTGCCCTCAACAATACTGCGCTATGTAGGCTGCTCAACGTTTGCCTTGCACCGCACGATAGCCTCTGAATTGTCCAATGCTGAACACAGCCGTTGGACGGGCCGGGGTCGGCCACAGCTCGCAACATACCTGGTCAACACCTCCTCGAAAAAAAGACGTGCTTTTTGGCGACAGTGGAGGCCGGACGAGGGCTTCAAACGACTCACAACGCGACTGTGGATGCGCTCCTCGCGACACCATGCAAGCCACCCTCCCACAAGATACGTACCGCCCAGAACAGAAGCTTGTAAACAATGGCAACGGCCAAGCAACGGTTTCTTCATTGGCTTGCCTTCCCGTAGCGGGTCAGCGCGCACGCCGGCCCTGTGGCTTGACGCGAACCCCGGACCACAGCTGTGGCGCAGTTGTCTTTCCTGTGGCGTCGGTCTTCCATATCGGCAAAACGTTTTCCCATAGCTAAAACTTGGGCTCTATTGTAACCACGCCAGAACGTAGAGCCATCAATCAGCGCTGGGCAGCTGTCTGGATTGCAATTCTGCCAGCAGGTTCAATTTGCTGTATTGTGCTGCTTTCTTGTTTCATCGCTTTGCGTTTGCAAGCAATTGGCACACGAGCAGTCCAATTCGTTCGCTCACAAGCCCCCGATTCGCGACCTCCTATTTTTCACATCCAAGCGCTCGTGGTACATTGCACGACGATGTTGCAGCCACGACTTCCTGTCGTGGCCAGGGCCGTTGTCCGCTTTGCACCGATTCGCCTGCCAACTCGCAGCTTCGCGACCGCCGCCGCGCCGGAATCGGGCCCCAGCATCGCCAAGGCCGAATCGC
This sequence comes from Cordyceps tenuipes, assembly GCA_025583755.1. Lineage (NCBI taxonomy): Eukaryota > Fungi > Ascomycota > Sordariomycetes > Hypocreales > Cordycipitaceae > Cordyceps > Cordyceps tenuipes. The sequence goes on from JANZYN010000048.1 coordinate 79,691, forward strand.
AGTCCTCGACTGTCCGCACCTACAAGCCGCGAACCCCCGGTGTGCGTCACTTGCGGCGGCCCATCAACGACCACCTCTGGAAGGGCCGCGCTCACCTGCCCCTGACGATACCGAAAAAGGGCCACGGCAAGGGTGGCCGCAACGTCTACGGCCGCATCACAGTCCGACACCGCGGAGGCGGCCACAAGCGAAGGATACGCATCGTTGATTTCGTGCGCAACCGCCCGGGCCCGCACCTGGTTGAGCGGATTGAATATGACCCTGGTCGTAGCGCGCACATTGCCCTGCTGACGGAAAAGGCCACCGGCCGCAAGTCGTACATTGTCGCGGCGGACGGGCTGCGCGCTGGTGACGTCGTTCACAGCTATCGCTCCGGCATCCCTCAAGATCTACTAAACAGCATGGGTGGTACTGTCGATCCTGGTATTCTCGCCGCCAAGACGGCTTTTCGCGGCAACTGCTTGCCCATGCACATGATTCCCGTGGGAACCCAAGTCTTTTGCGTTGGTTCTGCGGCCAAGCGCGGTGCTGTCTTTTGCCGCAGTGCAGGCACCTACGCCACGGTCGTGAACAAGGATGAGGAGACGAGGGCCGATGGTGTAAAAGTAGTCACTGGAAAGTACGTTGAAGTCCGTCTTCAGAGCGGCGAAGTGCGCAAGGTCAGCAAGCAGGCGTGCGCGACCATTGGTGTTGCCAGCAACATTCACCACCAGTATCGGCAGCTCGGCAAGGCTGGTCGTAGCCGCTGGCTAAACATTCGGCCGACAGTACGTGGTCTGGCCATGAACAAGGGTACGTCTTTTTTTGTCTCTGTTTTTTGTGTGAGAGCAACACTAACGCGGTGCAGTTGACCATCCTCACGGTGGTGGACGGGGCAAGTCCAAGAGTAACCGTCATCCTGTCACGCCATGGGGCCGACCGGTATGTTTCATCTTGCTCCAGAACGATTTACAAGCGCTGACTCCCTGCAGACCAAGAGTGGCTACAAGACGCGCCGCAAGAACAACCCCAACAAGTGGGTGACGGTACCGAGACCACGCAACCACGGCGTGCAGCGAAATAAGAAGACGGGCTAAAGGATGAAGCCAAAACCGGTGTATTTCTAGATGGGCATTGGCTCTGGCAGGGCCGTGTACATTATGTCCTGTATCATAGCCATGAATATCAGCATATTGAATGTAGTGAATAAGTTGTGTGACCGGCAATGGCGATACTAGGTGTTACAAGTTTATTTTCCGACCTCTTTCTCCTTTGACATAGTATCTGAATGCAAAGCCAATGAGACTATGGCGGAAATTCATTGTATGAAGAGAGGTGCCGCACCACAATTGAAGACTTTAAGATTTGTGTCATGCAGATCATGCACTCATGGTTTAAAAATGTAGATCATACCACCTATGCTTAAGAGTGGTAGATCACGCTCATTTTTTAATGAATAGTTGTCCTCTGTTCCCGCCTCCCTTTTTTCTATTTCTTGTGTACTCGTCTTCTGCATCATTTGTTTGAGTCGTTCGTTTGACCCGGGCACGTGCTTTCTTGCCAGTGCAAACGAGCACTCTGCGCTGCCAGCTGCCAGCGGCCAGCTGCAACACCAAGCAATTCCTCCCTAAAAATCACCATCTATCAATTTACCGCCTCAATTTTCTCTTCCTTTCACTCACCCTCCCCGCGTCGGCCTATTTCCCCGGCGGCCTCGCCTACGTATCCAGCGTGGCGCAGTACATACCGCACACGATCCACTTCCTCTTCAAGCCAAAAATTCATCGCCACCAATGGGCACAGCCTGCCAAGTTCAGCCCAGCACGATTTGCGCCCAGGGTCGCGCGGTACTCGGGTTCGTAGGGGTCCGTACAGGGTTGATAGGTATGAACCAGCCCTCCTCACACCGAACAACCGAACAAAGGGCTGCCACAGTCGCCCGTCCCTGTGGGCTGGTGATTTTCTTTGCAAGCCATTGAGACAATGCTTGGCGCAGGATTGTTGGGCACTGCCCTCCGCCTTCGTTTGGCATTGGGCATGAGCTGAGCTGGTTCAGCCTGTCTTGCCTTTTTCTCACGCTCACTGCGCCATGCTCACGCACAGCCTCACCCCCAGTGACCGCAGTGGGTTCGGCCAGCACCGCTTGCTTTCCCTGAACTTTGCCCCTTGAGGGTGGGCTTGGCTCATCTTTGTCGTAGGCCGATCCCCCCTAACCATGTCAGCTAGCCGCTGAGTCTGACGACTACATACTATATTATTTAGTATTAGCCTCCCGCTACGAGTCTTCGACTGAACCTACAAAGGTCCACCCACGTCAGAACGACTCCCGTCCCTCGTCCTCTGCCAGTCAAGGGCTCATCTCCTTCGCCAGACGCGCTGGCCATCCCTTTTCCACCTTGCATCTCATGCCAACCTACGAAAAGATGGCGGCCACTGGATCCGCCGCTGGACTGCGGCAGCAGTTTTCGATTCTCCTAATCGCCTCGTACATTATCGACTGGATTCTCCTCGTCGCGCTTGCGATAGGCTCCTACGTTCTTGGCAACATCAAGCCCAACTTTCGCAACTTTTCGCTAGCCGATCCTAACATTGCGTGCGTGGTATTCCTCGACGGCCGCTTCCTATTCTTTCGCTAACAGAATTGCTTCCAGCTTCCCTTTCGCCGAACATGAAACCTTTCCCAACATGCTTCTATTTGTCTGCTGCGGCGTCATCCCCGTCATCGTCGTTCTTGTCGTCACTCTCATTCTCGTCCCCGGCGGTACCGTGCCGAAGGGCACCCCCGCCCTGCTCGTCTGGAAGCGCAAGCTCTGGGAGCTGCAGATCTCCTGGCTCGGCCTACTCATGGCCGTCGGCTCTGCCTGGTTCTTCGTCAGCGGCTTGAAGAACATGTGTGGCAAGCCCCGCCCCGACATGCTCTCGCGATGCATGCCGAACATGACCAACGCCGACCAGTTCATCGTCGGTGGCTACCAGATCCAAGGCGCCAACGGCCACCTCTACTCGGCCGCGATCTGCACCCAGACGGACCAGGCCAAGCTCTGGGACGGCTTCCGCAGCTACCCGAGCGGCCACGCCGCTGCCTCCGCCGGCGGACTGATCTACCTCTCGCTCTTCCTGGCCAGCAAGTTCGCCGTCACCCTCCCCTGGATCATGCCCGGGTCGAGTGAGAACGCCCCCACGCAATCCGCGTTCCCCTCGCGCCGCGCCCGGCCCGACGGCGCCCTCCAGAACGGCTACGAGGACGGCAACGAGTCCAGCTGGCCGCTCAGCGCCAAGAGCAGCCCCAGCGCCAAGCTCCACGGCGCACGCACACGGGCCGCCGCCCCTCCCGTGTTCCTCCTCATCATCACCCTGGTCCCGTTCTGCCTGGCCATGGTCATCTCCGCGTCGCGCTGGTTCAACTACCGCCACCACGGCTTCGACATTCTCTTCGGCTTCCTCATCGGCACCATCTGCGCCATCTACAGCTTCCGCTACTACCACATGCCGATCCAGGACGGCGCCGGCTGGGCCTGGGGCCCGCGAAACCCTGAACGCGCGTTCTGGGCTGGCGTAGGCAATGTTGGCTACGGCACCCCCGGTGCGGACCGCGGCGCCGAGACTACCGATATGGAGGCGTACCCTCAGACTGCAGTCTCCCGGGGCCCTAATCAGCGGATGGGTCCTCAGGCCGAGGTAAACACCCAGTACAATGGACAGTACGGTGCTGGTTTTGAAGATGTTGAGATGCAGAGGCTGAACCAGGGCGAGAACCGAGTGTAGCTGGATTGTACAGTTGGAAAAAGAAAGTTGGATTGTATAAATTGGAAAAAAAAGGTATTTTTTTTAAGTAGTGATATCCCGATCAATTAGGTGTTAAGATATTGTAAATGCAAGTTGCATCTGCAGGCGACGATGTGCAAGCAATGTTTTGGGGAGTACTTTTGCGTGAGAAGATTCATTGATTACTACCATGTCATTAAGAAATACTACCCATTCAACGCCAAGCAAGGAATCGTTTCCTCCATGATTTAATAAAAACCGTCAGCTATTCATCAACGCACGCGGGCGACGCGCATGTCCGGCGCGCCCTCAATCTCCACGTCCTCATCCAGGCCGCCGTCGCCATCGTCGTCCTCGTCATCGTCGTCGGCGCTGTCGTCGCGGAAGCGAGCGTCGACGTCGGCCCTGCGGAGGCGCCTGCGCATGTCGTCGCGGCGGGCGGCCTGCCAGCGGACGAGGGCGGAGGCGGCGTGGACCTTGAAGCCGTAGACGCGGGGCACGTAGCGCTCGAGGCTCTTTGTGGGGGTGATGTTTGGGTAGACCTGGAACATGATGTTCTGGAAGGAGGTGCCAAAGTAGGCGCCGTCGATGGCGGCGTGGCGCGACGACTTGGGGTTGTAGACGTCCTCGCAGCGCGCGCAGTACAGTCGCACGGGGCGGGAGTTTGGCGCGTCGGACAGGCCCATGGGTAGGAGAGGATGTAGGAGGCAATCCACACGCGGACACTTGCCGAACTCGGCCTTCTTATACTTCTCTAGCTGTGGATGGATGCGTCTGCGGTTAGCTGTTGTTATAGGGGAGGGAAAGGGAGGGAGGGGGATGGGTGGTAGGCCTTACCATCTTGCCGAGTCCGCGGGTAGTGACGATGTAGCGTGCGTGGACAAGGCCGTAGAGGTGACGGGCCGACTTTTCAATCGTCTCACGCATCTCGTCGTCGCAGTCGAGGTCGAAGACGTCGGTAACCAGGTCCAGTGCGTATTGGTAGTACTGGACCTCGGTGTTGAGGCCGGTCAGGTTGAAGCGGTCCATGAGGTAGTCCTCGTCGATTTCGCAAAAGTACTCATTGCCGCGAGACGAGATGAACTGGTTGATGGGGGGAGATTGGGGTCAGCCAAGCAATGTCTCCGTTGGATGATTTGGGGGAGCAGGTGCAGCAGGCAAGTCGAGACCTGAGTGACGCCAGCAGCACATGTAGCGAGGAAAAACCTACCCAGTCGCGCCAATAGCTCGTGTATTCGCTGTCCGTCTCGCTTCCGTAGTCTTCCATTTTGCGCTTGAGGCCCGCCACCGTGCACCGATTATTCCGTCGTGGGCCAGGGATGAATGTGAATTGTCGGGCTGGATGTGGTTGTTGCGTGGCAGGCCGTGCGGTTGGTGGTTGCGGTTGGATGAAGGTTAGTAGTTACTGAGCAGGAGGAAGGGGAGGTTGTGGCGGGGTGGTTTTGCAGTTTGTAGTGGGGCAGACAGGATGAAGGAGAGGGATGCGGGCAGCGAATAATTCTGGCGAATCATAAATAAATCAGCAATAAGTCAGGATTGATTTTAGTGACCTGCAGGGTGCTAGAACTACCGGGTTTGATTTTCCGCCGTTTTTTCCCATGTTTTAATAATCCAGTGCAATAACAAGTAACGACCTGTGTGCAACTTGCCTATTTTCAGGCAATCAGTCTTCAAGGCAAGCTTGATAAATGTGCAACACAGTAGTCTCCTTACTTTTTATTGAAGAATCCAGTGGGAAATTCATTTTCTTGAGTACAGCTGTCATGTCGAGTTTCTCAACTTTGGCCGTAGGTAGGCAGGTACAGCACCTCTTGTTGCCAGAGGATAACCTCGTATGCTTTTGAGGAATTAATAATTTATACAATAGTGAACCAATTGCCTTGGAGCATCACAAGAATTCAATCGGCTAATTTATCATCAGGCTGCCACCGATTTCCCAACTTGCTTTCTTGCACTTGCCTACATACATACCTTGCCACTTCACTATAAACTTCACTATAAACTGCCGGCTGACTCACCCGCAACTGCCTGTTTTGGCTTGGGTGCGCCCCCAAGTTCCAGGCTTCAGCGGGCCTTCCAGCCGTCGCCTCCAGGTGCCATTGGCCCCCTCGGAGGGCAGCCAGGACTTGTGAACTTCGCACGGCCGCGGTCCTCAGGGCCTTTCACTTTGCACTTTTCACACATGGACGGCATCGCCGCGCTTCTCTTCCCTTTCTTCCCCCTCTCCCCTCTCTTCCCTGTCTGTCCCCGATAATGGACGCCCTCAACCAAAAGACGACGAAGCCGACGACGACAATGATGACCAACGGCGTGGCCGCGGCGGCCTCCGTCATCACCAATGGCACTGCCACGGCACACAACCACGACGACCATGACGCTTCCACCACCACCACTACTACGACCCTGCTCCCATACACCTTCCCCGTTGACAAGCTGCGGCCACGGCTCACGCAGCCCGGCAAGACACCCCTCGTCCTCGTCGCCTGCGGCAGCTTCTCCCCCATCACGGAGCTGCACGTGCAAATGTTCGCCATGGCCTGCCACCACGTCGCCACCAGCCGCGGGCCGGCCGGCGCCTTCGAAGTCGTCGGCCGCTACCTGAGCCCCGTCAGCGACGCCTACAAGAAGCCCGCGCTCGCCGCCGCGCCGCACCGCCTGGCCATGTGCGCCCTCGCCGCCGCCGACACCGACGTCATGGTCGACCCCTGGGAGGCCCTCCGCTGCGACGCCGCCTCCCGCGCCCCCGTCTACACCAGCACCGTCGACGTCCTCCACCACGTCGACGCCGAGGTCAACCGCGCTGGCGGCGTCGAGACCGCCGACGGCAAGAGCAGGCTCAGGGCGCGCGTCGCGCTGCTGATGGGTGCCGACGTCGCGGCTACGATGGGCGACGCCCGGCTCTGGCCCGTCGCCGACGTCGATGGCATTCTGGGCCGGTATGGGGCGTTTGTGGTCGAGCGCCCGGCGCAGACGCGCACAGAGGAGGCGCTCGCGCCGCTGCGTCCGCGGTACGACGACACGCTCTGGGTCGTCCAGGCCTTTGACAACGACGTCAGCTCGACCAAGATCCGCGCCCAGCTGCGCAGCGGCGAGCGCGTGCTGGACCTAGCGCCCCGCGTGTACGAGTACATCAAGACACACGACCTCTACCACGAGGAGACGGGCCACGCCAAGACGAACGGGGTGGTGCAATAAGGGTGGTGGTGGTGGTGGACGGCCGGGATGGACAGCGGAATAGAGATTATCTTGGAGCATAGAATTTGGTCGAGTTCACAGACGACGGGATGGGAACACGACAGCGATGTTGGGATAGACGAGGACGGTCAGCGCCGTCACGTATAGAGCGGGTTGGACTTGGGTACGGCTTTCTGGGCACACGCATTGCATACGTAATCTGCAGCGAAACAAGGCAAGCGAGAAACATAGTACAAGTCATACAATTGACGACATGTTTTATTTTTTTTTATTTTTTTTTTTTACATCTATATTTTCCGTTCTAGATCGGAGGACTCGCAGTCGGGCTAATTGTCGATCCCAAGCTCCCCTCGCTGACGGAGCGTCCATCCGACTCGGTCCCGTCGCTCGGCACGCGCGGCCGGCCCAAGCCCGACGGAATCTCCAGCCGCGCACCGCCGCTGCCACCGCCGCCACCGGCCACCGCGGCCAGGTCCGCCATCTGCACGACGCGCTGGAGGGTCTCGCCGGTGTGGTCGAGCGCGGCGAGGAAGCGGGCGAGCTCGCGGCAGAGCTCCCAGTCGGCCTCGCGGACGGCGCGGGTGAGGACGCGGACGCTCTGCTCGGTGGAGGGGCCGAGCTCGTCGAGGGTGTAGAGGACCATGAGGTAGCCGCCGGCGGTCTTGACGGGCCCGCGGAGCAGCGACTCCTCAAAGAGCTCGCGCGGCGGCGGCAGGTAGGCGAAGAGCGTGCGCCACTGCCGCACCTCGGTCTTGCGCGTGCACCGCAGCACCACGTCGAGGTAGTCGCGCGACGAGGACAGCAGCGACAGCACGCGCGGGAGCACGGCCGCCTCGGGCGCCGGCGCCGGCGACGCCTCCGACTCCTCCTCGAGCACCCGGTGCAGCAGCATCTCGAGCCCGTGCGAAAAGTACGCCAGGTCCTGGTACTGCTCCGACAGCGCCACGGCCTCGGCCGTCATGGCTTGGCGGAGGTAGAAGCGTAGCAGATCGGGGAGTACGAGATGCGTCTGGCTGGTTAGTATTGGAGTCTAACTCTGTGTTGGGGGTAAGGCTTGCTTTGCTTACTCGGATTGTGAAGCGGAAAAAGGAAAAGTTGACATCCCGCCGTTGGACAAGATTCGACTCGACCCCGAGGATGATGCCCTTTTCTAGCAGCATCGACAGCGGGTAAAAGTCCACCGGGAACGACACCGGCGCCGGCAGCTCCTTGGTTCCGTCCGAGGCCGCATCAAGCACGTCGTCGATGCTGGCCCAGCCCTTGACTTGCATGCCATCAAACACCCACAGCGAGTCACGCAGCGCCGCCGGGCCGCGCGTCTCGTCGCGCTCCACGTTGAGCAGCGGCTGGTCGCGCATGCTGGCATGGTACTCGACGTTCTGCGCAATGACGCGCATGTCGTACTTGAGCTGGCCCTCCTCGCTGAGCGACGGACTGAGAAGGACGAGCTTGCCGTCCACGAGGAAGATGACGGACGCGACAGCCACGTCTTGGGAGGGATCGCCCTCGACCAGCTGGCTCTCGGGCAAGATCCAGCTCAGACCGCGCACTCGAGCGGGCGACCGCACGATGCCGTGGAAGGCAATCTGGCCGACCTGCACCAGACGTACGGAATCCGGGGACGGCGTGAATATGAAATGATACAGGAGGTTTTCGTAGGTGTACACGAGAAGGGAATCCTCTCCCGATGTAGTGACCAGCACTATGGGAGCGGGCAGTGGTTGCGTAAACAGGACTTGTGACGACTCCAGCGCCGTCTCGCGCGAATATAGACGTATTTCAAATGCTTTGTTGCCCTCCACCGCGGCGACCAGGATATGCTGGTACCAGCACATGCCCCCACGTACCTGAAACTCGTTTTCTTGTGCTGCGTTGGCAAATGTCTTCCATCTGCCACTGTTGACGCTGTAATGGGCCAGGCCTTTGCGACCTGCCACTGCCACGTAGCGTCCGTCTGGTGAAATGACGACCTGTCTTATCGGCCACTGTTGTAGTAGATAAGGGGCCGGGATCCTCGCCGTGTGCCATAGGAACGGCTCTGCCGAGATGGACGTCATGTCTGGAAGATCGTAGCCGCGGTAGACCATGATACCCGTGGATGTTTGCAGAACAGTGCGAAAGACGTTGGCGTCGTTGTAGCAGCCCGTGACGGCGCTCTTGGCCATTTCCAAGGACCATATCGCTTCGTTCCGCCGGCCAATCATGAGAATCTCGGAGCCTCCGCCGACCCAGGACGCGCAGTCGACACCCGCGAGCCAAGGCTCATCCGCGGTCGAGCGCTCGGCGCTGAAGCTGTGGCTGCCCGGGTTTCCAAACATGCTCCACGTCGCCCACCCGTTCTCGAAGCCGGCGAAGAGGCAGTATCCGTCCGGGGAGTAGCCGAAGGTCGTGAGGGCACCGGCCGTTGAGGTCGTCGCGGGGATGACTTGGCTGTGGGACAGCGTGATGTTGCCAGAGTAGTCCCTCACCGAATAAACCTGGACCGTTCCGTCGCTGCAGCCAACGGCGATGAGGGAGAAGCGGGCGTTGATGACGGCACGAACCGCATGTCCACGACCCGCCTCGGGTGTGTGAAAGCAGTGGCCTTTGAACAGTCTCTTCGGGTCGTCGTCCTCTGACATGCTCTTGTGGCGTTGCACGGCATACACGCGGCCATCGCTTGTGATCCACGTCGACAGGTTCATCGGGCGGTCATACGTCATCTCGGTGATGCAGGCTTTCTTCTCGACCCAGCCCATGCGGCTCAGGATCTCGGTGCGCGTCTGGCTGCCCGTGCTATCTGGCGTCCACCGGATGCACTGCACCGCGGCGGGCTTGGCCGTCGCCACGATCAGCTCGTCATCGAGCGCTAGGGCCGACTCGATGCCGGCGTCGACCTTGATCACCATGCGGAAGCGCACGCTGACGTCGAGGACGCCAGTGCCCTCGCCGGGACCCCAGAGATACTGGTCCGGCCGCAGTCCGGTCTGCGGACCGACCAGGCTCTGCCGGCGGCGCTGGACGTTGTGATAGTTTGGGAAGTGCGACTTGTACACGCGCGACTCGCCGTCGGTGGCGACGGAGTAGGTGATGAGGTAGCCCTCGCTGGTACGCACGACCAGGATGGCCGAGTCGGGTCGGAGGAGGAGGTCGACGTTTCGGCCGTAGAGCTGGATGGAGGACTGTGATCGGACGACGACGGCCAGGATAACAGTAGGCTGCGTACAGGCGCGTCAGAAAGGAGCATTCAATGGCCGGCAGGACAGCTTACCTTGGTCTGCCACAACGTGATGGAGGTCGCGGTAATGACGGCAAACATGTTGCCAGAGCGCGAGACGCGCAGGGTCAGGACTGGGTCCTTGAGAGGAATCGTGGGTTCTTCGTTCTGCGAAAAGGGCTCGGAAGGCTCGTCGCCAAACTCGACCGACTTGACTGCAGGCGTCGCGGGCGTCGCGGGCGTCGCGGGCGGCGTTGTCGCATCATCGCCACCGTTCTCCTCCTGGAGGGCGGACTCGGGATCTGCCTCGTCCGGGCCGGCAACGCCATCATGAGACACGTACAGACGAGATCCTGACGCGCGATTGCTACTGGTGGCGTAGATTCGCGGCGTTCCAATAGGCCAGTACATGGCGACAGCCTCGAGGGTGCTGAGGAGAAGTTGGAGGTGTCGGAGAGTGGGCTTGCTTCGTACTCGTATAATGAAGAATGAAGCTCGAGCAAGCTGACAGCTGGCTTGGCTTACATAAGGCCGATGCTGGAACGAAAAATGATGTAAAATCGATGTGAAAATTCTTAGAACACTGTGCTGAATTGGAATTAAATTATTGATTCATTTCTACTTATTGAAGGAAAGGCGGATGGTTACGTGTAGAAATCACAGCGCCGCCACCATGATGACATCTATGTTGTATCTGAAGTTATCGATAAGCCACTGCCGAGGCGCGGGCTACCAGTCGATGCATTTGCTGAGCGAGTGCTTCTTCCGTGTACGCATTCCTGATTGGCGTGTCAGGAAATGCTCGAAAGTCACCTGGCTGATGGGTCGGGTTTGAAATCTTAGCAGCTCAAGATGTTCCATTTTGAATCTGCACAGGTTGCATTTCCTCACGTTTGCGCGCTTCTTTGGCGGGCTGGGTATCAAATTCCGAATTGAGTAGAGGAAACGTGCAAAGTATTAAAGCTTTGAGATCCAATTACATGGGAAATTCTAATTTGAAATTCGGCAGCGTTGACGGCCCGGCAGACAGGCTGCGCGTTTGTCGTCCCATCAAGAACTTCTCATTCCGTACAGTGCCTCTGAGGAGACATCTTCACCAACCCAATCACCCAAGCCAAATCACCAAATAATAATAATAATCAATTTGTGAGCATACAAGCAACCAAAATGACATCCCATGCTAATATTTCGTACAGTTTTCAAACATGGAGAACCAGAAACCACCCACTGAGTCTCATCCGCCAAACTAGCCGGGTAGTTCCTGCAGAATTACAACAGGGGCGAGATCAAGGTCCAACGATGCAAAGACCTCACCAACAAAGCAGATGGAGGCGAGATGGCAAACGGCGACCCTACTCCAGCACTGAGCGCGAACTGTCCTCGACACCCGAAAAGTCGAGCTGAGCACCACGAAGACCACCCCGAGCTTCAAGATCCCACCCGAATCCTACTACGTCCCTCGCCCTTCGCTCACTACCCGATCACTACACTCGCACACTCACATGAACGCAATGGGCGACTACTACGATGCCCCTTGGCTCGTCACCCTCACCGACCCCCGTCACCACTACGATAGCCGCCGTCTCGCCCGGTACAAACGCCATCTCGAACTTCAAGACCCCATCTTGCCGACCGTACCTGCATGAATGCAACGGGTGACTACAAAATCACCTCGCTGGTCGCCTCGCCAACGTGCGCCGCCACTATGGCCGCACCTGCTCCCAACCCTTTCCTTGCAACCGTGGACGGTAACAAAGCCATCAACACTGGCATGGGAGAAACCGAAGAATGGGACGGAGGCCCCGTTCGGTCAATTCGGTGGGAAGCCTGGGTTTAAAACGGGCCAATCGAAAGACCGCGAGCAAGGCCGACTCTATAGCTTCATCAAAAATGGCGAAATATAAAAGTAATATAGCCGTCAACGGAAAGTGGTTCGTGACGGTCTTGTGCCAAACATGGTTCTGGTGCTGAATAACTCGGCAGCTGTTGGCCGTAGCCTGATAAAAGTTTCTTCTTTTTTTTTATGAGCTTCCCTATTCTCCATGGCGATCCGGTGTTGCTACCAGGTTGTGACGAAGAGTGTAAGGAGGAAGTTGTCCCTATCCTGGAATTAACTATCTGTACACGTGACTGGAAGTGCCACGATCCGCTTAGGGATTTTCCTTATCTTTGTTTTCGTTATTTCGCTGTTTTTATTGTTTCTTTCTTTTTATTGTTTTCATCGTCTGATTGGCTTTAATACGCACAGCCTGTAATCAAGTACCCTGTCAAATAATTGCATAAGTCTATAATATTAAATAAGAGCAGCGCTTTCAACAACATCCACTGAGAACAGTGGCCCGGTTAGCTCAATCGGTAGAGCGTGAGACTCTTACGAGTTCACCATCTCAAGGTTGCGGGTTCGACCCCCGCATCGGGCTTTTCCTATACATTCTTCGATTGGCATTTCTTTTTTGCAGTTTTACTTTACACCGTTGTGCTTTTCTCGCCAGGGCCTACGGCCCGTCCATTTTTGCCAGCGTCCATTAATTCGCGCTCCTCGTTTGTAAAACTCAATCTTTGCTTCGACATTGCTTCTTGCCGCGAGGTGGGAGCTGATCAGGTTGCGAGCCTGGAATTGTTCCATCTCCCCTGACAAGACTCCTCTTATAGACTCCGGATATAAACTACAGTACAGTATATAAAAGAGTAGATAGGCAGCTTTACGGAAAGTGCAATAACATGGCTAACGTAACTGTTGTTCAAAGTTGGGTGAAACTCTGTTCCAAGTTACAAAGCAAATGATTTTCGCATCTTGACTCAGCCGATAGCCGCTTGTTGTGCTAATCGCTTGAATTTCATTTTCTGATATTAACAAGATGATTTACAATTAAAACCAGCTCTATTTCCCCGCGGTTCACGCTCTCCCAGTCAATATATGCTCCTCCCATGACGTATCGTACACATCCGCGTCTCATCTACGACGCCACGCCCATCGTATTCACCACCCACTGGTAGCTGCCGAGGAAGATTGCGCCTCCAATCGATATCCACGTCACCCTCGGCGCGACACCCGCAAAGAACGGCCTCACGCCCTCCTCGCGCGCCATCCTGCGCGCCACCGCCGCCACCGACACCCTCTCCGGCGCGAGCATCACGCGCGTCTTGAGCACGTCCAACGGCGTCGTCGCCGCCGCCGCCACCGCGCCGGCCATGCTCCCAAACAGCGCGCTCTCCGCCGCCGCCACCCGCCGCCGCCCGCCACCTGTACCCCCCCCCGTGCGCCACGCCTTCATCGCCTCCCACAGCGGAAACTGAATCACCGTGAACGGCACCTCGCGGAAGATGGTGATGCCCCAGCCGCGGTACAGCGCGCGCCACACCGCCGGCAGACCGCCCGGCGTGGCCAGCACGGCCCGCAGCGCCGCCCCCGAGGAGCCGCCGTGCTGGCCCGCCTGCGCGCGCTGCTTGACCACCTCGGTGGGCACGCGGACGGCGCAGGCGGCCACCTCGCCGGCGGACGCGGCCAGCATGTGCGTCAGCGCGTCGCCGCCGCCGCCGCTGGCGGGCATCCGCGGCGCCAGCCATCGCTTGGCGCTCTCGTAGGTGCAGAAGAAAAAGGCGGCGCCGGGCGCGGAGCCGACCACCGCGGAGCCGATGCCCCGGTATATGCCCGCGAAGCCGCCCGAGGCGAAGAAGCCGGTCGAGGATTGCAGCCGGGTTTTGAGCGTGTCGAGGGGGAAGAGGGAGAGGTCGACGGTGGTGCCCGCGACGGCGCCGGCGAGGAGCGCGGTGCGGAAGGAAGGCTGGTCGGACATGGTCGCGTGGCGGCTGATGCCAGGTTTGGGGTCAAGTTTGGGGTTTGCCGGATTTATGAGGCCCAATGGGCCGGGTCTGTGTCGGGCGGCCGGTTTGATCGGTTGGTTTTCTCAATCGTATCGTAGACTGTGAAGATTGAGTGGGTTGGGCTTATCGATTGACGGCGCACGCACGGAGCAGCCTCGGTAACCGGGCTACCCTATACAAAGCTCGACAGATCGGCCGCATAGCTGGAGGTGTTTTGGTTACCTGCAAACTTCTACTCATGTCACTTATTTAGTACTGGTTCAAGTGACTTGTCAATTATTATCATATATGGTGAGTGCGATTGAGTCTCTGACACTGCCGCACGCAATCTTGACAGACAACTCTGGTTGGCCTCTTGGGCACTTCATTCCGTAATGCGACCAGTCAGCTCAATATGTTAGGCCCCGGGCAACGCAATTACATGCCCTCCCGACGACTTGTACCCGCCGATTCCTCGGCCATCTTCTTAGTCCGCTCCTGCAGCTCCCGCACCGACTCCTTGACCGCGCCCTTGTCCGCCCTGACGGCCTCCTCGCTGTCCGACGCGAGCTCTCGCTTCCAGTGCGCAGTGCCTTCTTTGTGCTTCCGCAGCGAGTCGAACTTGTGCTTGTCGATGTCGTTGTCCGTGCCTGTGCCGGTTAGTGCATCGCCTTTCCGGTGGGTGAGAGCGTACTGGTACTGGATTCCTTGTGGGAGACAATCCGCGACGAGGAGAACGAAGCGCGGGCTGGCAGTGTCGCGCAGCGGGCGACCCGTGGGAAGATAGTTTTCGATGCGAGCATGATGCTTATTTCTCCTGTTGGCAATTCTCCCGTTGGTAATTCCTCTGTTGGTATTTCTTCTGTTGGTACTCGTTCTGCTGTCAATTCATCCTGCCTTTCAAATCAGTTCAATTGGCTTGCAGTGACCGTTGGCTCGTACCGTTGCTTCGCGGCGTAGACGATAGAGAAAAAGGAGCGATGCAGAAGCAAAGTCTTCATCCATTCGAAGACGCATCGAATCGGAAAATGTAGAGCTTGCTGCGATCGTGTGACGTCAGCATGACAGCAGACGCGAGGTCCGCCTCGACGATGGCGATAAGCTACACTGAATCGGTAATGGAGACGAATGTCTAGCTCACGTATTAAAGCACCAACTTATAGAGTAAAGTCATATATTCGTCTGCAGGCTTTAAGCCGCGGTATCAACCAGCGCCGTATCCAAATATGTGCAATCGCAACACCATGTCCTGAAGCCGCCAATAAGAACCACCTTCCCAAATCATTCATAAGCTCGCAGATGCACCCGGGATAAACAATGACAAAATAACACAGCTGGCCCCGTATCGGGGTCAGAAGAAAGCAAAGATCAGACCCGAGATACCAGTAACCAAAATCTCGCCCCGGCCCGCCCGCGGCAGGCAGTACTAAATAATAGGTAATAAAATGTGGCCCAGAACCGAAATGCACAATGGACAGAATTCTCAAGTTGCTCGCCGTCATTGGTACAAGAGAAATCAGAATGGGATCGCATTCCCAAAGCAATCGTCGCACAAGAAGCCGAAACACGCCGAACACGACAACGCAGAAAACACACAAGTCGACAGCTTGAAGGCCTGCATCGACTTGTCCAGTGGTGCGCAAGATCCGCACGTCCATGACAGCAGCCACCAAGAACAAATGCCCATGTGATGAATAAAGAGACCGATCCGCTCGTATCCTAGTCGTAAAAACACCGCCCTTCTGAATCTTTTTGGAATTTGATGCTGTGCAGCCTTACCCCGAGGCCACACGTGTCTTTTGTGCATGTGCGAGGCCGCGACACGGTCATCCATGCGTCAAACGCAGACATCGCTTCAGGAACCAAATGCAAACCGTTGTATGCAAAACAAAAACAAAACTTCTGTGTAAACGCCCTTATATGTCGAGTCGCCTCATCTAGGCAGACAAAATGGAATCAAGTAAACAAACCCAAATCAGAGTGGTATCGATCGTTTTGAAGCGCGCCGGTATATCTCGTATAAATTTTCGTGCATAGAAACCGAAAGGGGAATGTCGATTATAATTGCTTGTACAGTGCGAGCGAGTAGCCGAGCCGCAGACGAGGCCTCGCAGTCCTCGCAGCGGGGGTTGCTCGCCAAGACGAGTCCAGCCGAAAAACGTCACCAGGGATTGTCTTGTCCATTTCCATCACGCCGGGGCGGGGCGACCGCCAGTTCGCGCCAGCACACTCGAGGCATGCGGGCGCGAGTCGACGTTTACCAACGGCGCATGGGATGCTGCGGCATTCTCATGGGGGAGACGGAAGGGGGAGCGGACGGGGGAGGGCTGGACATGGTCACACCCGTGATGGGATTGATGATGGGGATGGCATTGCGGCCCCTGGCGGACGGCTGGTGCAGCTTAAAGGTCGGCTGCTGGCTCTGGAGAGAGGGAGGAATGAAGGAGGGCGAGGCAGAGTTGAGGGAGAAGCCGGGGGTGATGGACTGCGGCTGCTGGGTGGGCGAAGACTCTGGGGAGCTGCTGGCAAGCGAAGAACGCTCCGAAGACGAGATGGAGACGAGCTGGTACTTGTCAGAGAGGGCCGGGGAGGATGCGCCAGAGGAGGAGCGATCGCTACTCACGTCTGTCTCGGTCAGAAGACCAGGGCAGAATTCCATGTCGTCCTCGAGATCAAAGGAGCGGACGGCCTCAAACTTGGTGCGAAAGGCAGAGAGGGCGGCCGACTCGTTCATCTCCTTGATGCCACGGACGCCACGAAACTGACGCTGAGAGTTTTGCGAGACGGACAGGCGAGCGGTCCTGCGATTGCGACCGCTGTGGTGGTTGTGAGAGATGGGGCCGGGCTGGGGCGGCATGGCGCCGTATGGGTAGTAGGAAGCCATGGTCGGGGTTGGTGCTGTGTTATGTTGAGGGGCGAATCGGGAGCGGCGAAGCGTGTTGTTTTGATTCCGAGGGGAGCGGGAATTGTGTCGAAAACAATGGCGAGAATTGTCTAATCGATGTAGATATGGAGGGGAAATGAAAGCTATATAGCAAGAGAGGAGCAAGTGTACAGATAGGGGAGATGCAGAATGAGGAGATGAGAATGGAGGATGAAGGTGGATGTAGATGTGCAAGAGGAGGAGGAGGAGGAAGAAGAAAAGCAAGGTGGTGGGTGGGTGTGGGATGGGGGACGAGAGATGGATGGTTTCGGCCTGGCAGACGTTGTGGAGGGTAGTTAGTGCTGGGACGGATACTGGCACTGGAAAAAGGTGGGTAGCACTGGCCTGGTGGGAGACGACGAGGAAAAAGGTGGGCGGGCAAGATGGCAGGCAGGTCATGCACTGGAGAAATGCGGTGGGCAGCCTCAACAGGCAGGCCGGTGGCGGGCATTGGGCGAGGACACTGCTGCAGTTGCCCTGAACAAGCGCACACCACCGCACGCCAGATGCCCTTGAACCAAACCCAAGCAAGCACGGCAATGCCGGGGCCGGGGGTGCAGGGTGGCATGCTAAGTGGGCCCCTGAGGCGAGCTGTCGAATGGTAGACAGCCTGCCTCGCCACCATGTTTGCCACTAGGGACTGATTGGACAATGCCGGGGACGTCTAAGCTGCAAACAGACTAGAGACGGCCTCTGGATGACGGGGTGGGCCCCCAACGGTACGGTGTGAGATGGGCAGACAACACTGTAGGCCGCTGACCGACCGGTTCACGTTAACAACTGAACGGTGCGCCGGGTGAGTGTTGACCGTAGCATAGCTGCAACCTTGCTGTCCCATCGGCAGTGGTGCAATCTGAACCTGAACAGAGCCATTCACAGCGCTGGGACCCCACTGTTGCGCCGATGCGGTGCTGCATGACTTGCCACTGGGAAATACAGTGTCAAACACAGTGCACAAGAATGTCCCCAACGCTTGTTGGCATTCATTCCCTATCGCTGCAGTGCATGGGCATTTTCCATTTCCATGCCGTAAAAGGTTGGGTGGCTGGGCTGGCCAGTTGATGCAAAGACGCGCCAGAATAAGGTACACTTGACAGTGCATGACTAAGGTGACCAATGCAAGAAATAGAGGTAGAATTGATGATGAAATTCATTATAGTAGGTGCCTGCTGGATGCTGGACGACCTCGGGTCCTCAATCAAGGGGAAGACGGATACAGGCAGGCGAAGCAGGACAAGGCAGGCATGGAAGATCCACTGAGCATGTTGTCCAGCTGCATCCAGAATCCATTCCAAGCAAATCAAGAAAGTCACTTGACCGCTCCCGGGCTGGGGATGGCGGCCCCACAGCAGGCAGGTGTGTCAGTCAGTCAGCCAACCTTGGCTTGAACTTGATGCTTGATGCTCTGATTAACGAGGGCTTTGTCGCATGTCAGAAAGAACTATTATTAAATACATGACCATCTCCAGCTGGCCCTGTCTCCGGCCTGTCTCCGGCCTGTCTCCGGCCTGCCTCCGGCCTGCCTCCTGCCCTGCCAAGATGAGGCAGATAATAAGCCTTGTTGTGCGTGGCTCAGGTACTCAGGTACTCAGGTACCTAGGTACATAGCCTCAGCCACTTGGCTACTGGTAGTAGCGTCAGTGGCGAAACTTGGGCTTGACAGCCACTGAGCCACACCGCGCGGTCGCCGCCGTGGCCGCCCGCCTGATCTTGAGGGGAAGGGAGACAATCACCAACCAGTTACAACTCGATCAACCCCTTCTCCAGCTCGCAAGGGTTAGTTAATCAATGTACCCTTCGGCGCCTACCTACATACGAATATGCTGCGTGGCAGACACTAGCCATGCAGCACATCTTCGATCTACGGAGACAGATGCTCCCCATCACGACACCCAGAGCATCAGGCTTCCCGCGGCTACGTGCAGTTTCGCTCTCGAATAGCGAGTCTGAGCACCCCTCTTGATTGCTTCCATCGTTACAATGCATCGGCCCTCTCATCTTGCTGACTCTCTGCTAGCGATGACTCGCCTGCTGATCCCCATGACCTGGCAGCCTTCCGAGGTCGGAAAAGAGGGGTAGCTCGTCATTGGAAACTCAAAAGAGGCATGCTCATCCGTCATCACTGGCCAGTGGCCACGCCAGCTACTGTACTCCCCGGGGGGGGGGGGGGGGGCATGCTTGCGACTCGCGGGCGCATAGTGAAACCTGGCCGACCCCTTTGGCCACCCTGTCATCCCAGAATCCCAGATCATGGGCTGCTAGTCCCCGACCTATTATTATTGGCCTGGCACCCATATTGATGGGAGAAGCTACCGTCAGGCACACACTCACTGGCATATTCGGCGAGGTAGCTAGCCACCTCTCACCCTGTCCATCGCATTAATCGAATCAGCCTGGTCAACGCCTCGGCGCTTGTCCCTGGATTCTGTATACTCGACTGCCCGGGCCCGGTTGCATCGTATTGTTATTGCCATCACTGCCTCATACAGACTCGCCCACAGCCGGGAGCTCGAGCTCTAGCGATGTGAGACAATGTCTCGAAATCAGAGCAGGTAGCCTCACCCCTCGATCCTTCGTGCGCCTGCCTATCGGTAACTAGCTCATGGTCGCCTGTTTGGCAAACAGGGTCATCTCCCTGCGAACCTGGGCAATGCAAAACATGAGACAGCCCAGCTTGCACTGCAGGCATCCTCTTGGTGTGGCGCACGGAGTACAGCATACAGCATCAATATCAATATCACATCACGACTTTTTATATTATGACGGCCAATTCATTGGAAAGAAATTAAGGGAAGCATGAAAACGGCATTGCATTTATGCTATTGCTCATCTTCACCGCCAGATTGGCTTGCCACGCGGCTACTGTACGCTCTGTGATTTGACTTGCGCGGGCTGTCTGGAATTCGTTCCGCCCTGGAAGCAGTAGACCATCAATAACTCGGCCATGCTCGTTCCCTTCCAATTATAGATTTCCAGGCTCTTTCCGCCCTTCCAGACACACGTCGTTAGTTTCTCACACACTTCGGTATGCAAAATATGGGCGGATCACAGGCAACGACAACTAGACAAGACAGTATTCGTCAACTTGCTCTTCCTCCATTGTGCCTCACATACTCTGTGCACAAGTTCCCTGTTTGTTAGCTGGCGTTGCTCAGCGCCGCAAACCATTGGCCCGGCCCCCCTCCCAGCCTCTCGTCCTGTGCCACCAACCAAGGGAACGAGCATCCAAACTTGACTCGACGAGGCAAAGGGCACTTGCAAGGCCAAGAACCCAACGCGGCTCTCTTGTCTGGACAGCCGGCGGGCTTATCAGTCGGGCGCTTTCATCAGCTCCCCTCAGGACAAGCCATTGCCCGCACGACATGTCTACGAGCCTCGTCACTGGCCCAGGGCACCACCACTGAGGGAGTTTCCGGGGCCCTCTCACACCATCCAGAGCGAACAGAGTTACCTGCAGACGCATTGTAGATGCGTGGCCATTAGGTTACTGCCGTCGAGGCTGGGCTGATCAGCGCACCCCCACTCACGGACCAGGTTTAGAATCTGCACGAACAGCCTATTCCCTCCATCGATGGAGGGGGAGGCTGGCAAGCCACTGGCGCCTGAGATGATGCCCGATAAGAAAGAGACGAAGTCGAATCGAGGCCACCGCTACTCGATGGCAGTTTGTGCGTGCCTTAACATTTTTTTTTTTTTTTTTCGCGCACTGAGGCAAGTCTCTCGCTGCTTGGAGGCATTGCATCACATGTATAGACAACGCAGAATCAATCTCTAGGAGACGGAGTAAATGTTGGTATAACCTGTAATTTCGACAAAATTGCGACAAATAAGCCACCACTTTTCCTCGGTTATTCATCGATTCCTTTTCGGCATCTACTGCATACTGCTTGCTGCGGATGTAGCTCACCTTGTTTCACAAGGAGGGGTAGCTTGGTGGACGCGCAGCCGGACCGAAACGCCCAGGCTGTCCGCGTGTGACGGTATTACGATGCACAACAGGGCGGCACGGCCTGTTGTGATACTAGACGATTGGTAGATGCATAATGAGGGAAAAAAAAAGTTCGGTCGGCGACGAGATCCGGAGATGGGACTGGCGCCCCTGAACAATGAGCCCAAGATTTCTGTTACAGATCGCAGATGGTTGTCGATGGCTCACGTGTGCAAGTCTATTTCGAAAACATGGCCCGGGATATCTTTGCAACTTGGGAGCCTTCTCCCAGTCCAAAAGTTCCGTTGCATCTCCTCGGCGCTCAATGCTCTTGTTAGAAAGGCCATGTTCCAAACAAGAGGGATTTCACAATTTTGCGTATTTTCATGTGAGGCGAAAAAGATGCTTCAACGGGCCTCTCATCAAACGCTCACCAGGCCTCACGTTTCATAAACTGTGTGGGCGGTCGCTCCTGCATGGAAGCAAATCGCCGAGTCGGCGATGGCCATGATTGAGCTGACGTTTGCGTAATTGCCGAGACCACCATCCTGGCTAGATATATATAGCAAAAAATGTATCAGAATGTGCTGTGATGGTTATCGCAGACAAAAGCTCGGATCGAGGCTGCTCTGCCTGGCGATGCTCAGAAGCTTATTATTAGGGTCGCAGATATGGTTTGTACTCAGAACGACTCCCCAGGAGGCTCTGCGTTGTGTTGATAGTCATGGCCAAGTCCAGTTCATGTTTCGTGCCTCTGAAAAAGTGCATCAGACACGGGTGCAGTTCTGACCTCGGAAGTCAACATCAATTATCAAACGCCCCGAGTACGCCATGACCCCCGGTATCATATGCCTTGGAAAATATACATGCCTTCCTCCTATCGCTCCAAGCTGCCAGCCTTGACAAAGCGATTGATTTGCTCCCTAGTGAGCTTTTCATTGTACTTCTCATAGCACTCATAGAAAGAAATAATCTCCTGCGTCGCGTCCACCATGGAGGCAATGTCGACCGTACTCTCGGCGAGCCACGCCGCAAAGTGCTGTACACGCGTGATGCGTGCCCCCTGCTGCTTCTCGCGCGCCTCCTGGCCCGAAACCGCTGCCACCGGCGGAGGCGGCAGCGCGGCGAGCCCTCCTCCGCCCGGCGTTACCAAGCTGCTACCTTGGGCGACGTGGCTCAGCGCAGCCTGCGCGGCGGCGAGCCCCGCGGCGGCGGCGGCGCCGATGCCTTGCTGGCCGGGGGCGACCGAGTTGGGACGGAGGACGAGGGCGAGCAGGATGGCGACGAGGGCGATGACGTGCGGGGGGAAGAGCAGTGGCAGGTCCGTCATGTAGTGGTCGTTGATGACCGACTTGGCGAGCTGGACGTCCTCGTCCACGAGGGCCAGCTCGCTGCGCAGCGAGGTCAGCGTGCGGTAGGGCTGGTGGATGATGAGCTGCGAGCTCATCTCGGAGATGAGGAAGAATTCACACTCGCCGATGCGGGAGGTGTCGAGGCCGATAAAGTCCTGCCACAGCTGACGAGCCTCGGTCACGATAAGGCGGATGTGCTGCGGCGACTCCTCCATCTTGCAGGCGAGGTAGATGGCTGTGGTGATGACGAGGTACGGATTCGTGCGGCGGATCTCGACGCGCGAGTAGAAGCGCTTGAGGTAGACCTGGGCCGTGGCCATGGCCTGCTGGCGGATCGTGAGGCGCTTGCCGAGGCGGATGAGTTCTGCGCGGGGGACGGAGAGGTCAGCACGGAGCGGGCGGAGGAGGGGATCTGGGACTGCAAGGACGCACGCTGGTTGAAGAAGATGGCGAGGTGGCGGGGCTGGGACAGAGGAAACACGCGTACGAGATCGATGTTGTCCTGCTCGAGCTTGTTGCGCATCGTGTTCAATTGGTCCTTGGTGAAGAGCCAATACCGCCGTTGCGTCGAGTCCCAGTAGCTGGCCGACATGCTGGGCAACGGGCGGGCGCAGCCGCCCCGATGAAGCTCAGGAGAGGGATGTTGGACGTGACATGCACGGGGCCAGCCAGGTGTCTGATTAGGAGATGCGGCTGTTGGAGTCGAGGAGATTTTATGGCATACTGGCCAATGTAGTTGTCGTATGTTGCAGCTGGCAGGCGAAGGCGATAATACGGTTGTAGTTGATTCTGCGGGCCAGCAGGCACTAACTCGACCCCCATAGTCACAGTATGGCAGATTGTTAGACGAGGCCCCAGCAGCTCCTGTCCACCAACAGCGTCGCTGCAAATTGACAGGCTGACCACTAATAAGTTAGTGCGAGGGGTGCTATTGTGGCTTCACTTTTTTTACGTACCAACATGCTAGCTAATCTGCCAAGCTGGGAACAACCTCTCCGACGCCATCCGAGGCCTGCCATTATTGCATCACACCTGCATCAACACCTCTGCCCACGAATTTGCAAATTGCTCCCATAACCTTCCTTGCACAGCCCGGCTCCCTCTAGACAACAGATTGCCTCACCGCCCGACCATGGTGCTATAGCAATTGCGCCTCCGACAACGCGATCGATCTCCATCCACAACCCGCGCCTCCCGACCCCTCGTCTAGACGACCGCCGCGAGCGATGCTGGCGCCATTATGAGCGTGTCCACGGGGATCCAAGAGGCGAATAAGGCACTCGTCAGCCCTGAGCACGGCCATGACGATCTGATTGAGCGTCTCTGGAACTGTCTGGGGCCTAGCCCCGATGGTGAACTCGACTACAGTGGCCTGCAGCGGGGTTTCCGGCGGCTCGACCATCGTGAGCACAGTGCAATTGCACCGCACTGAAAAGAAGGCCGCTGACTGTTTCAATCCTTTGCCTCGTTTTAGCTATGAAGAATGCAGACTCGATGGTCAAAAAGATTCTCAACGAGGTCGACAGCAACGGCGATGGCAAAATCCAATATCAAGGTAACACAAGCAAAGCCTGCGAACCCATCCACAAAGGGCCGCAAGCTAATCCGCTGCAGAGTTCAAAAACTTTGTCCAACGCGCAGACAAGGAGCTCTCCTCCCTCTTCAAGGCCATTGACAAGGATGGCAACGGAAAGCTCGACATGGCGGAGCTCAAGGCCGCCTTCAAGGCCGCCGGCCTAACCGTGTCCAGCAAGAAGCTTGACTGCTTCTTCAACGACATGGATATCAATCATGATGGCTACATTTCATACGAAGAATGGAGGTAGGCAATTTTCCTCTCCCAGGCGACACCTCCGCTCCTTGCATCTGGTGGCCTTTGTGTGCTTGTGGTTGGTTCGACGTCATCTGCCGCTTGGCTGTCATGTGGCGCCGTCCTGGCGGCTGCCCTAGACCACAACCAAGGCTACGGCCACAAGTTGAAGTAAATCGATAAGAAATCTGCCGCCAACGAACTCATATGAATTTAAACTTTGGATTTGGACATGAATTTTTGTTGGCTGACTGCGCGACAGATATTTCATGCTCTTCATGCCCGCTCACGAAGCCGACTCAAAACTACAAGCCGTGCTAACATATTACGACGCCGTGGTAAACGTCACTCCTGAAGGCGACTCTGTTGTGAGCGACGATACATTGGAAGGCTTAGGTACGGAAAGCACTTCCAGCTCTCTTCTTGACTCTCTTTTTGGCTCCCTGTTCAGGATAGCCACTCCTGTGTCTCCTCCTCGTCACATCCCACAAGCGTGTAATGATACGCCCACATCATTAGCATCTCCATCGTCGTCCTCATCAATAAGCGAGGGGGAGATGATCATGGTTTTGATGGACGACGATGCGGAGGGCGCGGCAGATGTTGATGCGCAACCACCAACAAGAAAACCCAGCGATGGCACCCCAGAATTTGATGAGAATGAAGATGGCGATGTTGGCGCTGCGCCCAGATCATTTCAACTGACAGACTTTGCCCCCCATCCAGGTTACTTCCTCGCGGGTGCCATTGCTGGAGGTGTGTCGCGAACTGCAACTGCGCCTCTAGACCGATTAAAGGTCTACCTACTCGTGAACACGCAAAACGGCGGCGAAACGGCGGCGGCAGCGTTCAAGAGGGGCAAGCCGCTGATTGCCCTAAAAAATTCTGCCCGGCCTTTCGGCGATGCCATCAAAGATGTGTATCGGTCCGGAGGGCTCCGGGGCTTCTTCGCTGGTGAGTGCAGAGTCGGCGCATACGGCGGCGTAGCTCAGGACTAACGATGAAAAGGTAACGGGTTAAACGTGATCAAAATCATGCCCGAGACGGCGATTAAATTCGGCTCGTATGAAGCTGCCAAACGAGCATTTGCAAGCTTGGAGGGTCATGGGGACCCGCAAATGATCAACACGTTTTCCAAATTTACCGCGGGCGGTTTGGCCGGAATGATTGCGCAGTGAGTGGCGGCAATGAAATGCAGACGAGTTGTCTTCTAACAAATGGTAGATTTTGCGTGTACCCCCTTGATACCCTGAAATTCCGGCTACAATGTTCGACGGTGCAAGGCGGCCCTAGCGGCGTGGCTCTGATGCGACAAACGGCCATCAAGATGTACGCGGACGGCGGCATCCGAGCCGGGTACCGCGGTGTGACGATGGGCCTGGTGGGCATGTTCCCGTACAGCGCTATTGACATGAGCACGTTCGAGTTCCTCAAGAAAACATACCGTGCGAGGATTGCCAAGCAGCTGGGCTGCCACGAAGATGACGTGGAGATTGGCAACGTGGCGACGGGCATCATCGGCGCGACATCAGGTGCCTTTGGAGCGACGGTTGTGTATCCGCTAAACGTGGTGCGAACGCGACTGCAGACACAGGGCACGGCAATGCACACCGCGACATATAACGGCATCTGGGACGTGACGCAGAAGACGATACAGAAGGAGGGTGTGCGAGGTCTGTACAAGGGCCTGACGCCGAACCTGCTCAAGGTGGCACCCGCGCTGAGCATAACATGGGTCGTGTATGAGAATTCGAAAAAGGTTCTCGGATTGCGTTAGCGAAACAAGGCATACGGTACAAAGGACTGTACCATTGCAATTTGATTCTATTTGTTTGTGGCATATTGGAGCGCATATGGTCGTTACATGGCCAGGAGGGATACTTTTCTTTATAGTCTTTTCTTCTCAAGTAATGGGCGGAGCGCAAAGGCATGTTTTGAGCGTCTCGGAGAGAGACTTGGCTCTACTAGAGGATAACCTCGGGACTGATACATACCTACTATAAACAAAGGGCTGGGCGTGTTCTTTCGTGTATTTCTTCTGGATAGGGCGACAGAAAGGAGGATTGCATAGAAGGAATAAAGGGAGAATTGACGTATTGATATGTGGCGTTGTGATGTGATATTGCGCGTCATGTTGGAAAGACTTGCAGAGACGGCGGTGCCGGCACATGTGGAGTGGGTACCCGGAGCCGAACGGGTGGAGGACCATCAGTTGGGCGGGTGGGGCTCTTCCTCCCTCGCGCCACAGCGGATTATGTTTAAATGAATGTAAAATGAAGGAAAACGCGTACGCCGGGTGTGAAAGACGGGACATTGTTTCTTGCTCCATGCCGGAACAGTCACAACGATCAGGGCTGGTGGGACAGGCCGCGTTGGCGAGTGGGAGAGCTGACGACGGCCTTGGATATAGTTGGTGTGAACGTGGGGAGTCCGGTGCGGGGCACGTTGGATAAGGCTGGGTGGGAACTTTTGTATTTATATTAGTTTTGGCTTGGGATTGATTGTTAAAATTGACAGATGCTGTACTCGGTGCTTTACAGTGCTACGTATGTAGGTAAGTTATGAGCTCGACAACTGCGGTGGTCTAGTGATGGGCCATCATCTGCGTTTGCTGCCAGCTGCCAGCTGCCAGCTGCCAGTTGCCAAAGGTCGGTCCGTCAACCCGCCAGCTGGCGGATTGGCGGTTACCTGTCCCGGAGCGGACGTTTATTAGAGCTTCTTAGCGTCTTCAGCTGCTTTTCGTTTACTTTGATGCTCCTTGTCCCTGTTCTATAAGGTGTGCTGGTCCCTAGCCGGCCACTAACATCAGCCACCGTCTGCTAGCCTATTCACTGGCGCAATCCCATTACAACCCATCATCACCTCCTCATTGCCGCGCTCTGCAGCCTCTTCTACTCTCTTCATCCTTCTTCTGCTTGCGGCCCTCTTGTTTCCCCGCCCCGCGACGCAATTACGTTTACAGCATTTATTCTCATAGCCAGTCACTGAGACCAATTTACACAACCTGTCCCCCGACGCTTGCGTCACCCTTCGCCGCCGCCATGCCCTCTCCATACTCGGACAACCTCTACTCAGACCCGGACCCTGCCGGCTCGAACCCTGCAGCGAACCGCGACGACGATGCTTCCGCTGCCTCCGCCCTGTCCCCTTCGGATGGATACTTTCGTCATGACGACGACTCCGCCGTCTCGCCCACCTCACAGCAGCCCTCCCATGCGTCGCGTCGCTCTGGCAGTACGCCCTACGTGCCCAATGTCTTGGTCGCTGATCCCACCCTAGCCAAGGATCCTGATTCCAAGGCTCAGATTGCACAGCATCTGATAAATAGCGACGCTGCCCCTGGCGCCCCTTCTACTCCTTCTCCCCATCCTCATCACAACCCCGAGTCGTACTACCACCCGTCCGCCTCTGCATCTGTCTCGGGCGCCTCCATCGCCACGCCCAGCACAGTCACTTCCTATCCCTACGCGCAGAGCAGTCGTCACCCCTCCAGCGCGCAGGACGGCCACTCGCAGCAGCAACACCGGCAGCTTCACGTTAACACGGCTCCCCAGCACCAGCCCTCCAACTACAACCCCGCCTACCAAGGACGAGGTGACGTGCCGCCGCCGGCCTACACCCCATCATCGCCGGACGACCCCTACCGCTACAGCTACTCTACCTTTCCCTCGTCCACACCTCCTAGAATGGGCGTTCCTGAAGAGCACGATCGGCTGTTGTCTCCTCATCAGCAGCAAGCCTTCTCCGACCCCCCTAAGCAACCTCTGTGGCAGCGTATCAGAGACTCCCACGACTCCGGCTCTCTGCGCAAAAAGATAAAGAAGATTCTCGGCATCCTCGTTTTTGTTTCCATTATCCTGGTCTTTATGGGCTTCAACATGTCTGGACCCACGTATAGAGTAAGTTCTCGTAACGCCGTAACCCGAATACTACTGACGTCGCAGAAACGAATCATCGACAAGTCGCCCATTCGTACCCCTGACATGGATGAGAGCGAGTTGGTCTGGCATCCAGGGAGATTCTGCCGCGATAGTCCTCACACTTATCCGAAAGAGACCTTCCATGCCAGCCCTAGCTCTGACAGAGTGCTGCTCATCGAGCAGACCATCCGCAAGAGGGGCTGGAACGAACCCAACGGTCCCATGCCCAGCGTCAACGGCGAAGTGATTCTGCGCCCCACCAAGTCTGGCAAGGCAGAACTGGACGTTGAAATCATTGCCAACTATGAGGATCTGGATATCCAAGTTGAGTTTAGCACCAACGGCGGCACCGATCACCTCAAAGTGACCACGCCCCGCATTCTCCCAGATGCCTCGTCGCGCGACGTCTGCATTCAGATCCGTATTACCGCTTGGATCCCTGAAAAGAGTCTTGTCAACGCCCTCTCCGTGGACGCCGTATCCCTCAATGTATTTGTTCAAGAGGGCCTCGCGCTTGGCGCCGAGAATGAGGTCACATTTTCCACCGTTTCCGGAAACCTCATCTTTCCAGCTGACAATTCCAACGTCGAGCCATACAAGCTGGAGGCTCCCAGCTACAAGTACTCGACTGTGTCGGGCGATGTTAAGGGATGGTTCCCCATGTACCACAACCTGCGAGCCAACACCGTCTCGGGTAATATTTTCGCCCAGATTACACACAAGGACATTGTGCTTAAGGAGTCCGAGTCTTCGCTGCTGGATATCTCTTCTGTGTCCGGCGAGCTCAGAATCAACGATGGCAGCCAGGGTGTGGGAGCAGCTGGTGCCAAGATCCCCGCGCGCGACTTCCTCGTGAAGATGTCGACGACTTCTAGCGACATCACTGCCAATGTTCTCATCGGCTCGTCCTCCGCGTTCTCCTCCACCTCGGGCAGCTTCAAGCTCGAGCTTGTGCCCGTCCTGGATGACCGCTGGCTGCATACCTCATGGCGCCCACTGCTCAAGACGGAGAGCACCAGCGGAGAGCACCGCGTGCAGATTGCCGAGCCGCAGTTCATCACCATCCCCGACCGGATGAACCCGCACAAACGGCCCACGCTCCCCGAGACAGACAAGGATCAGCAGAGCAAGGAAACACCGAACCAGGACGGTGCGGGTATCAAACGCCGTCGCGTCAGCGAGAACAAGCGCGGCCTCACCGCATTCGAGTCTCGCCACTCATCCATCAGTGGCAGCGTGCATCTCAACTACCCCGCCTCTTGGGAAGGCACGTTTTCGGCCGACGCCATGTCGTCGGACATCACTGTGCGCGGCAAGGACGTTATTGTGGACAAGAAGAAGGGTAGCTTTGTTGGGAAGACTGTTGCTGGACACAAAGGCGATGGCACCTCGTCGCTCAAGATTGACGAGTTGTCGGGCAACATCTTCTTGACTATCGGTCAGGAGTAAGAAATCACGAGAGGTCCAATATTTATCTCGCGGATCGCAGAGTACTATAGTTTATTGTTGTCATGTTTATCACTCTTATGGCTGAGCAAAATCGGAGGTTCTCTGTATACGAATACTTTTCGTAATAGCATATAATTTTATCGACTGTACATCTTAATAGCGATGGAATAATGATGTGTTGTTAGCTTCTTTTGGACTCTCTGGTTGCGTCGCAGAGACAGGTCCCATTAGTCATGGGGTGAAGCCCTTCTTCTTTGCCACTACGTTCAAGTTCTCGGGCGTGCCTGAGTCGGAAAATATTGATAGAGAGGACACAACATATATCTCGTGCTGCTATTTTTTGGGATCAATGGTGTCGCGCGAGCTATCTGTTGGCTCGGGAGTTACCGTCCTACTGTAGGTATCGATAACGATAAGATAAATCATTGGCTCTCGCTTACCCTGCGCACGTGACGCACAACTACGAAAAAAACTCGTGCCCCACAGCATACTGCGAATTTCCAGTTCCCCAGCCGGCCTCGAATTTTCGCCTTGTTCCTCAACCACCGACCGACGACAACCTCTTCCGACAACCCTTCCCCCCGACGGAATATATATACAATGGCCAAGGAAGCCACTGCTAAGACCGGCCTCGCCGTTGGCCTCAACAAGGGTCACGTACGTGTATTGTCATGATGCTCTCACCTCGTGGAGGATCTCTGCAGTGGTTCTTCACGAGAGTGAAAGAATGCCAACAAAAACCACACCCCTTCCAAAATTCTGCAGACGATGGACGCTGACATTCGACTTTTTTCGCCTTTTCGCCCCGAAATATAGAAGACCACCGCTCGCGTCGTCAAGCCCCGCGTCTCCCGCACAAAGGGCCACCTCAGCAAGCGCACCGCCTTTGTCCGCGAGGTCGTCAAGGAGGTCGCCGGCCTCGCTCCCTACGAGCGCCGCGTCATCGAACTCCTCCGCAACTCGCGCGACAAGCGCGCCCGCAAGCTCGCCAAGAAGAGAGTGCGTCCTCCCCCCCCCCCCTTCCCGCTTCCAAAAAAAAAAAAAAGAAGCAGAGGTTCCCTGGAGCAGTAACTGACCAACATCATTCACAGCTTGGCACTTTCGGCCGCGCCAAGAGAAAGGTTGACGAGCTCCAGCGCGTCATTGCCGACTCCCGCCGTACCGCCCACTAAGCGATTCTTGTCGAACTTTGGTGACCGAGACGATGGAGAGATGAGGAGGGAGTTCCCCGGACGGGGAAGGAGATTCCCTTTGTTTGGCGACCCCAACAAAGAAAAAAAAAGAAGCCCCCGGAAGCTCATGAAATGAACCTTTTAAAAGAACTGTAACGGCGTGGGATTTTCATTTTGGGATTTTTACATCAAAATCAAGGCTTGCACGGATCCGATCGAGTTCGGTCAGGCTACATAGGCTTCTGCCGCATTGTACAAAACAACATGCGCTGAATACCACCACTTTACGATCACTCATGGGACAATGGTAATGCTGTTGGATGTCGTGATGTTGGAAAAAGCTTGACTGGATTCTGACACCTTGAAAATAACGCCGCGTAATGTGTATATGCTGTACTATTTCTTGCCCAGCTTCAACCACTTGGGAACCTTGGAGCTACCCTTGCCATCACCTGCCTTGTCTGCCCCACGGCCGTCATCCTTACTCGGCGCCGGCTTCGTCGTGTCCTCCGGTTCGTACGTGGGCAGCTGAGGCACCTCAATCTCGCGCCCCTGGCGGGCGATCGCGGCCTTGAGGAACGGCAACCGTCGCTTCGCCGGTGGCACCTCGTGGGTCCAAAGCAGGTTGACGAGTACACGGCCGTGCATCTTATAGTTGGCGATTAGGGTATTTGAAGGACTGCCTTCATCTTTGATCACGCGTCGAGTGTCAGGAAGGACCAGACGAAATGGGAGCGTCGGGTCAGCCATGACGTGCCTGACGGCGGTATGCAGTATGGCACCAGTCGCGGCGTGGTCCATTTGCCAGTCGCTGCTCGTGTTGTCCGGGAAGCGCACCTTGACGAGCACCGACTTGATAGCGGCAACGCGAGCCTGCTCTTCGGCCTCGCGGGCAGCGAGCTCCTGGTCTGACGGTAGTCGCTTGTTGCGCCCGCTTTGCTGCAGCTGGCTCTGGTGCAGCTTGGCATGCGCGACGGTCGGTGTAAAGTCGGACTCATCTGCCGGCGCCAGCGCTGCGGCAGGTGTGCTGCTCGACGGGGCCAGGAAGACACCGACAGGCTCGTATGGATCTTTCGACCCTGAGCCAGGTTCGGCTTCTGGTGCCGCTTCCACAACTGATTGCGTAGCTGGTGGCGCCTCGGTCATGGGTGTATCTGATACTTGTGCGGGCAGCGCCTCCTCCGCCTTTGATTCTGTTGTAGGTGCTGAATCCTCCACTTCCGGCGACGGCGTGGACGCGCTCTTCTCTTCGGTCGTCTCCTTAAAGTACTGGCCAATCTGCTCCATGGCGTCGAACAATGTTTGGTCAGTCGTCTTGAACGTCAAGCGAATCAGCACACTGCCCGAGTTGTGCCCGAGCTGCGCCAGCGTCTTTTGAAAGTCGGCAAACGTGGTGTAGTCGCGGCCCATGATGTTGAGGATAGGTGTTTCGTAGTATAGCTGGCCTGCACCGGAAGCACCGTCCGCGCTTGTACGAGCGACTCCCCGTGCTGTGATGTTGATGTTGCGTCCCGCGCTGGCGTCAGTGCCGCTCTCGAGCTGCCGCAGCACACCCCATAACGTGAGGTCCGAGGGCAGTCGCTTGATGAGCCGTCCACCAGGGACCTCCTTCGCCTCGGGCTGTGGCAGCTGCAGGCCGATCTGTATAGCCGACGGTGTGTTGGAGCGTTGGACGAGCTCGAGCTTGGCGCCGCCGACGAGGCCTGAGGTGCGGAAGGGGACGGTGAGGTCGACAGTTTTTTGTTTGTGTCTGGGTGGGCAGTTAGTGATAGGTGATTAATTTTGGTAAGATGGGATTCCTACTTGAGTATGTACTTGTCGCTTGAGATGCTGAGCTTCTTGCACGCTTCTTGCAGGACGTCTACTAGGTAGGTGCCGGGAGTGACTTTAATAGTGGCACGACGGAGGTCCGCGCCGATGACGACGACGTGCGTCGACATGGCAGCGGTAGAACGGGGGGGAATGTAAATGAAAGAACGATAGTTGTCGGGAAATCGCTTCTGTTTGTTGTCTTTGTATGTTGACCGACAGGTACAGCGGCAGCGCGCAACTCAGCCGCCGTGGCAAGCTTCTCGAACAATCCAACAATCCGCGGCAGGTGGGAGGGAGCTTGACGTGGGGTTGCTGACCAGGCCCAGGCCGTGGCGTAGAAGCTTGGCGAGTGAGAGTTTTAACCGCTGTAATTATAGCGCTCATCAGCGCTGTATTTTCGGTCTTTCACAGGCAGCCAGTATAATGCCCCGGCTTACGTGGTTGGTTTAGGCGGAGATTTACCGACCGCTGGCCGCGCCAGTCGTGTTTGCCTTGCGCTATGCTTGCTACCTGGCCAGCCCAGTCGTGCTGCTGGGGAGCTCGAGCTTCATCATATCCGCGAGAGCTTCATCCAACCCAACCCTATTCCCGCGACCCATCAATCCAATCCGTGCCATAGACCATCCGAAAGAGTGCCTGTGTTTACGACTCCATCAGCGCAGAATATACCCGTCCGCGTTGTCAACATCACATAGCCTCAGATAACCCGCCATGGTAAGCTCCCGTTTGCCCGCCCTGGTCGTCACTGCATTGGCTTGCTAACCATCTCGGCTTTAGTCGTCTCCCTTCTCGATCAGTCAGTAACCCGATCCTCATACATCAATACTCGCTCCGTCAAAGCCATCGCCCCCTCCACCGCTCCGAAAATCAAGAGCCAACACTAACGATCCCCAGATGGCGGTGCCTGCGTCGCCATGGTCGGCAAGGACTGCGTCGCCATCGCCTGCGACCTCCGCCTTGGCCTCCAGGCCCTTACCGTGTCCAACAACTTCCCCAAGATCTTCCAGTACGGCGACGTCTTCCTCGGCCTCACCGGCCTCGCCACCGATGTCAGCACCGTGAGCGACCTCTTCCGTTACAAGGTCAACATGTACCGCCTTCGCGAGGAGCGCGACATCGCCCCGCGCACCTTTGCCAACCTCGTCTCCTCGTCCCTCTACGAGCGCCGCTTCGGCCCCTACTTCATCTCCCCCGTCGTCGCCGGCCTTGACCCCAAGACGGGCAAGCCCTTCATCTGTGGCTTTGACAGCATAGGCTGCATCGACTTTGCCAAGGACTTTATCGTCTCCGGCACGGCGTCCGATCAGCTCTTTGGCATGTGCGAGGGTCTTTACGAGCCTGATTTGGTAGGTTCACACCCATACATGCAAAAGACTTGCTCTTGCTAACTGTCCAAGGAACCCGATGCCCTCTTTGAGACCATTTCCCAGGCGCTGCTGTGTGCTGTTGATAGAGATGCCCTGTCTGGTTGGGGTGCCCATGTGTACATTATTGAAAAGGGCAAGATTACCAAGAGATTACTAAAGGGCCGTCAGGATTAAAGCATGTACGAATAGATATTCAACGACTTTTATATTCTACTAATGTGCAACTGTCTATCTCGATTGTGATTATCATCTATGTTTTTACAGGTCCTTCTTGATGGCTCTTTTGGCCACTGGAGCAATCTTTTGCATGAAAAATTGGCGCTCAAAAAACTTGAGAATCTCATCGAGAAGACTAACCAAATTAGCAGGGGTGCAAACGGGAGAGACATCAAAGACTTACATGACGGGAGCGCTGATAACAATCACCGCCTTCCACTCGACCCAGTTGAGGGGAAGGATAGCAAACAGAGTCTGCAGGACGGGTGTATAGAGCAGAGCAAAGTGCAGAGCCATCGACAGAGAAATGGCGTAGACGAGCATCATATTCTTCCACAGAGGCAGGGTCAACAGGGACTCGCTCGAGGAAAGGGCATTCATGGCGTTGAACATTTCAATAGTAACCAGGATGGAGAGGGAGACGGTAGATCCCGACTTGGCCATGTCGTTGGAGAACATCTGGCAGCCAATTTCGGGGAACTCGGCTGAGCAATGGTGGAAGCGGGAGAGCTGCGAGAAGCTGATCTGGGGGCCGGCGGGATAGTACATGAACCACCAGGCGTACCCGGCGACAGTGGCGAGACCAACGTAGGTGCCAATAATCAGATAGCGGAAGAACAGCCAGCCGCCAATCAGCTTCTCGTCTCTCTTACGAGGCTGGCGCTTCATAATGTCATTGTCGGGAGGGTTGAACGAGAGAGCCGTGGCGGGAAGGCCATCGGTGACCAGGTTGACCCAGAGAAGCTGAACCGGAATCAGGGCCTCGGGCATGCCAAGCGCCGCAGTCAAGAAAATAGAGACGACCTCGCCAATGTTGGACGAGATGAGGTAGCGGATGAACTGTTGGGTGTTGTTGTAGATGGAGCGACCCTCCTCAATAGCGACCTCGATGGTGGCGAAGTTGCTGTCGGCGAGAACCATGTCGGCGGCCAGCTTGGAGACATCGGTGCCGGAGCCCATGGCAACACCGATATCAGCCTTCTTCAGAGCAGGGGCATCGTTGACGCCATCGCCAGTCATGGCGACGACTTCGCCAAGAGACTGCAGTAGATCAACCAGACGGGACTTGTGGCCCGGCTCAACCCGGGAGAATAGGGAGGCGCGCTTGGCAGCCTCAAGCTGCTCGCCAGGGCTCAGGTTGTCGAATTCACGGCCAGTGTAGCTCTTGCCACTAAGATCTTCGCTCTCGCCAAAAACGCCAATCTGTCGGCAGATGCTCTCGGCAGTGTTTCGGTTGTCACCAGTGATAACGATGATACGGATACCCGCAGCCTTGCACTGCTTGACAGACTGGGGGACTTCAGGACGAGGAGGATCAAGCATGCCAACGAGGCCGAGGAAAGTCATGTCTTGCTCAAGCTCGGCGTACTGTTCGTTAGACTTGGCCGTGGCGGCAAGGCGGTTCTTGGAGACATCATCAATGCTGGCAAGGGCAATGATACGCATGCCACGGTTGCCATAGTCGACGACTTCCTTCATGAGGACTTCGGAGATCTTGTTGGTGAGAGGAATACGCTTGCCATCGGCGCCAACTGTGGCGTGGGTGCAGCGATCAATAATCGACTCGGGAGCGCCCTTGACAAGGAGCTTCTTCTTCTTGCCGTCGGCGACGATGACAGACATGCTCTTGCGATCGCGGGAGAACTCAAAGGTAGAAAGTCTAGGTAGAGTCTCTTCGAGATTTCCGCTGGCGTAATGAAGCGCCTCATGGACATTCACACCGGCGGGAGCAACAGGGCCGAGCTTCTCAACCAGGACACGGAGAGCACCTTCGGTGGGCTCGCCAACAATTGAGTAGTGGCCGGTCTTGTCATCATAGGCCAGGTGAGCGTCGTTGCACAGAGCAGCGACTTCAGCCATCTGCTGAACGGTGCTCGACTGCTCAGTCAGGTTTTTCACGGTCTTGCCGTTGCTTCGGATGTCACCCTTGGGAGAAAAGGTGGTGCCCTCAACATCGAGCTCAATCAGGTCCCGGCCAGCTTCATCGAGGTAGACAATCTTGTTGACGCTCATTTGGTTGGTGGTTAGAGTTCCAGTCTTGTCGGAGCAAATAACGCTGCAGCTACCAAGAGTCTCGACAGAGGGAAGGCTGCGAACAACAGCATTCTTGGCAGCCATCTTGCGGGTGCCAAGAGCGAGACAGGTGGTGATGACAACGGCGAGACCTTCGGGAATGGCAGCGACACCAAGGGAGACGGCAATCTTGAGGTAGTAAATGGCACCCTTGGTCCAGCTCCCGTGGCTGGGATCATTGAAGTTGGGAATGTTAATGAGCCAGACGAGGACGCAGATAACGGTAATGACTTTGGCAAGGCTGTCGCCAAAGTCGTTGAGCTTTTGCTTGAGAGGGGTAGGTTCCGAGATCTGAGCAGTAATGGACTCATGGATGTCACCAATGGCAGTGTTGGAGCCGGTGAGGGCAACGACAGCGCGAGCGCGACCGACAACAACCGTAGTACCGGAGAAGAGCATGTTGACCTGGTCCTGAAGGACCGCCTTGTCGTCCTTGACGACGGCACCGGCATCCTTGCCAACGCTCTCACTTTCGCCGGTCAGAATAGCCTGGTCGACAGAGAAGCTGTTGCTTTCAATAGAAATCACGCGACAGTCAGCCGGGATGCGGTCACCGACAGAAACAGAGATGATATCACCGGGGACCAGGTCGTCGGCCTTGACGCGCGACACGTGGCCACCGTTTCGGATGACGCTGGCTTCGTTGGCAGAGTATTCCTGGAGGGCAGCAATGGCCTTTTCGGCGCTGCTCTCTTGCGAGACGCCGACGACGGCGTTGAGGATGAGGATGGTGAGGATCTAAGAATTAGCTGTGTTGGCGCAAACGGGGCAGGCGAACACTCACAACAGCAGGGTCGACGAAGGCGCTCCAGCCGCCCTCCTCTTCGAAAAGAGCAAGAACAAACGACACAGCGGCAGAACCGAGCAGGATCAGAACCAGCTGGTCTTTGAACTGCTCAAGGATGAGCTCCCAGAGAGGGGTAGGCGGGTCCTCGGGGATGGCTGCGAGAGTCAGGAAGGTCAGCGGGGAGGCAAGGAAATCAGTGCGAGATTGGGCGTACAGTTGCGACCATGTTTGGCGCGCAGCTCGTCAACTTGCTTGTCAGTCAGACCGTCATGGTCATTGACATTGAAGTTGGCAAGGACCTTCTTAACAGGTGTGGCAAATGCGCTCTCCATGGTGTTGGCGTCCCGGGCAGTCGGCAGGTCGGCTATGGTCAGAGCGGCTTTGGGGATGCTTGGTATGCGGCTCGGGGCCAATTGAAGTAGGCGCCTTGATGTAAACGATTGAATCAAAGGCGGACTGGCGATGAACAAGGAGAAAAGAAGAATGGCGGTGCTTGGAAGTGTGAGGAACCCAAGAATTTGTCAGGCTGCGAGCCCCACGTGGCTGTGTATTGCAGTGGCTTCGATGACTTTTGTCGGCCTGGAGGTGACCCCAAGAAAGTGCTGTACGTGTTCGTTTGAGTGTGGTTCTGGGCCAATGGGAAGGTCCACAGCGGGTTGGCCTGGTGCGAAACGCCCCCGGAGCCCCGGAGGCGCTAGCCGTCTTTTGCGGTACTTTTGGTGGTGGCCAGCGTGCCTGAAGGGCCGTCGGGAAGCGTCGAGGGCCTGTAAGTTAGTACCTGGTTTAGTAAGCCGACATGGCTGAAGCCCAGCGCCGAGAATCTCCCGCCCGCCAATCCCCTCCTGGCTAGCTTGACGGCCCAGGTTCAATATAAGTCGGTATGAGTAGGTAGCCGAGTAATGAACCCGGCGCGGTGAGCCACGTCGATGGCTGAAATAGATGCGTCCGATACGAGATCGGGCGGAGATGCACCCTGCGAGATGCATAAAAATATGAGTGGGTAGGGTAGATCTGTGATGGAGCTGCACATCTGCGTCGCTGCCCGGCCGACCCTCCAGCGTCTTCCTTCCCGCTTCGCCACCTGCCAACTCACCTGCAACCTCACTGACAGCTGCTCGTTGCCCGCCCCAGCCCGCCGACGGCCCGTCCGTTCGTCTACATCATGGCCACCAGCTGCATCACCACTCATCCCATGCAGCCTGGGATGTGCAATTTTGGCTTTTTGGTGCTTTTTTGAATCTTGTCTTTCTTGGGCCAGAATGACTTCCACAGACTCCTCCCCCGAAAGCTCCGACCTAGACACCAAGCCGTCCAGTCAGTCCTCTCTCGACGAGCCATGCCACTGCAGCATCGCCCAAGACTGTGAACCACAATCAATTGCATTGCCGGAATCAACCGACAGCGAAGATTCGTATCAAGATGCATTGTCCCAATTGGGCTCCGATAATGCAAGCCAGATTGTCACTTTGCAGCCTGTTCGTCGCTTCTCAAAATGGATGTCTTCTCTCCGTCGACGCACCATCCAGCGGCACCTATTAGCTGCTGAAAAGCCTGCCTTTCTGCTTGACCTCAATGGCAGGCCACAGCTCATTCACCGGGATTCGTCATCGGGCTCCTCCTTTGGCTTCGTCACCGGAGTCAGGAGTGCCACTGTCAGCATATCCAGCACCCGAATCGCCAGATCTACTGGCCGCTCAATTCGGACGCCACTAGGAAGATCCTCGGAGGAAAGCAATGGCCGCATTACACCCACAGACAGATTTTCCATCGAGAGAGCTGTCCGCCGCCGACGTATACTCGAAGAGCTGATTCAGACGGAGGAGAGCTATATTAGCGACATACGACTGCTCCTGAACGTATACGTGACGACGTTTGCCGCTTGCCCAGACCACGATTCGTTGCGGCTTGCTATCCACCAAAATCTTTCGGAGCTTCTACGTCTCCACGATGATATTTTAGGAGAGCTGCATCGCGCGGTTCCGTATTCCGAATACTCGTATGCTGATACTGTGCCCAAAGGCCATCGACGCTGGACAAGCGTCGACCTCAGCCGACCAGATATGCTGGCTGATCCCCAAACTGCCGCTGGGGTGGCCAAAATCTTTTCCCACAAGGTTTGTACACAATAAAGTTGTTAGGTGACTCTTTTTCCTAAGTTTATCTCAGGTGAAACGATTTTTTGTGTATGAAGAATACGGCGCCCGCCACGAGAAGATGCTTCAGAGCTTGCCAGACCCAAGTCAAAGCTGTCGCGGCATCGAGGCACTGGCTTCTACACTGCACCCCATCAGACAGCGCGGAGTACGAAAATCATATACCCTGCATGACTTGATGATCAAGGTAGGTGCTCCCAGAAAACAATGCGCAGTCAGCTCTGACCGTTCAGCCCATACAACGCGTCTGTCGGTATCCGCTGTTGTTTGCAGAGCTTCTCAAAACTACGCCCGTGTGTGATTGTCCTGATTCACACATGGAAGTTGAAAGCACTCTCATTCGCCTGCGTGAAGCTACCTGCGTCATCAACAAAGCTACTGATGATGCAAACACCAAAGCCCGACTGGAGCAGACGTGGATCCTACAAGACCGACTTGCATTTCCTAGAAGGGTATGTGTTGCAGTTCCTGTCATAAATTCTCGCTAATATCTTCAGAAACTTGATTCCTCTTCCAAGAGTCACGTCCGTTCTTTCGGGCAGATTCGACTCTGTGGGGTCTTGCACATCTGCTGGCAGGGACCGCGAGCTGTCGATGGCATGTACATGATATGTCTGTTGTACCGAGATGTGTTTTGCCTCGCTACTGCCGGAAGAGTGGATGCTATTTATGATATCAAAGCTTGCATAAATATTCACAAAGCCAAGCTGGAAGAGACAGACGATGGACGAGGTAGGTTTTTTTCTTTGCCACTCTGACTTCGCTGACTTTGTAGGTTTGCAATGCCATACCGCGCCGTTTTCTTGGAAACTAGTATTTGAGTGCGATCATCAATTATACGAGCTCATCATGACGGCATGCACCGCACGAGAGGAGTCAGAATGGAGAGAGCACCTCGCGACCAGCGCAAAGGATGAAGACGAAGGCGCAGTTGATGCCTACACTAGCTTGGCATTAGATATCAAGGGCTTTGGATCCATTTTTGGAAAGCCAGGTGAATATGCTAGTTCCTTGGAGGTCTAATTGTGCTAACAAATCAGGATCCGTTGCGCGGCGCATCTCGATTCACCGCGCTACTACGCTTGGAGCGAGGCTGCCGCATAACCAGGTCATTTTGAAGAATACAAGCGTCAAAGACAGCAGCTCGTCTACTCTGTCAATCAATCGTTCACAATCCCTTCTTACGACTCAGAGGACTCTAGTCCTAGCACCTGATCGCAGCGAAAGGGCTCGTCTCGAAGTGTTGGTATCGGACGTTTGGAGCCGCTAGGCGCTGCCCTTTCCCGGCATGTCGACACGATCGAGACCAGAGCAGCTGATGAGGGTTTCGGCGTCGTCTGTGATGCGGAAACTTAGTGCTTCGGGGTTTGCCAATTCAATTGGCAGAAAGTCGAGCGGGCCAAAACAACGAGCACGGTCCGATACGCTTTCGGGAGCTGACGATGCCAGTGACGATGCTTCGTCGAGATTGAGTCTCAAGCTCAGGCTAAGGGAGGAGGGGCGCAAAACGTACAGGTCCCGGTCGCTGAAGACACGTCTGGGCAGGTCGGACAAGACGGCAGAAAAGAGCGGCCGGGGACTTTGGCGCGGGGAGAGAGACTGCAGTGGTCGCAGCCTTCGTGGGATCTTTGGATGAGAGATGTGGGCTGGAACTAGTCAAGCCGGAACTGGAGCTGTTGGTAGATTAACTTTGCATACTAATTAGCGAATCAAAATAGCATTGTACCAAGAAAAGATGGCTGTGCCTGACAGGGGTCTGATGTTGGCTTTGATTCACCTTGTCCCTGTCAAGTGAGGAGTTGAGGGCAATGTGAAGATGATGACGTTTTTTGAGACACCTTGGGTAACGTGGGCGGCGGTACCCGTCATTGGCGGGGCACTTGGCGGCCAAGAAGGTACTGGGAAGCGGTACATTGCCAGCAAAAATGGGTGGAGAGATACCTGTCCCAAAGCATCCGTGACATTACAAGGGTTCTCCACCCAGCAATCACGATGACGTCGACGCTCTAGAAGCAAGCTCCCCGCTCCAGCAAGCTCTCAGCTCTATAAATGCATCTCTAGTCTGCCGAAGGAGCTGAACCTTGATCTTGCTCATCAATCCAATCTTTACTTTCCCCTAGTGTACGAATCAACACTTCGATTTGCCTCACTTTGTCAACCTCACCTCACGACACCAAGCAAGCACTCACCAATCCCACCACTCTATCCCCCCCAAGAACATCACGCGACCTCGTTTGCAAACACCACCAAAGCCGTCAAGATGACCCGCGGCGAGACTGTCCAGACCAAGTGCCACTACAAGGGCAACAATGATGACTTCATCATCTTCATCGACGACGTCGACACTTACAACAAGTGGAAGACGGACAAGAGCATCCCCATGGCTCACTTCATCTCCTCCTTCCGCATCTTCCTCACCAACAAGTAGGCTTCCTCTCTACCCGGAACCCCGCTCCTCCCCGCACCTTCAACGTACGTTCCTTTGCGCTAACGTCAAAACCCTCTCCGCAAAAAGGCACGGCGCTCAAGGCCAGCTCGATGCGGCGCCCAAGCAGGTCCTGGCCGCCGAGTTTGACACGGAAGACGAGGACGAGGTGATTAAGAAGATCCTGGACAAGGGCAGCCTGCAACAGTCCGAGGTAAGACCCACCCCCCCCCCCGCGGGGGGGGGGGGGGGGGGGGGGGGGGGGGGTGTTTTTGTTTGTGGGGGGGGGGGGGGGGGCGGGGTGGCGGGGGGGGGGGGGG
>JANZYN010000048.1:121346-180895 GCA_025583755.1 Cordyceps tenuipes
ACTGCCTTTTTTAACCCAACCCCCCCCCCCCCGGTTTTTTTTTTTTTTTTTGTTTTTTTTTTTTTTTTTTTTTTTTTTAAGATGCCGGCGCGCCAAGGACCCAAGAACGACTCGATGAGCTCCATGAACGCCAAATAAACGAACCCTGGCTCCGAATCTCCGTGGTAGCGAAAGATGGTCGCTTTCTTGTCAGGGAACGAGCCTGCAGGCCGGATCAAAGACAGATTAGCATGAGGAGGTAGCTTATCAATGTATTTTTATGAATTGGACTTTTTTTTTTTAAACATCTACCTTGCCCTTTTTTGCGCTTCGATGGTGGTTTCAAAAGATGCGACTGACGTCAGGGCCCGCTTACAATCGCGGGGGAGGAGGCCGTGGCGGTTGTGAGATGAACCCCCCTCTGGAAATCTGGGGAGTAGGAAAACATTCTCATCTTGAGTTTATTAGAGTTGGGATTAACTATCGCAGGAACTCAAGCGTCAATGGGCGGCCAAGCCTGTCGTGTGATGGTGGGCCAAGCCTGTCGTGGAAATGGTGGTGCGACGATCCTGAGGCAGTGACCGTTTCAACATTGGAGCCCGTAGGGAGGGCGCGTATGACGAGGTACGGAATTAGTCACCAGAGATGGTACTGAGTGGGATGTAAGTGTCTTGTCATGGTTGGAGCGTTATAATAGTGTGTGTAATAGAGAGAGGAAGAAAAAAAAGTCCAAGATTGGCTTTGGCCAACTGGAAACGTAAAACTCCTCGAAGAAATGATCGTCTACCGATACCGCCGCTATCCAGCAAGAGGAGAAGAAAAATAGAAAAATACAACAAACGCCCGATAATGCAGATTCGATGAGTGATATGGGGAAATATTCGGAAGAGTATAGCTGGAGAAAAAAAAAAAAAGAGACAAGCAAGAACTATACTCGTGAGGCACCGTTGCGTGGCGCCCGCTGAGGCAGCGTCCAGGGTTTTGCGCTTATCATCTGAGAGGCGTTAGTGAATTGAAGAATACTGGATCGTGTCTATACGTACTTCGCCTTCACTGTAGGCCCAAAAATAGGCGCCCATGCCGATGAGGTAGTAAACGGCCGGGTTTGTGGACTGGTACATGAGGATGGAGGCGAGGATGGTGAGCGGGAGAAAGATGAGGCGGAACTCGAGGGAGCGATGCAGGCTGCTGCCGGCTACAACACCGAGAGGCCACTCCAGAGCCAGCATGCCGAGGCCGAAGAAGAGGTTGACCGCCTGGAGGATGGGAATGGGCTTGACGGCAGCGTCGAGGTTCTTGGTGGCAAAGTCCCAGAAGATCTTGGGCCAGAGGAAGCCCTCGACAGCGGCAGCGACCTGGTCTGGGAGTTCGTTAGTGATGTGTTCTGGCCGTGGTCACCAAGTACGGGCGAGGATGTCGAGAGGTCGAGAGCGAGGATTGGAATTGACATACAGGTAGCTGCGGTGAGCATGATGAGGCGTGCCCAGTGATTCTTGATAAGTCTACCCATGACTCCGGTTGTGATATTCCAACAATTGTCGACAAGAAATAGCGATTTCGGCTGGAAAAAAAGAGAGACAAGGGAGCCAGCCCAAACTAAAAACCAAAGAGAAGGACAGAACGACGAAAAGGAAAGGAAGCGAAAGCCCGCTCTGCGGTTTCTTCAGACAAGAGACGATGAAAGCGCCAGCACAGATGAAGAGACTGATGGCGATGTTTTTCGCTTTCGGATCCGGGTCGTCTGAGATTCTTATTAGAGACGAGATGAAGGTGCTTGTTCTCTCTTCCTCCCCAGGGTTGAAGTTGGGGAGAAGGGTGTCCTTTGGTCCGTTTGAGGTTTGAGGTTTTGGTGCGGCAGCGGGTTCTTGGCCCTGTTCGTGGCCAGAACCGGCAGCGGTGGATGCCGGAACGATGGGACGGGACTAGAAGGGGGCAAGGTAAGCCAAAGCTTGTTAAAGCTTGAATTTGTTGGGGCTGAATGCGTGACGATGTATGATAGACCGGCCCCTGACCAACGAGATGAAGGCGACGGCGGTCGGTGGCTGTATCAGGATGACTGAGAGAGGCTGCTGGCGTCCCGGCAAGGACGGCCTCATACGGCAATGGCGGCGGCGATGGTGATGATGGTGACGTCTCAGGATCGCAGACATGTATGCGACGCGATTATCATTTGCTAAATTCCTTTCGTCTGGTATGATTTCTTTTTTTTTCTTTTTCCCCCCTTTCAAGTATGGTGGTGGAATGTTGGAGTAGTACCCGTTTGTTGTCAAGATTTCAGCGCAAAGTGGTGACGGACTCCTCTGGTGTGGTAGATGGGACGGAATTCGAAATTGGCCAAATTTTCCGAGGGAGCAGCTTGGTCGCAAAATCGTCTCGAGTCGAGATGAGGCCGAACTGGAGGCGAGCAGTAGCAGAAGAGGTAAGCTGCTGGATTTATGCGGGCTTGTGA
This sequence comes from Cordyceps tenuipes, assembly GCA_025583755.1. NCBI lineage: Eukaryota > Fungi > Ascomycota > Sordariomycetes > Hypocreales > Cordycipitaceae > Cordyceps > Cordyceps tenuipes. The sequence continues at coordinate 123,775 of JANZYN010000048.1, forward strand.
CGGAGTCGGTGTTTGAGGGTGAGGGAGCAGGTGTTTTAAGAGCGCCAACAAGCGTTGTGCGAAAGAGAGCAAGGACTACTACCTCAGCCAGGGAGGTGGGATTAGCATGGAAGAAATAAGAAACAGGTGCATAATGTATATGCATGCATGTGTGAATGTTGGTGGTTCTGGTTCCCTCACAAGGTACAGACGGCTTGTGGCCTGTAATCTGTAACCTGTAACCTGTAACCTGTGGCCTGTGGCCTGTAGGCTGTAACCTGTAGGCGGTGGCCTGTGGCCTGTGGGCGCGTAGGGTATGACGGTGATGATGGAAGAGGTAATGTGTAATGTGGGAAAAGGGAAGTGAAAAGAGGCTGTGAGTATGCAGTGTGTTACGTAGCGCACAGGAAGAAGAGGAGGGGGGAGAAAGAAGAGAAGGGGGGAGAAAGAAGAGAAGGGGGGAGAAAGAAGAGAAAAAGAAGCAGAGGAAGAGGACGGAGACGGAATTGACTGGCGAGAGCAGCCAAACTCCGTCGCCTCGCCCACCGGCCGTCCACGATGCATGGGGATGGATGGATCGGTCGACGAAGACGATGGCTCCTTTGGTGATGGCGTCGGCGGTTACACGATGGGGTCGGGACCAATCATGTGCGCCAGCAGATCAGTCAGTGGATGCTGGTGGTGGTGTGCGACAGGGGGGTTGCTTCTTTTTTTTTTCCATTTCATCATTTCATCATTGTAATATTTTGCTGTTTTATTTTACTATTTGCTATTTTACCATTTGCTATTTTGCTATTTGCCATTTTGTTATTTTATTACTCTCCTCTTTCTACTAATCCTGCCGCGTGGTGTCTGAATTCCGTGCAGCGATTGATCAGTTATTATTCCCCTACATTCATATGCCGGCCGCTGAACCAAGATCAGTTGATGCCAAGCCCGTGGCCTGAAAGATTGTACCAGCAGTACGAATATGTACCTAGATCTATCAACAATAACTAACTAGGCCTCGGCTCCTAAAATAACATAGAGACAATAACCGCCGGCCCGTCGTCTTGTACCTCCGTTTGTCCAACCTCAACCGCACCCGAACTTGTTCTTGTCATCTTTTTCCCTTCTTCCCCGGGCATTCTGTCATCTGTATTTTCTCCCGGCCGGCAGCAGTCATCCCTTCTTCGGTTATTACCCCCCCTTCTTTACCCGACATGAAGCACAGCACGTTTGGGCCCAGCCACCTGCCAGCTGGGCGTTACCTGTGGCTGTGGGGGTTCTTCAGTGTCCACACCAGACCGACGCCAGTGATTCATGTCGCCATGTACATCATACACATAGGTAGGTAGACAACCCCTCCTCGGTGTGATGCTCGTCACAGTCAGTCTTCTGAGTGCTTTGTCTTTTGCCGATATTTCAATTTTCCCTCCTCCCGCTCGCTTCATGCACTTGAGTTTCGGAACACCAACATGCTCGTGTATGCTACCTGATACTCCCGAGTTACCGTCACAAATCACATCCATACACGATATCCGATGGACCATTCCCCCTCCTTCGCTCTGGCATCATCGCACCAAGCCCCGAGTCGCCCACCCGAGAACCTTGCCTCGTGGCCCTGTGCCGTCTGTGCCCCCTCCCCCCCCTTCCCCTCTGCCCACCCCTCGACGAACGACGAACCACTCCCCACGCATGCACCAGCCAAGTCTTTTTTAACAATAGCGATGGCTCATATAGTCACCGCCCTTTTTCTTTTTTTCATACATAACGTTACTGCCGACAGTGATACCCTGTCCCCCACTGTTTTATCCTGCGGCTGCAACCTGCAAGCCATGTCCTAATCAGGAAGTCCGGCGGCTCTACGGCGCTTGTCATTGGCTCGTCTACTTTCTGCTCCACCAGCCTCTCCACCAGCCACCAAGGCCAAGCCTCTGCCTCCAACCATTCATCTTTCATCTTCAACCATTCGCTTCACCATCCAACCGGCCATTCACATTCACCATACATACATACACCAACCACTTGCCATCAGTGACCAGCCACCCAGATTTCCCCACGCCACCTCGCTGTCCTTTTCCATCCTTGAACATCTCCAGCGTCAATGTGATTGGCTTGCATATTGGCGTCTGCATTTCTGCACCTCCAACCTTGAACCTCCGCGCATCACCTCGCATTCATCCTAATCCGGTGCGACGGCGCCGTACCCGTAGACATACACCTTTTCTCTTCTCTTTTCTTCTTTTCTTTCCTTCCATCCCTCCTTTGGTAGTTGTGCATCCTGTCCAACCTACCTCTCGGCCGAATGGCCACAGTGGCCCATCCTCCTCCAACTATCAGAGATCCGATCCCCCCCCCTCTTTCTAAGATCCTGCCAGATCTTGTGTTACCGCCCACAGCATCCCGTCTCTCTCATGTCAGGTGTTCAGTGCGCGTGTTTTCTTTGTGTGCCTGTGCCCGTGCTTGCTCTATTCCCGTCTCCTCTCGTAACAGAATACAGTGGAAAGATTTCAAAACTATTGCTTCTGTATTCGCCCGGAGTTGGATGCTTTCCCCTCTATACATATATACAAGCCTTTCAATACAAATATACACATTCTTGAACCCATGATCGTGAACAACAGATCATAAACGCCTTCCGTCGCCCACATCATGCTGTGGCAGCGGCTTCCCGCACCGACCGCACCGGCCCCGGCCCCGGCCCCGGTGCTTGCTTCTTCCCAGACTCACCACCACGCAACGCCGCCACCGCCTGCTCCAGCTCCTCCAACCTCCGTCGCCGGCCCTCCTCCGCCTCCTCTCGCTCCTCCAGCCGCCTTGTCAACTCCTCGATCCGCTCCTTGTTGCTGTCCGGCTTCTGCTGCGCGCGCCAGTACTCGTACAGGATCAGCGCCACCGCCACCCCGAGGATGAACGTGTCGCCCACCACGTCCGCGAACAGGTCTACCGCCTTGTCCTCCGGCAGCGCCCGGAACTTGCGCGTCCAGATGTTCTGGAACGGCTGCCTCCGCTGCCTCTGCCTCGTCGTCGTCGTCGTCGTCGTCGTCGTCGCGGACCCGGTCGGGGCGGTGGTGGTGGTGGTGGAGGAGGTGGTAGTCTTCACCTTGGCCGCGGCCTTCTCCTCCTCTCGGGCCTTGGCCTCGTCCTCTCGCCGCGTCTGCGCCTCCGTCTTCACCGTCGGCGCCTCCGCTTTCTCCTTGGCGCGCCGCTCGGCCTCCGGGTCGCGCAGCAGCGCCACCGACATGCGCATGTTGAGCTGGTGCATCATCTGGCCGTACCGCGCCGCGAACGCGCGGAACCGTGCGTGGTCGTGTGCCTGCTTCTTGATGTGGTTCTGCCCGTCGTCGTCGTCATCGTCGTCGTCGTCTGCGTCAGCAATGGTGGTTCTCGGTAGGCGGGCCGGAGGGGTTCAGGGCCGCCCCCAGGGATATCTTCAACAGAACCTACCGCGCCATATTTCGAGACGTGCCTCAGAAACAGTGATCCCAGCTTAAACAGCGGCAGCGGCACCATTGTCGAATTGCTTCTTGGTCAGCTGGAAATTGCTCAGATTGAAGGAATCCCATCCAGCAAACAGCTAGCCGTGTAGTCATCAAAGTGGGGCGGCCGGAGCTCCAGCTGCCAGCTGCCCAGGCCAATTCGGCAGGCCGCTAGTCTCCATAAAATCCCCTAGAAAGCCAATCAGATCCCGTCAATTCCGTTGCCAACAGCAACCAAATGTCTGAAAAGTACACAAACCACGGGGCAACCATGCCAACAACGCATGGTCTTTTGGTTCTGCAGCACGACTTTTCGAGGCCATGGTCATCTCCACAAAGTCATCTTCTAGACTTTATTTTTCCCATCCTGCTTCAGCGATTGTTTGACAGTCTTTTTTGTTTTGCCTTGGCCGCCTGCTCCCTTGTCGCGACGTATGCCTCCATCGTGTGTCACTTCTGGAGCTGTCTAACATCCAGCCACCGTTTGACGACGACGACGACGACGACGACCCCCCCCTTATCTGCCTCTAGGCACGACCACGCGACCACCGCCCGCCGCTCGCAGCCATGGCCCATCGGCTCGCTGCTAGAGGCGCCGCCGACCTTGAAGCCCTCTCGCCCCGTGATGCCAACGCGCAACGCATGCCGAAGCCCTCCACCAAGCCGGCCGATGGTGTCGGCGCCGGCAAGACCAAGTCGGCGGCCCAGCTCAAGGCTTCCAAAGACAAGGAGCACCCGCCGCCGCCGCCGCCCGAGGTTCTCGAGCCCGCCTCTGCGGAGCGCCCTGATGGCGCCGTCTACCAAACCGGCAAGCTGCTCGGCAAGGGCGGCTTCGCCATCTGCTACACCGGCCACCTCCAGCCCACCAACAAGGTCTACGCGCTCAAGATAGTCAAGAGTCACATGCCGGCAAAGATGGAGCAAAAGGTATGCCCAACACTGACCGTTTATTCCAGAGGCGCTCCTGTCAGCAGCGGAATGCTGACGCAAACGACTAGTTCCAAACAGAGCTCCAAATACACTCCAAGATGAAGCACAAGAACATTGTCCAGTTCTGGCGAGCCTTTTCCTTCCACAAGAGCACCTATCTCGTCCTCGAGCTCTGTCCCAACGGCTCGCTCATGGACATGGTCAAGCGCCGCAAGGGCCTGACCGAGCCCGAGGTCCGCTTCTACTCGGTCCAGATTGCGGGCGCCATCAAGTACATGCACAGCAAGGGCATCATCCACAGGGACCTCAAGATGGGCAACATCTTCCTCGACGCCCACATGAACGCCAAGATTGGCGACTTTGGCCTCGCTGCTCTCCTTGTTACTGGCAGGGACATGCACACCATCCGTCGCACGACGCTCTGCGGGACGCCAAACTATATTGCACCAGAAATCTTGGAAAAGGGCAAAAAGGGCCACGACCACATGGTTGACATCTGGTCCCTCGGCATCATCATGTAAGTCGTAGTTTGCGTCTTCGTCTCCGACTAGGCTAATCCCTGTAGGTTTGCCATGTTTACTTCCAAGCCTCCTTTCCAGTCTTCAACGACAGACGAGATTTACCGCCGCGCACGAGAGCGCGACTATGAATGGCCCGTCAATGACGCTACACGTTACATTAGCGACGAAGCCAAAGATCTAGTAGCTACCATGCTGGAAGATGCAGACCAAAGACCGGAGCCAGATGCAATCATTCAGCACCCGTTCTTCACAATCGGCTACACACCAAGAGAATCCGAAATGAGCTCGCGGCTGCGCGACACGGCACCAGATAGACAAGAGTTTTATGGCCGTATGCCCTCGGCAATGCGCACACAAGCGCTGCGAAACTTCAAGGAGCTCTGCCGCGAATGCTGCATCGGTCCCATGGCCAACATTCAGCTAGTTCACACGCAAATCTGGAAGGAAATGGCTGCCGAGGAGAAGGCTGGTCTGACCCCCATCATTCCCCTCGCAGAGGATATTGTCTACACGCCGTTTGACGAATGGATCAAGGAGCAGCAGCAACTGCGTCTGAAACAGTCGGTATCGGCGCCGCCCAGGGAAGCATCCTCAGCGCCCCCGGAAAAGACCAGTCTCCTTCGCCAACCCCCTCAAAGCTTTGCCGCCCAGCAACGAGCCCAAAACCGACCAGCCGCCGCGCCGCTGGCAAAATCCATCTCTACCGAGCCGCTCTCGCAAAGCACAAGGACTAGAAGTCGCACAGATTCGTTGGCGCTACGGCCCAAGGAAGCGCCCGGCTCTATTAGAAGCGTACGCCCGGCGGTCCGCACAGCACTTCCTTCTATTCGCTCCGCGCCCAATATTCATACTGTTGAGCGCTCAGCCGCCCTGTCGGCCTCTGTATCCGGAAGCCTAGGTCACTCCCGACAAAACTCCAACTCCATTCACACCGCGACCCTCTTTGGGCCCTTGGAGAAGCCCGCCCAGGTCGCCGGCACCAACCCCGATGTCGTGCTCGAGCGCCTTCGCAAGCTGGAAACAGAGCTGGATCGTGCCCTCAACGCCCGCTCCATGGCCATCGTGTCTTCGAGGACGGTGACGCCCTCACCACCGCACATTGTTGTCAAGTGGGTAGACTACACCAACAAATTTGGCCTGGGCTACATCCTCAACGATGGCAGCGTTGGCTGCATTCTGCGCGACATTCCCACCACCGAGGGCAGCAAGACTGCCCTTCTCCCTCCCGCCGGCGTCTTCATCCGCGGCGCCGAGAGACACATTCTCCGCCGCCAGGACGAGTCGTACCTCGATAGAAACCAACCAGTTCCCATGTCACAGCTAATCACCTTTTTCGAGAACAAGGGCGAGGCCGGCGTGACCGAAGTGTCCCTTTCGCCGGAGCAGTTCCGCGTGGCGACCAACGAAGACGGTACGCCGGGCAAGATGAACCCGGGCCGTGACGTTTATTCGCACAGAAAACGCGAACGCATCATCCTCTGGAAGAAGTTTGCCAACTACATGATTGCCCATGGCCGCGACGAAGCCATTGCCGAGGAGCCCGCCCCCAAGAGCCAAAAGGCCACACCCGCCGAGCTCGTCACCTTCTACCAGCGCTTTGGCGACGTGGGCTGCTGGGCCTTTGGCGACGGCCACCTCCAGTTCAACTTTCCTGACCACACCAAGATCGTACTCGACGCGACGGGTACGTGGTGCCACTTCTGGCACCTACCGCAGGACGCCGCCGAGCGACTGGCCGAGACGGGCACGATAGGTGCCGCGGCACTTGACGACCGCGCGATTCTGTCATACCCGCTGCAGACGCTGCTCAACTTTCAGTCTCGCACGGCTGCCAACAGCAACCTGGCCACCCGGTCGTCGACTAGGAGGCGACCCGAGATCGACCCCGCGCTGCAAGGCATCCCCACGGCCAACGACTTTCGCCGCAAGATTGAGTTTGTCCGCGCCGTCGTCCGCGAGTGGGTGGCCAACGGCGGTCTCGGCAACAGTTCCATGGCGCGTGATGACCGCCTCCGCTGGCGCGGCCACCGCGAGGTCATCACCCACGGCGTCGGCGTCGTCCCGGCGCCTCAGAAGCACGTCTGGGTCACCATAGGCAGTCGATGGGGCGACCAGCGCATATCCACGCTCGTCGACCCCCTGAAGCCCTGGGAGCTGGGCGACGAGGTCGAGGCTAAAAAGTGATAGAATGATGATACCCCCTCTCATGATATGTCGTTGTTGTTCTTGTTGATGATGATGTTTTTTTTTGAACAAAGCCGGCGTATACATTTTCTTGCAATAATATTACTTTCTTTCTCTCCTGTCAATCTTGAAATCTAATGTCTCAGATGAGACGAATTAACATGGATAAAAAACTATAGTCTAATCACTGTGATAAAAAGTCGTCTTCATACATCAACGCATGTACACATGCACCCACTCACTCTATTCTGGCTGTACAATGCGCTATGGCTCGCCGCTTGGGTACAAAAAAAAGGGGGGGTTTTTCCGAGTATATATAACTTGGGGGGCTAGGTATGCTAAGTTGTGGTTAATGAAACGCCTCCGGAACGAAAGATATCGAACAACCTGCTGGCTTTCCTTTCCCGTCATCAACAAAACTAATTACAAGGTCATTCTTCTAATGGGGAAGGAAAGCACTGATCCAGAAGCGTGAAAAAAAAAATTGAAAAAAGGCTGAGACTGAGCCGACAGTCAAGAAAAAATAAAATACGCGAAACAAAGAAAAAAACAAACTGCCGCCAGTCCATATCCTGTTCTCCTACATTGGGCTGGTCTTTCAGGCATCCGAATAATATTCGTCCTGGCCTGGGGCGGGTGGCACCGTCCATCCACCCGTCGACGCGAGGTTGTCGCGAGAGCCCGAGGCCCAGTATGCGCTCCTGGAGCGCCTCTCGCGCTCAAACTCGGCCCACCGCTTCATGGTGATGGATGACGAGTCGAATGAGCCGTTGTCCTCGTGTCCGTCGCCGCCCTTCTTATCGCCCGATGTCTTGCGCGTCTCGCCCCAGGAAAAGTCGTCAAACTTCCAAAAGGCGTAGGTGGGGAGCACAAAGTTCCAGATAGGTAGGGAGATGAGGTAGATGAGCATCCAGACGACGTACGACCACGAGTGCGCCGTGACGATGATGAGCGCGCCGGGCAGGCCGAGAATGAGGCCGAGCAGCACAAGCGGGATGATTTGGACCGGTTGGTGGATGATGGACGTGATGACGACGTAAAAGGTAAAGGCGATGGCAGCGGGCAAAACCAAGGTGCCAATGAGCTCGACAAAGATGATGAACTGCATGGAGAAGCAAAAGGTGCCGCAGAGGTCGCGGACGAGGATGAGCTCCATCAAGTTGTGCACGGTAGAGTTTATCCAGCGGCGGCGCTGTGAGAGGAGAACCATGAACTCGTCGGGAACCGTCGTTTTGCAGACGGCCTGCGGCACAAAGATTTGCTTGCGCTTGGGAAAGGTCCGCAGCATGAGTGTGGTGAGGTAGCGGTCCTCGCCGAGCAGGTACAGGTTCTTCTCGTGCAGCGTCTCGACCACGTTCTCAGAGTAGTGCTCGACGACATCGGGATTGGCCAGGATGGGCACCCAATAGTTCTGGCCGCCCTTGGGCGCCTTGATACGGTACATGCAGAAGCAGCCGGGCAAGCAGGTGACACCACCAAAGACCGACTCGAACGACTTGGCGAGGTGGTGCGAGATGAAGTATTCGAAAACCTGGATCGCCGAGACCCAGCTGGCACGCTTGTTGGCAATTTTGGTCTCGCCGCAGAGACCCATAATCTCCGGGTCCTTGACCATGGCCGACACCATGTGCGTCAGACTGTCGGGGAAGACCTTGGTGTCAGCGTCCACCATGAGCACAATCTCGTAGTAGTCGGGCGATATGCCCGTCACCTTCCACAGGCCGTTGAACATCTCGTACTCGAGCTCCGTCATGCGCTCGTCAAACATGACCTTTTGCAAGAAGGACATGAGGATGATCTGGCTGTCACGCTTTCCACGATTACCCGCCTTCGGCCCCTTTGACTCGGTCTTGGTTCCACACTTGACGATAACCATCATGGGCACGCGTTGTTGACGCTCCAGGGGGATGCGAGAGTCGACGCCGTAGTCATAGAAGCCGCAATGCACCTTGGCCATGTTGTGTCGCTTGGAGCCGCTAGCTACAGCAACGTACGAGAATGGTTGAACGAGTTCGGGCGGCGTGGTGTGGTCCTTGAGCATGGACAAGCAGGCATCGGGCGTAGATACATCTTCACCCTTGCCCTTGACAATACCATCGCAAATAACGAGGATAACCTTGTGGCTGTTAGGGTAATCCGTCATGGCAATCGAGTCAAGAGTGGTGCGAATGCCCTCCACACCTTCCGAGTAAGCAGTCACGAGGCACATGGTATGGGCGAGAGGAAAGCCAAAAGGCATCCAGTCAGAAGGTGGCTGCGGAACAACAGAGTCGTGGATGAACCCGGCAGGGCCAGGTCCCTCGGCCAAGCTCATGGGGCCGTAGGATTCAGAGCGTAGGAAACTGGCACGGCTATCGTTGCTCTGCTTGTAGACAGAGTTGGGCTGCAACAGAGCACTGTTACCACCCTGGCTGGCCATAGTGGTGGGCAGACGGCCACGGGCGATGAGAGTGCGCTCGCCAGGGCTAAGGGCTGAGAATCGAGAGGTGGTCGGCAGGAAGGACGAGCCGCGCTTGCTGTTACGATCCGAGCCGGCGACGGTGCTGCCGGCGCCAGGGAGACGAATGGGTGCGCGGTAAATGTCCTCAGACCAGTCCTCGATCTGCTTGTTGCGCTTACGGCGGTCGGACGTCTGCGATGTCTTGCTGGCAGCATAGGTGCGGCTGATGAACCACTGGAAGACTAGGGCGAGGGCGAAACGGGCGATGACGACGGACAGAATCAGGACCAGGGCACAGTAGAGGACAACCTTGGACGCAATGCAGCCGACGGTCTCGGTGTCGACGGAGCCGACCTTGATGATTTCTTGGAAGCACTTGGCATACTTTTTGTCTTCCGAGCTCTGGAAAAGGCGGGTGACGTCGCGGCCGCGAACGGCCTTGTTGACGGCGGATTGCGTGTCACGGAGCTCCTTGAAGCGGTCGGGGATGGCAACCTGGGTCTCGTTGAACCAGTTGAGGATGTCGAGATCAAGAACATTACCAGAGTAGACCATGAGGTTGCGGGAGCTGTTACGAATATCATCCCAGGAAAAGTAGACATCAGCTGCACCTCTGAGTCCCTTGTAAAAGGCGTCACGGGCAGGGTTCGAGGTGTGGCAGGCATAACCGAGATAGTAGGGAATGGTCAGATTAGGTTTCGTGGAGCCGTCCGGGCTCATCGTGGTACATGGGAAGTACCAGGCGAGGTCGCCATTGGAGTTGGTAGGGACATCGGAGTTGGGTGCAGCTGTGATGATGCCCTTGCAAGCACCATTGACATTTTGGAAGAGGAAACTTCCGTCCTGACCAGCATGTTTTTCGGGTAAATCATACAAAACGTTGGCACCGGTACCATCTTGACGACGAGGGATGCCCTCAGCAACGGGGTGGTGAGACTGGGACAGGTCATAGGCGACACCGTGGAAGATCATGTAGCCACCGCTGACCTGGTTGTTGCGAAGACGGACCGGAGGGGCGCTGCAGACAGCGGCAGTGAAGCCAAAGGTGAGGAAGCCGACAATGGCCATGATCATAAGGATGATGCTGATCAGACCCATCTTTTCACGCCAAGCACGCTGCTGTGCCTTTGCAGGCATGCCGCAGCAGCGCAGGATGAAGTCGGGGCACCAAAACGTGACGAGGGAGCAGTAGACGTTCCATATGGTCGGGGGCCGCAGCTTGCCCTCGGGAACCTTGTGCTTACGCCTGGGCTTAATCTTGCTTTCCTTGACAATCTTGGCACGCTTGCCGCGGACAGGATGAGACCCCCGTGTTCCCTTTTCGCGCGGCCGGGACTGGTTGTCCTTGGAGTTGTTCGAGACGGTCTCGTAGGCATGGGAGCCGCCGGAGCGTTCGGTGGAGGCGTCGAGGTTCTCGAGCAGAGGGTCGTTGCCGGTAGAGGATGGCAGGACATTCATATTCGCGGCGTGTTTGTGGTAGTGGTAGTTGCGATGGTCCTTGTTGATGCGGTTCCGCTCGGGGCGAATCAGGCTTCGTTTTCGCGAGACGCCATCTTGGGCGCGGGGCGTGCCCTCACCATGGAGGGGCGCAGTATCGGGGTTGACGTTGGGGTTGGATATCGTTTCTGCAAAGGAAGAGCTGGACTTGCCACGACCGTGGCTGTTGCTGGCGGTATTGACGCTGTGGAATTCGCCCGTCTCGATGTCGACAGCACGGGGGCGCCGTGAGCTGGAGTTTCGGTAGGCAGGGCCCTTGGGGGAGTCAGGCCCGGGCCGTTGTGGGAGTGACATTGCTTATCGGATCATAAATGCTATACTAAAAAATGAGGATACAAGAGAAGTAAGAACCAAAAAGAAAGGGAAGGGGAAAACGAAGCGAGCAAACGAGCGATGCTTGGATGCTGGCGATGCAGAGTTTGTGTTGTCAGAAAAGGGATAATAAGGTCGGTTGGGGTCAGGCGCGCCCCCGCTAACAAACTACCTACTAACCTACCTAATAATAAGGGCCAATGGTGAACGGTGTCAAGAAATGTAGCTGCGAGTATACTGATTCAGGGATGCGTTACACAATGCCCGCTAGCGATGGCCGCGGGCTGGGAAAAAGGAAATACAGCGGCCGTGATTGGCGGCTGTGCCAAGGCTCCGGAAAAGGTACATGGCGGTACTTGGTTGTCTAGTCGACAGGGCGCCTTGCCTGGCGCCATGGAAGCACTGGATGGCTTGACATGCATTATGCTATGATTTATTATCATGTCCCCAGGACAGAGATGGGGTGACGACGACAATTGAGTCGAGTCTCAATCACACGGCCCACCATAGATTGCGTGCATCTACTATCATGCACTTGACACAAACCCGTCCAAGCAGGAATGCAGGTGGGCCTCGACCAACGGTGCTTGAATGCCCATAACTATCTAACGTTAGGTAGGTAGGTGCTTGGTGTCACCCTTGATATGCTGTGCGCGCAACTGACAGCCAGCACTGTGTATCGGCCGCGTTTCGAAACATTACCGAGCCGGAAGCTGGCGACATCAGCGCAAAGCCCCGATGCCCGCCGCGGACGCCGTGACCTGATGAAACAGGAACACGCTTCAGCCATGCTCGCCGCGATGGTATAGGGTAGCGGCATGGCCGCCAGGTCTGTTCGCACCATCTGTCTCACGCGAGCGGAACCAATTAAATAATTGGCGGGAATGACCAAGTCGGGGAAAGCGAAGTATCGGAGATGTGGCGTGAATTGGTGTTTGCAAATCGTCAACCATACAATAAGGCGCTGCAGAGTTGATTGTCGGATTGATAGTTACTGAGCCATCCGATCATGGGACGCTAACAGTTTCAGGCCGGAATACGAAGCTGCCGCCCGCCACTGTGCGGAGCTAAAATACGCAAGACCGAAAAAAAAAAAAACAAAGGCACAGGGCTCGGTCTTTGGGCGAGGCTGAAACTAGGAAACTAGTCGGTTACCTACCTACCTTTGTGGTTGGGGGTTGAATTGGAATTGCGCTCTGCATTATGTGCTCAGGCGCGGAGGTGAAGCCAGCGGCAAGATCGGTAGAGCCACCAGCCATCTTTTGCTTGTGCCAAGTCGTCAGCGAAGTGGTCTTTATCATGAGGAAAGCCCAGGACGTTGCATGTCGCTAATAAATCAGCGATGCAACGACGCAGCCCAGCCGCTGCAACTAGTCGGGCAGTAACTACCAAACTAGGATTGATTAGGGCACGCGGCGGCGAGGCTCTCTCATCTCATGGACCACCAGTCCGTTCGTAGGCACAAACTGCATGCACCACGGATCACCCGGGCCCGCAGTGCTTGGCGCCCACGGTCGGTGGGAGACGATGACGGCATGCGGATGCAGGAATACGAGAGATATGTTGTCGGTAGGTAGGTAGGCAGTGGATAGTAACGTTGGGGCGGAGAGATTGACGCCGCTGTAGAGGTCTTGAGCTGCAGCTTGGCGGTTACTTTCGTAGCCACCTCGTTGCAGCGATGAGGACAGCCAATCCCTACTAGGTATAAACCCCCGTAAAATTGCAGTGCCCAATCTGTAGCTGTGATGCAAGTTGAAGGGCAAAGCAGGGGGAAAATGACGCTAGGAAAATGGCGACGAGTGGTGTGCGCGATGTGGTGCGAGGAAACAAAGGCGTGGGCATTTTTGATTCGTTGTCGGAATTGTGTGGTCGATTTGGATATCGAGGCTGGATGCGGCTGATTCGAGGCACCAGCCAAGGCAGAGACGAGAGGTCGAGGGAAGAGTGCATGAGAAGCAGACATCGGTGGGCTGATTGACGGCTGGCTGAGGTGAGCGGTGGTGGGAGAGTGACGGGTAATAACAAAAAGTGGTGAGTGGTGAGGCTCAGCGGAAAAGCTCTGCCGCTGCCTCACAACACCACTGCTGTTTGCGCCAACGTGACAGAAGCTATTGGCAGGCAACTCCTCCCTGCTACCCTCCAAAACCCAAAGACCTACCCTGCCTCTGAGGCTGAAATCACGCTACTGAAAAGGTCTTACTTGTATTACCTTTCCAGTGGCAATGACCAACACATTTCATCTTCCGCTCACATGTCAAGCTCTGAAGCAACAGTCAGTCGTCATCACCATTCTAGGGGAACCCTCCACTGCCCCCAACATCGTATTGAGATGCCTGCGTCCGTTCATCAGACAGCCCGCACGGTATCCAGCCCACACAAGCTTCAACGCTTCAACCACCGTTGCCTATACCATGGCCCCCCCCCTTCCCACCAAAGCCCACTAAATTGAAGCCCTTTGCTTGGGATGAGTGGGCGCCCCATTGGTGTGTGACAGCGCTAAGGCCACCAGTTACAGCTGTCTTCTGGACCCTGCGCGCAGTTGTGCTGCGTTAAAGTTAGTTACTACATACAGGTAGTCAGGCACCTACCTGTCAACTTGGTAGGTCCCTAGGTTTCTAGTTAAGGCGCTGCTGGTAGTAGGAAGGTGCAGAGCTGACCGCGGCATGCAAGCTGCACATATGATCTTCCCTCTGCCTGTCTGCCTGCCTACTCGGGGTATTTATCGCGACGTTCGTGTTCTAGAATCAACGCGTCAGTCAACCTAGCGGTTTCACTTGGCTCTACTGTGACGGCTTGTGCAGGTATAAAGGTACAGCCTTGTACTTGCCTTTTACAGACCAACGGAGACGCCAGCACAAACTTGCAGTGCAAGCTTTAGTTCAACGTTACCTGGAACTAAGTACGCAAGGTGCCTGCCTACGTACCTACCTACCTACCTTAGTAGGTGTCTACCTTGGTACGGTACCTAGGAGTCTACGGTCAAGGTACCGAGCACAAGACGGATTTTACCTGCAGAGCACCACTGCCAGCAAGTGGATACACATGTACCTACCCACCTACCGGGCCATGTACCTCCACCCCTACCTCAGCCACCTCAGTCCCAGGGTAGCTCCCTCGCTTCATCCACCAACAACCGTCTTTCAACTTCTCCTCCTCCTCCCTGCCCATATTTCCCGAACTGACTGACCCATCTTATCCATCCTTCCATTCGCCATTCTCCAGCTCCCAGTCTCCCGGTCCCTCATCACCACCGTCTCTCGCTAGACTTCTGTTCTCCCTTTAGCCAACTCATCACCAACCCCCCCTTTTGGATTCTTCTTCATCTTTAGACATCATTCTTTTCCTCTCTTCTATCATCGGCTCTTCTTCTACTGCATCACCAATCCCCTCCCATTCGCCCGTCCCTTGCCCGCTGGCCGCCGCTTTTCCGGTTTTTTTTTTCCCTCTCCCGCCCCAACGGCCCAGCGGCGGATTCCCTGCAGGCTCAGAGTTTCCAATATCCATTATGGCCGCCGTCACCGCATCGCCTCCCACCTCACCGATCGCCGCGTCGCTGCCTGCAGAAAAAGAGCCGCCGTCTGCACCGCCAGCCGCATTGCCCGCCGAGAGCCCTGCCCGCCTGCACGACGCTCCCATATCGCCCGTCTGCGTCAACTTTCAAGATCAGCCATGGCCTACACCCTCCAATGCCAACATTGAGGACGCCGCCGAACATGTCCCCCAGAGCCAGGTTGCCCACATGTCCCTCAACGCCGACGCCGACCTCGTAGACGAATCTGCCCCCGCTGTTCGTCTGCGCCCCCAGGAAGCTCACCGCAGCTCGCGCGAGTCCGACGAGTCCAACGCCACCTCCCAGGCCCCAGCCTCACTGCAGTCCTCAGCACCCACCACCAACAGTTCTCTCTCAGCCTCCCAAGATGCTCAAGATTCCCCTCCGCTCAACCACTCCTCCGCCTCCTCCGCCACCGGAGATGTCATCCCCCGTACCGGCTCGGTGCCGCTCTTTCAATACCACCACCAGCAAGAAAACGCCTCCGATCCCAGCGGTGCTTCGACTCCGGAGCCTGTAGACAATGTTCCCCATATACGCCGCCACCTTACCCCCACCATGCAGGCAATGCGCCGAGCTTCGATGCCTCGTCCGCACTCGTCATATTCGATACACTCCGACTTTGGTCCGCGCGGCCTCTCCCCCGGAAGTCCACACACGCGCCCGCCTTCCACCACGTCAAGGAAATCGCCTGATCACCGCCACTCAACGTATGCTGAGCTCCTCAATGTCCCATACCCCCAGCAGGCGCCTGCACCCTTGACATGGGACAATTCCAACCTGCGCAATGCCGTCGGTAATAATGCATCACTGCTAAGCGCCCAAAAGACGTTGGAAATGTACCGTCAGAACGTCAAGAAGACGACCGACTTTGACATTCAGTACTCCTTTGCCGTCTTTCTCATCTCCACTGCCCAGGATCAAGGTTTGGACTGGACCGACCCTAAAAAGAAGCCCGCGGCGCACCGCGATCTCGATAGCCCCGTTGTCGAGGCGTCGGTAGCGTCTCCCGTCGAGCTTGTTCGCGAAGCCAAGCAGATCCTTCAGCGTCTTGCCAACGGTGGCTATCCGTTTGCGCAGTACTACCTGGCCGACGGCTATGCCTCGGGCCTTTTCAACAAGAGTAAACCCGATTACAACTCGGCCTTTCCTCTCTTCGTCCTCGCCGCCAAGCACGGCCATGCTGAGTCGGCTTACCGGACGGCGCTCTGCTACGAGTTTGGCTGGGGGTGCCGCAAGGACCCCGCCAAGGCTGTGCAGTTCCTGCGGTCCGCCGCCTCCAAGAGCCATCCGGGTGCCATGACACGCCTCGGCAAGGCCTGCCTGTCTGGCGATCTCGGCGAGAAGCGATATCGCGAGGGAATTAAGTGGATGAAGCTCGCCACCGAAGCCGCCGATACGCAGTACAATGCAGCACCGTACCAGCTCGGATGCTTGTACGAGACGGGTTACGGTGACGACATCTTCCAGGACGCGAGCTATGCCGCGGAGTTGTTTACACAGGCTGCGGACCTGGGGCACCCAGAGGCCAACTACCGTATGGGTGAAGCCTACGAGCACGGCTTGCTCAACTGCCCCAAGGACCCAGCACTGAGTGTGCACTTTTATACGGGAGCCGCCGAACGTGGCCACGCCGCCGGTATGATGGGGTTGTGCGCCTGGTACATGGTTGGAGCGATCCCTATTCTAGAAAAGGACGAGGAGGAAGCATATGAGTGGGCGAGGAGATCAGCAGAGCTGGGTACGTTGAAGAAAAGCATGCTCGGAAGGAGACAGTCAAGTTGCTAACACGTGTATCAAGGGTATGTCAAGGCGCAGTATGCAGTGGGGTACTTTTTGGAAATGGGCATTGGATGCCGGCGGGACGTTCTCGAGGCCAACGTGTGGTACGTACGGGCTGCGGATGCGGGCGACGAGCGAGCAAAGCAGCGGCTGGCCGTCATTCAGGCGGCGATTCACGGGGGTACAGCGATGGAGGTGGCACCGCGTAAGGGCGGGAAAAAGGACGACAAGGACTGCATCGTCATGTAGGATATGGAGGACAGCATCGCCGCCACGAACAAACGCCGATGGCAACACAGCGCCATCAACCACGCCAAAAAAAGACTTTATAATAGCATTTTTGATTTAGCATCTTTCTAGCGCTACGCGATAACTCTTAATACAGCATGCTCATATTAACGCCGTCGTGGGGTGCAGGGGCTGCACTGGGACCTGCACGTGTGGGCATGGATGGATTTTGGATAATATCGCCCTGCGTGATATAGCACATCGTTATGTGGGCAGGTGGACGCATGATGGGGACAAGAGCATGCATGGTACGACAACAAGGTATGGGCTGATGCGGCAACGCTGGCATTTCGGTTTTCCCGTGTGTTGATGTTTCACCGGCGTTGCAAGAAGCGAGGGTTGAGCTCGCATAAATGAAGGCAGATTCCCGCCACGTTTTTGCGCCGAGCCCACGTTTAGTATATATTTGCGGTGCTTGTATACCTTCAAAGTTATAGAAAAAAAAAAAAAACTTAAACCTCGCTGATTCCGCTGTTATTTTTGGATGCAGATAACATACGTAATAAGTAAATCCTGGGCCCCCCCCAGTTTGTCCCCCCCCTCCCAACGCACAATATATATATTTTTTTTGCGCAAGTCTTTCGCGACAAAATCATCACCGCAGCGGCCGCCCCCCTGCCGGTCTTGCAGCGTTACCGTAAAAAAGGGGGAACGCCGCTGCCGACCCCGGGCCGTAGACGGGCTCGTATCCGTGCAGCCGTTGAGAGCCGGTGGGGAAGAGAGAAGTTGACTTTGTTTGGCCGGTGAGCGGCGGGCGGGAGTGTCGTCATAGATTTGGTCCCTGGACCTGAACCCCCCCCCCCTTGAGGAAGAAGCTGCAAGTCTCGTCGCGGCCCGTTGGTTGATTGAACAAATTTAACGTGGCGGCTGTCAAATCCGGAAATTTCGGGTTGCACCGCAGAAGAATGGCAAGGCCGAACCCTGACACTGCATCAAGCAGCTAGGGTAATTGATATCTTGTGTAATAAGCTGGCGTCATTGACGTCGCCGATCAGAGACATGCATGCACGCAAAGGCATGCGGTGACAGGGGACATGATGTATAAAGCTACAAGAGGCAAGTGAATCAGGCCAAAGGCCTAGCGTGTATTATCGAAAAAGAAAAAGAGTAGGTGTAGATAAATGTAAATGTAGGGGAGCTTTTGTTGCTCGGATATCTTTTTGTTTCCAACGCCATGCAATGCAAGTCCGGTAATGCCAGAAGTTAAAAAAAAAATACAAAAAACAAAGGAAATAGAAATGTGATGGAGGAATATCCAAGTTGGGCGTATAAGCCAAGAGAAGAGAGCGAAAGCGAAAGAGCGTTCATCGCCAGGTCGACGGAATCTTGCGGCGCTTCAGGCCAACATCGTCGTTGTGGACCAGGCTCTTCCACCGGCGAGCCAGCGCGTGTCTGTCCTTGCCAAGGGTGCGCACGCAGTCCTGCCAGTCCGCTTTGGAGAGTTTGAGTTTTTCAAGCACGAGTTCGACGAGGATGCGGTCGTCTTCTGTCGTCCAATCTGGTGCGCTGCTGTCTTTTTGGGATGATTGTAATGTCGAGGCCTCGTGTAAGTTGTGAAAGTCGGCGCGGGCAAGCCCCAGCGGCATACGCTCCGGGGCGATCCGTGAGCACTTGGGTGTGGTAGGCGGCTCGGGAGTCTGTTCCCTATCGCTGCCGCTGCTGTCGCTGCTCTCTGATGAGAGGGTGCGCTTGTGCCGAGGCGGCGCTGAGCGCTTGACGATGCGGCGGGGGCCGTCCTCGCGGAAGTTTGTGCGCAGACGCAGCTTCATGGGCGACGGGGTGTGAGCCGTGGGCGGCGTGGGCGGCGGCTGGGGCAGCGAGGCGCCGCCAAAGTATGACTCGAGATGATGTTGCGCATGGCCGTCGGGTTTTTGGCTGTAGTAGTAGCCATGGTCAAGTTGTTGTGGTTGCGTTTGGTGTCCGGCGGGGGCACTGCCCATGAGGCTCTGTAGAGTGAAGCAGCTCGTCGGGGGGGTGGCAAAGGCGGAGGTGTTTGACAGCTTGGGCGGGCTCGCAGGTGGCGAGACCATGCCGTGGCCGGAGCGGCCGCATGGAAGCGCAGAAGGAAGAAGCATGTTGGCGATGGTTGGCGATGGTTGGTGGTGTTGCTGTTGGCTGTTTGCAAGGGTGACAGTGAGGGTGACAGTGAAGGGTTGGAAAGAGCGAATAGTGTTGGCTGGGAGAAAGAATGTGGAAGGGAATAGTGCAGGATGGGTGAGGAGGGCAGGAATGTTCCTTTTCAAGGAGTCGATGAGAAGGGCTATTGCTTGGTATAATGTAATATCTGATAAGTTTTGGCGCGGGCCGGTAATCCTTTCTTGTTTTGGATGGATGGATGGATGGATGGATGGATGGATGGTGGTGCTTGATGGCGGTGGATTTGGAGGGAGGATGTTGTAAGTCGTAGGGGACCTGGGTGGATGGGATGGGCTGAATGCTGAATGGGAGGGGGCGAGGGAGCGCTCTAATAAAAAAGGAACTGGCGGGCTGCTGGCAGGTGAGAAGCACCTACCTACCTTAGTAGTAGGTAAGTCGGTAAGGTACCTTGTAATTTAGCGCAGGCACAGGCATGTTAACGGCTGCTTTCAGCGCTAGGTACACTGCCCACATGATGCAAACAACCGTTTACCTGCCTCGTTACTGGCAAGTTACTGGCAAGCTTAGCCCACGAGTTTTTTTTTAGACGACTGGAATGGAACTCTGCTTCTTTGCATCCTTCTTCCTCGTCATACACTGGCGATGTTCGATATACAGTGCGATCCGCGACGTCGTTGGCATTCGCTGCCATGCTAATAATGCTTACACTATCAACCACCTCCGATGACAGCTGCCAAGCAAGCTTTCTTTCCTTCCTCCCTGCCACCCACCACACCCACCCCATTGTCACCCTCTTCCCCCCCTTCACTTGCCACTTACTCCCTCCTATCCCTTCGCCCTTTTCTTTTATTGTCTCACGCCCCCAAACGAACCATAACCCTCCCTTGTCCGCGCCCAAATCTCACCAGTCACAATTCACCTGACGTTGCCGCACGGGGCGCCAGCCAATCTGGCCAACCGCCGGGCTACACTCCGACAGACTGGCTGCATCGACAAACGCATCAAAGAGCAAAACCAACAGCAGCAGCAATACTGCCAACAGTCCAAAGAGAACAACAGAAACAACAAGCAACAGCAACAGCAACAACAACGACAACAACAGCAACAACAGCAACAGTAAAAACAGCAACAAAGCATCAAACGACCCCCCACCCCCTTCCATTAACACAATGATACAGCCGGCCCGATGCAGACCAACAATAGATTCAATCTGCCCTATCCACCAAACCGCCTCCTGCATCATGCTCCCCGTCTTCATCACATGCAGGCACTTACTTGACTGCGGCTTTGACTTACAACCTGCTCCCCCCACACGCGTACAATAGATATATTGATGACTATCTGGACTCAACCCCTCTTTCTACTCACAGCTGCAACCTCTTACCGCCCCTTGCATCTCGTTACCCGATTGCTTGCATCCCGCTAACAACCCTTGCTACAACCCTTGACCCCTAGTTGCCCTGCCATAGCCGACTTATTCTTGACTGCCGCTTCGTTTTTGGCAGAGCGCGTAGCAATAGCACAAGAAGAAAAAAGAAAAAAAGTAACGAACCAGGTGGCCCGAGCAAGCCCTGCCGTATCCGCCCTTGATCTCGCGCCCCCTTCTTTCCTTTTTCCCTTCCCATGTCGCCAGATCTCTCCTGGTATTTGCCGCCCCCTGTTGCAAGACTTTACCGTTTATTCGTATGTGCAAAAGCCGTGTTCTGCATACGCCAGCTCACAACCAGCACTCCGACCCAGACTCACTGCCCCCCCGGACTTCCCGTATACTATCCCCTGCTCACCGCAATTCAGCTGTCCTTACCGACTAACAACAAGGCTAAAAAACGTCAGACGGAGAAACCCTTGAGCTTGAGCGAGTCCATGTGGCCAGAAACCCGTCCCATTCCTGTCACGAGCCTACAACATTCCGACGCGAGGCGCGTGTAGACTGCGCCATCATCCTCTTCCCTTTGGCTCTCACCTATAGCATTGCTGACTCGGCTGATCATTTTGCCCCATCCATAATGGATGAATATTTTCTTGGGTTCGCCACTCATTACTCCACAAACGCTTGACGGGTTGAATTACATCACCACTCTACGCGTTGGCGACGTGTTGGCGACGTGTTGGCGACGCGTTGGCGACGCGTTGGCGACGCGTCTCCAGCGCGTTAATGAGTATTCGTCGCGTTAATGACCAATACCCCGGAAACGTGGCCAACTGTGTCCGGCCACATGGTCAGCGTCTAAATCGCAACGGCCTCATGACGAATGGATCGCCCGTACACCTGGGTACGGCCCTGATGTAGCCCAAAACAAGTACGAGATGTAGCCGTCGTTCATTTTCAAGCGGCATCGGACACAGTTTATATAGAGACCAGGGCACTGCCCCATTTACGCCAACGTCATTGTGATGCCTGTTTTCGTATCCTACTTGCCTAAGATTGAGCCCATCGGCGATACTTCCTCCATCTCTAGCGACTGCATGTACCAGTAGAAGCAGCCTGGGTGATCGTCGGTGAAGAAATTCGTCATCGATCGAAATCGGAAAATCGTGCATCTCGGGACAACTGATTACACCAAGGAAGGGCACCGATAGAAAGGGAGCTTGCCGCAAAGAAGTAGTCTACCGCTGATAATGATACCCAATGACACTGGTATGATGTCCCGGAAGTACAAGCCCACCACGCTTAGTTCCGGCGCGCCGAGCGTGATGCCGAAGGGGACAACGCCATGTTGGCGACGATGTGGGTAGGATAAAAGAAGTGAGAGTAGCCAAGGGTTAGATGGCTTATTGTGTGTGTGGGAGAGAGGGGAGAGAGGAGAGAGGAGAGAGAGGAGAGAGAGGAGAGAGAGGAGAGAGAGGAGAGAGAGGGAGGAGAGGAGAGAGAGAAAGGATAGGAGAGGAGAGAGAGAGCAGCAGCATATCATCAATAATACCGTGCAGAGATCAACAGCGGCTAGCATAACCAGGACCAACCCATAAGGACACCAGGCTGGCGATAATGCGGATGACCCTAGGTAACTTCTCTTGCATCCACAGAACGGCATTGGTAACGAGTACCATGCCGCATGCAAATGCGATCGGGGCACCATGCGCCGCCGAGGACGACGCGATGCGGCGTTTTTGCGGCCAGGCACGGCTGATTTTGCTAAGGATGTGGACAATGCTTCCACCTCTTCCTGTAAAGAAAGAGGGAGGAAAGGATAATCCATGAGAAAGGAGGAAAACAAACCTTTAAATGCGGCTGTCTGATGCATTCTACTGTTGTAATATGTCGTCGATTTGGTCCGCTGGTTGTATGCAGGGACATAGACGCCTCATTTTGCCACGATACCCTTTCAGTCATCCCATTCTGCCGATTCTCGTTATCATGAGCGATCCGTCATCGCTCACGTACCTTGCGACTTAGTTTTGACACCCAGGCAACCTAGTTGGGGCGGATGGGAAGATGTCTTTCCTGTACGGTCGATGGCGATGCTATCGAACAGCAGAGACCTGAAGCCGCTGCCGACGTTACCGAAAGCTGCGAGCGTTACTGAATGTTGGCAAGGTTGCGAGTCTCGCACCCTTGACCAGCCCCCCTCCCCCTCCAACCCCCGGCCTCTCGAACGGCAAGGGCAGCGTCTATGGGACATACTCCTTGACAGGTGGCTCCGTGGCGTTGTCGGCCATCCTCGCGTCGGCGTACGCCAGCGCGGCGTCCTTGAAGACGGGGAGGTCGACCTCCGGACGCACCCACCCCCGCGTTTGCATCTCTGCGAGCGCGGCGACGGCCCAGGTGACGCAGCTCTGCTGCGGGTGCGTGTTCTTGACGGGCAGCGGGACCGTCTGGAACAAGGCCTTGAGGCGCTGGAACTCGTCGGCGGCGGCGTCGGGCAGGGCGTCGGGCGGCATGGCGCCCACGACGAGCTGGCCGATGAGCTTGGGGTTGGGGGCCGGGGGCGCCTCGGCGCGCAGCCACCAGTCCATGGACGGGTTGCGCAGGCGAAAGGTGACGGGGTCGATGTCAGAGGCGTCGGTCGCGTCAAAGGAGTAGAGGGGGGAGTCTGGGGTGCTGGCGGCGGTGGAGGCGGGCGGGGAGAAGGAGGAGGAGGCGATGGTGGTGTCAGGCATGAGCAGGAGACCCCAGTGGTAGGCCTCGTAGCCAAAGATGCGGCGAGAGTTGCCCCGCGAGAGGGTGTCACGGTGGTAGAGGGCGAGCGTGACCAACATTCTTGCTGAGTGGGAGGGTGAATGAGGATTTTGGATCCAGGCGATGAGCAAAGAGGGGATGAGGGGGGGATGAGGGGATAATAAGGGGTCGAGGAGGGGTTTGGGTGAGGAGATGGGTTCTCGCCGTGGTTGCCTGGTGCAGGAGGAGATGGATAGGTGTTAGGAGGTAGATCCACCGCAACACTGAGCTGTGTAACTCTAGGCGATTCTTCTAGGTGAAGGTCAAGATGGGTGCATAGCTGCTCGCACCGCCCGGACGAGATTTGACTATTGGTCGCGGTGAGCGATAATCGTGATGTGCTTAGTGTAGTAGCACTCCCCCCCCCCTTTTTTTTGTGTTGCGTTGTTATAAGAAGGAAGGGAAGCAATCATGTACAAAGGAGCAATCGCGGGGCTACACCGAATCGATCAAGTTCGTTAGCGGGCTGGGCCACTAACATCGCTGTTGGACCCCACAGTACTAAATTCCCAACAGCTACAGGCACCCACCTACTAACTTACCCTACCTACCTACTTTTAGTACCATTGAGGCTACCAACATTAGCATGTCTATTTACAGCAATTGTTAGTGGAACAATGAGCAAGTGCGACTCAGCTAGGCGTTGGCCACTGGCGGGTCACGACGACACGATGCGGGCGCTTATTTTATATTACGTAGTACCAGTCGGCGTCTTCACAGCTGCCCTCAGATGACGTCCGCCCGCATTTTTAGTGGAAACATCACGATTTGTACCGCTGATCAGGGGTGCGATGCCCGGGTTTACAGCCCGCAAGTGACAGCGGAGCACTTCGTTCCTATTCTGTCTACCTAGGCTTGCGCTTCATCATCTTCGAGTCCATAGTACTTGATCTTCGGCTCAAGGCGAGTCGAGTTCCGGTCGTCGGCATACATGAGCGCATCCTGCTTCATCTGCTCAACATCGAAGGGGCGCGCCCAACCCTTTTCCTGGAGCCGCTCGATGGCGTCCATGACCCAGGTCACGCAGCTCTGCTGCGGGTCCGTGTTCTTGACCGGCAACGGCACCTTGTCGAAGAAGGCGTGCAAAGCCTCGGGCGTCACGTCGGCGGGTAGCTCACCGATGACTAGCTGGCCGATGAGCTTGGCGCTGGCTTCCGAGTCTACCGGCGGGTTGGTGAGGCCCTTGGTACTGAGGAACCAGTCCATCTTTGGGTTGCTAAGGCGGAATGTGACTGGGTCGAGGCGGGACGCATCGCTGGCCGCAAAGGCGTGCGTGTCGGGGCCCTGCTGTTCGGCCGGCGAGACCAGGATGCCCCAGTGGTAGGCCTTGAAGCCTAGGATCTCACGCGACCTGCCTAGGGAAAGCTGATCGCGGTGGTACAGGGCCACAATGACGAGGAGCGGCATTGTTGGGGTTGGTGTTTGTAACGGTGATGCAGAGTTCGTATCAAAGGCCGATAGAAGACCGTTAAACGCTGATAGAAGGCTAGCAGAGGCTAATAGAAGACGGGCAACGGATCAAGTGCGGATAGAGGATGGCAAAGGCAAGAATGAATGAACAACACAAGTACGTGCGAGGCCCTCCTTTTAAGCTCTTCGTCCTCGTAAGGTTCCCCTCCTAACGAGACTACCTGCGAGATAACCCCCCATCGGCGTACTATCGCCTGGTATCTGGTGGTTGGTAGCCCCGAGGTCTGAATGGTTCGCAATGAGAGGTGGTGTCGACGTTGCAGGGCCCTAGTCACAGCCTGGTTACCTCACAGCGAATCATTTCGCGTGGCATTGGATAACTGCACCCGGACCCAATTATCGTACTGACGATGCATGCCCTGATGCAACATTCTGTTGGGAGCGCACACAGTAGTCAGACAAGAAGCTTTGCATGTACGCCCATTCACGCGAGGCAACCGCACAGATGTAGTTGGTGGGTGAATGTGTATGAAAAGGGCCATACCCCACCGCCAAGTCATCGTGCAGATATTATGGATTTTCGTTTGAGAAATATACATGCCATTCCTGTAGCGCCAGCGAGGAGAAAAGGGCTGACGTCGGGGGTAAGCTAGCTCAGTCGGGTGCCTTGCTTGCGTCTTGACGTTGAAGTAGGGTCTCGACGCAAGCTCATAGAAAACGGCTGCGTCTTCTTCAAGGTAACTAGTATGTGAGGCTCGTTACAAGACTTGGTTGGTAATTAGTTGTGTCTATAAATGACCGAGAGAATAAAGGAGAAAGCGTCGTAATCGGGTGAACACAGAAGGATCGCATGACTGTGGTTACAGCGTCTGGGTGCATTCTCTTTGAGGGGTCTTGCAGCGCACCTGCAGAATCGTCTGTGAGCGTGAAAAGGCGTCCCAAGCAGATCGACAATGATCAGCACCCAAGCAGGCCTCCCAACCACCCCTTCAAGCCTCCCCAGTTAGTTGGCTTTCGCGTCCAGCCCAAAACCAAGATATCCATCGGTTCCAGAGGTCATCCCTAGGCAGGCCGACCCTTGACGAGAGCCAGGCCGCCGAGGGGCGCGAGCTCGGCCAGATCGACGACGTGCCGTCCGCAAAGGTTCTTTTGCAGCCAGTTCCCGGCTCCGGCAGCCTCATCCATAAGACACGCTCCGCCGCAAGCTCCGTATCGTAGTGCGGCAGCAGCGCCCGGCCCAGGCAGTCCTCCTCCCAGCCGTCGCCGACGTAGTTGTAGTGCGCGCGCGTGTACTCCCAGTAGTCAGGGTACCAGCCTGAGAAGGCCCAGTCAATGATGGCCATGACATGCGTGCCGTCGCGGGAGACGATGATGTTGCGCGGAGCGAGGTCCGCGTGCGTGAACTTGGTCTTGTAGCGCCGGACGGTGTGCACCTGCACCAAGTCGTCGCCGAACAGCGGTATGTCCTCGACGTGTAGGTGTGAGCGCGCCAGATCCTGGAACTCGTCGAGGCTCATGGGGCCGAAGATAGACGAGCCGATCCGGCAGTCATACAAAGGATTTCCCAGCGCAGACGACACGACGCCCGGCTCTGGCGGTGGTAGGGCGCGCAGCTCCGCCACATACCGCTTGATGTCGCTGGTGACGGCATCGCGCTGGACGGCGTTCATGTGGCGCCAGGCCCTTTCGAGCGGCTCGCCTGGGATCCATTCCATCTCGATATATATGATTTTATTGATGGGCGTGTGGATTTTGTAGATTTTAGGTATAGGAATGGACGTGTGCGTCGCGATGTACTGCATCGCCTCAATCTCGCACGGGACAACGGGGCCCTTGATGACGCGGTGCCAGCTGACGCGAACGACCTTGCCGCTGAACTCGTCGCCGAAAATGAGCTTGCCGAACCAGAGTCGTAGGCGAAGTGGGAAGAGGGTGCCTATTGAGAGGCCCATCGTGGAAGATGATGGCTTGGGCGGTGCCAAGAGAGGATGGTGATTGATTGATGCAAGAGTCAAGTTGGCAGTCAGGTGCCTGCCCACTTCCCCAGGAGCGTTTGCACATGTATTTCAGTGTTTCCACAGGGGATCCCAAGAACTGTACGAAAAAGGATAAAATTACTGTGATAACAAAGAAAATGAGTTTAGCTTTTCTTAATTTATTGCCAATTTTTATTTTCGGCTGAAAGTCTGTATTCATGTCAACTTCGCTTGTATACCAGCTACCATCGATGACCGCCGTCCTTCTTGACTGCAATTCTAGCCTCGTATATTATATAGCCATGCAATGCTCTCATACAATGCTCCTCAACTTGTTACGCTAATAATGTGACCTAGCCAACAAGGGCAAAAATGCAATAGTGATGCTCTGGAGCAATAACCATGGTTCTTTATCATCATGATTTGTGTTAGCACAAACAGCACAAACAGCAACTGCAGCAACACGCAATGCCCTTTCTCCTTGCCCTTCCCCTTCCCTTCCCCTTCCATTCCTTTCCATCCCATACTTTACTGCGTCTTCATCATCCGCCGCACCTCCGTCTCCAAAGTCTCCGTGCCATGCTCCTCCCCCGCAGTCTCTCCGCCCGTAACCCTGTTCGCTAGCTCAATCTTCTTCCTGCACGCCTCGTGAATCAGCTCCTCGACCGTCCCTGCCGCCACCAGCCGGAGCACCTCGACGTCGCGCGTCTGGCCCAGCCGGTGCGCCCGGTTCTCTGCCTGGATGTCGTCCTGCGGGTTGTCTGACTGGTCAAAGATGACCACCTTGTTGGCTGCCGTCAGGTTGATACCCGTGCCGCCCGCGCCCGTCGTCAGCAGGAACACCGGAATACCCGAGTCCTGGTTGAACTCGTCAATCAGGCCCTGCCGCTCCGCCACGCTCGTGCTGCCCGTCAGCACCCGGTGGTCGATGCCCTGGTTCGCGAGCACCTCCTGCAGCAGCTCAATGAGCCGCGAGAACTTGGAGAAGACGAGCACGCGGTCGCCGTTGGCTTGGTATTGCCGAATCAGCTCCAGCAGCTTCTTCACCTTGCCGCTGTTGAGATGCGATGACTCGGAAACGTCAAACTCCTTCAGAAACGGGTAGTCGCGGCACCACAAGTGTAACTCAAAGTCGGACGCATTCTTCAGCTCCTGGACCAGGTGCTTGATGTCGGGCTGGTGCAGCTCCGACTGAGGAATGCGGTCCATCAATACCTTGGCCATTTCGGTGACAGCTCGATCCGTAAAATGCCGACGAAAGAGTAGCGGATGGAGCGCGGCCTTGCGCAGCTGCATCCACACGTTGTTCTGGTCGTTTTGGCGGCCGCTCGATTTGCGCTCCGAAGGCGCCGTCTTGAAAAGCTCCTCGTACTCGGCATATATTGGTTTTTGCTCTTCTGTCATGTCGCAGTGCACCACGCGGCAAAGCTTACGCGGCATGTCTGACAGCACCTGGTCCTTGCGACGCTGCAGGATAAATGGTTCCAGGATTGTGCGAGCACGCTTAACACGCTCGCTATATAGAAATGCGCCGTTGGAAACATCGCGTACCGTCACCTTTTGGCTGAAAATATATTGAATATGTTGCATGTATCCGTCAAACATTTGCGGGTTGATAAAGTTGAGGAGCGATGTCATTTCAAGCAAGTTGTTCTGAACCGGCGTTCCGGTGAGTAGCATCTTCCACGCCGCAGGTATGCGGCGCAGGTCCTTGTATCCTTTTGTATCCGGGTTCTTCATCTTGTGTCCCTCGTCAAAGATGGCGGCGTTGAGGCAAAACGACTGCATAGCTTCGAGATCGGCGTCTGAGTTGATTTGTGAGTACGTGGCCAGCACGACGTGATATGCGTCGAGATCCTGCTCGATTTCGTAGGCAATCTCGGCGCGCTCCGACTGCGTTCCGCGATATCCAATCACGGAGAGTCCGGGTGCAAACTTTTCAAACTCGCCCAGCCAGTTGTTGTATGTGCTTGGCGGCACGACGACTAGGTTCGGCCAAGGCCGCTCCCCGTCTGCCGTCTCGACGAGCTGGCATATAAATGATATCACCTGGCAGGTCTTTCCCAGACCCATTTCGTCAGCGAGAATGCAGCCAATGCCGTAGTTGTTGAGAAGTGTCATCCAGTTGAGCCCGAACAGCTGAAAGGGTTTCATGCGACAGTGGCCGTCCATGAGCGTGGGCTGCTGCGGCACCAGCGGCGACACGAAACTGGTTATGCTGTTGGGCGTAAGCGGTGCTCCTTCGTCGTCGGGCGTCTTCCTGCTCTTCGAGTGCCCAAAGTAGTCAAGATCCCACGTGTCCATGACGCTCTTGACGGTCCGCGCCTTGGCCTCGCATGTGGCGACAACTTCGTCAATGGCCGTGACGGCATCCAAGAAGATTTGCACTGCGTCGACGACAGTCTCGCCAACGCTGACCCGCGCGCCCTTTCGGGATCCCGGCTTTTTGATTGTGAGTTTTCGAGCGGCGTACAAGTCGGCAAATGGTCGATGGTCAATGATTGGTTCCAGCAAGTTTTCCTTCATGCCAGTCATGGCAGCCAGTTCCTGCAATGTGCTGTTGTTGATTGATTCCAAGACTCGGTCATTCTCATCCACCACCGATTCCACCTCTTCCTGGTAATCGTCCCCGTCATCCTCTATTAAAACCACCTCCTGGCTGGGCGGTGGCGGTATTGGCCGCGACGCCTTTCCCGAAGACGGCTTTGGCCGAGGCGGCTGCTGCAAGGCTGGTTTTGGATGCAAAGATTTCGGAGGAGATTTCGGAGGAGACGATGTCGGCGTAGCCGCCGCCGCCGCCGCCTTCTTCTTCTTCGGCGACACCAGGCTCGGGCGCCGCCCCTGCACCAGCCGCCGCTTCTTCCTCCTCGTCTGGTCTTCCAGGTGCTGTATAGCGTCGTCCAGGTCATTGTCGCACGCGCGCAGCGCCTCGCGAGCCTGCTCCGGCGTCACCCTCTCGCCAAACACGTCGTAGATTTGCTTCAGCCTCGTCCGCCGCGACTCCTCGTCCGCCCGCGGCTTGTACGCAAAGGCGGAGACGTGCGCCCTAAAGTCTGTCGGCCTGATGTCCCCCCGCGACAGCTGCAGGCCGCCGCCGCCGCCGCAGCCCTTCTCCGCCTCCTCCTCCTCCTCCTCGTCGGAGAGCAGCGAGATGGTGCTGGCCGGGTGGGCGCGCTTCGGCGACGGTGACGGCTGCCGCGGCGGCCGTTGCGGCGGCCGGAAAACGGTGCCCGCCGGCGCGAGCCGCGAGATCATGGGCTTCTGCTGCGGCTTCTGGAACGGAGACGACGCGGGCACCTCGACGATGCTCCTGGGCGAGGAGCTAAGCGGCAGGATCTGCGTGGGCTGCGTCGTCGTCGTGGTCCGCATCATCATCAGCGCGCCCGGGCTGCAGGGGATGGTGTCCTGCACACAATGTTCGGGCGTGCGACGGGCGTCGACGAGCTGCCGAACGGGCAGCAGGGGGGAAGAATTTGCCATAACTGAAGGAGGAGAGGGGCTTCTTCTTCTTCTGGGAAAAAAAAAAAGGCGAGGTAGCCCAAAACTCGCAAAGGGCCTGTGTTTGGCGAGCAGATTCCCCCTGTTGGGCTGGTGAAAATTGGCAACCAACTGACCCGCGACTTTTTGGCGCGCGATGTCATCGCGATGTCACGTGCTCACTTTAACCAGAAAGCGCTGTAAACCGCAGGAAGGGGTCCCCGTAGAGTCTCCATTCATCAACGCAATGGCTACAAGACGCATCAACGCGTCCGAGAGGACGATCCTGGAAAAGGATGACACGGAAAACGAAAAGAGCAATATTAGCCCTGCAGTGCCACGGTACGCCTGATGGGCCTTTGTTGCGACGGGGGGGGGCCGCAGTTGCTAACTGGCCTAGACACGTCATTCTGAAGCTACTGGGGTTCACGTTTGCCATGATTGTGATCCCAATCGGCTCCTACTTCCTGACTGTGCATACGATTTTTCAAGGTATAATGTTGCGGCCGTCGAGGTAGGAGGCATCGCTGACTTCTTAGGCAACTCTTCGTGGGCAGGGGGGTTTGCGGCGTTGTTGGCCAACGTGGTGTTGTTGGGCTACGTTATAGTGGCTATGAATGAGGACGATTCAGAGAACATCAAGGCCAAGGCCAAAGCAAAGAAGGATGAATAAGTCATCAAAAGCGACGTTGGAAAAATCATTATCGGCGAGGGCAATGCGAAGGGTGGATTGAATCCGTCCATAGCCAGGGCGCGAAAATTAATGATATAACGGGCAATGAAATTGCTGCCTTGTCAAAAGTGATGGATGGAATTCCAAGGCCAAAGGTCGAGACAAATTCATGTATCCATGGCGGGACAAATCACAGCAAGGGGTGTACGGAGTCTAATGTATTATAACCAAGACTTAGAGTCAAGTGTCATGAACAAGAGCAACGACTCGAGCAAGGCAACGGATAGTCAACAGTCCACAACGCCGCAAAAAAAATGGTAAATTAAGCCGCGTAAATCAAAGAATAATTCCAATAATTCAACTAGTACGCTACCAACGCCGACCATGCACATTACGCATTAATATTAGTTCTTGCTAAAGCGGCGCGACAGCCAGCTCTTCCTCTTCTCTTGGGTAGGTTGCCGCTTCAACAAGCTGCCTTTGCGTGGAACAGGGGGCGGCGCTGGCTCGTGGCCGGCGACAGGTGCCGGGGCTAGCGGATGCGGCTGTTGTTGTGGTTGGGTGAAGCCAAGGTTGGATTGTGGGTGGGCAAAGCCGATGCCATAGTCGTTGACGGGTTCCTGGCGTTTGGTAGGGGACGCTCGCCGGATCGAACTATTGTCACTACTTGTAGGATCGGTTTGATATCCAGCGGGGTCCGTATGCCCGCTGCCGGCGGCCGAGGTCACAGTTTCGTAAGATCTGTCCTTGTTGGGCAGAGGGTAGACGTGTTGCTGCTCATAGTCTCTGCGGGGAGGGCGAAAGCCTTGGCCGTCAAAGAAGCCCGAGTTGCGACGAGTGCTAGGCGCCGTTTGGGAGTCGCGATATGAGACGGGACGGCTGTTATGGCCGTAATAACTGTCTTGAGGGAAGCGTGGTTGTTGGACTATTGGTGAGGTTAGCGAGTGGTGCGGCGAGGAGACGCAAGGCGAGCTTACATGTCGACGTGCTGGTACGGCGGTTCCAGTTGGCGGCTTCATCCCGATGGATAGTGGAGCGACGCTGATAGCCACCATTGATAGCTGCTTCAAAACTACGAATAGTATCGAGCGGTCGCTCCCAGCGCGATCGGGTGGGATTGGAGCGGTCGGGCTCAGCTGCATGATGTTAGCATCGTGGCGGCGAAGGCGCGAGGCGGGGGTGCGACGATTGAGTGGTGAGGGCGACGTACTTATGAGATTTCCTTGGAGATCCTTGTGCTGAAACGAACGCAGCGGTGCCGTGTTGGTGTCGGAAGCCATAGCGGCCACCATGGCTGAGCAGGTGGTTAGCAGGGCTGGACAAGAAGTCGAGACAGTTTTTACTTACAAGGCTCTGCTTCGTACATGGCGACGAGCGGGTCTGCCTTGGAGTGAAGACGATGGGTTTCCTTTTCCGCCGATGTCTCGTATTCCTTTTGGGAAGAGGCGCTCTTTTGGGACTTGTGGGACTTCTTAGAACTCTCAGAGCCGACGCTGAAGGTGCGCGGTTTGGATCGCTCCTCCTGATAGTATTGAAAGCCGGCGGGAGGTTGCTGGCGCTGGTTCTGCGAGGAGGAGGAGGAGAAATGTTGCTGACCGGGTTGACCAGCCATGATGACGGCGGGCTGGGGGTGGACGAGTATTTGAAAACTGGGCTGATATGGGCGCGCAGGGCGCTGGAGACGGGAGGGCAACAAGGACCACGACAAGTCGCAGGGTAGAAGCAGGGGGGCGGGGGGAGGGGGGGCGTAAACTTGTCGATCGAGGATACAGCGGCGGGCGATGAAAGGCCTGGGTGTGTATGAAGTTTTTGAATTGGCCTGGGCTGGGATCAAGAGCGGAGAAGACGGTCCTTGTTTGGTGGTGGTGCACAGAGTCGGTGCCGTTGGCGAGATAGCAGCAGGTTGCTGGGATCAAGTGGAGGCTGGGTCAGTGGTGAAGAGAGGTGGGCCGCAGCGGCGAGGAAGAAACGAAGAAGGGATGTCAGGGCTGAGCTGGGGATGGAGAAGAGATGGGCGGCAACGGGGGAGGCAGGGCGGCAAATTGATGAAAATATGCTGCTGGTGATGGATGAAAGGCGATGGGTGGGTTTGGCGAGACGGGACGAGGAGAAGGGGTAAAAAAAGAAAGAAAGAAAGAAAGAAAGAAAGAAAGAAGAAAGAAAGAAAGGTACGACGTCTGGGAGTTGCGATGCGAACGGCAGGAGTTGCCACCTGACTGACGTAGGTGTGTTTCTTGGAGGAGGGGGGTGGTCGCCGTAGCAGCCGAGAGGCAAGTATGTGAGCAGTGAGCAGTGGCCGTAGGTGGTACCGAAAATGGACTGCAGTAGGAGCTAGAGGAGGAACAGAGCCGCTTGTGTGTGTGTGTGCTTGGCCGTCTATCAGGAATACTGGATAATCTGGTGGTCCGCGATGTGCCAGTATCGTGCCAGAGTCAGTAATTGTGCCAGGGCTCTCCAACTTCCTATCAGGGCAGCTATGGCAGCTATACTTCGTACAGGGACAGCTTGGCGGGCGAGTAAGCCAGGTACCTATAATAGCTACCTATAATAGCAGCGGGCAAGCGTATCGGCAGGCGGAAGCGGAGCTCTGTGGCGTCGTTTGCAGGCCTGCTAGCGTGATGTGGTCCTGCACGACGCTGCAACAGGCTGCAGAATGCAGATGAATTCGTACTGTCTGGCACGTTGGTACCTTGATTTTCTTCGATGTTGCACCACGGCAGCGGTGCTAACGCAATGCACCCGTTCTGTGAGCCAATTCTCTTAGGCAGGTCGCCGGCTTGCTTGGTTGGGCTGTGCTGGTATGGACAACCGGACAAGGCACAGATGATACGCTGGGGCTCGTTGGAACTCTGGGTATTCTGGCAGGCGGGGCCGTCTTCAAAACCTGGTCGTCGACCCGCAACACTCGCCTTGCAAAGATTTCTCTTGCGCCAAATCGATGCCGAAAATTGACAAGTCGATACGAGTCAGCCTCGTAAAACTGCGATCGGATGAATGGATGGTGCGGAGCTCGATGAATACGAGCTCACAGGGCTGTGACAGATGGCACTGTGACAATGAACGACTGAATGGACGGATGGATGGAGGGACGACAATCAACAATGGACAATAGCGGCGGTCGGTCGCGATTGACGTGGCCAAAAAGCACACGACGGTGGAAACACGGCCGAGCGATTGTTCCACAAAGAGAGGCTTTGAAACAAGGTCCAAAAAATCAGACCGAAAAGCATTCAACTAGCAAGAAGGAGGCTTTGGCCAGCCCGGACCCGGACGCACGCCTTCTATTTATCAAGCTGAAGTCGCCCGAAAATCTTTCCAAATACTACAAATACGCACGAATAACCCACGAATTGCCTGTGACCGCCCCGCCACACAGCCTTTGCGCCGGCAGACACTTTCTCACTTGGCGTCCTTCATGACGCGTCGCTTTTTCCCGTCCTCTCCGTGTTTCCGTCTAGGTTTGCCTAGCGGCAGCTGGATCCTGGACTAAAATTTGCCATGTTGCTGGCCTGTGCTGCCTTTGCATTTCCTTGACGAAACAAGGGATGCCAATGCGCTGCCCAGTGCCAATCAATTCCCAGAGTCTCCAATACAGATAATGCACTGTGGCGAAAAAAAACTGCCCCCATCACCATCCGCTCCACCGCAATGCCACCGCTCCTTCACATTTCCGCAGCTTCTGCTCGCCTTCGCCTGGAAACTAGTGCTCATCGTTTCTAGCCGCTTGTCGTTATCAGGTAACTGTGTGCAAATCGTCTGGAATGGGCTTCTGGACCGACCGATGGCAACCCGACTTCTGCTTGCTACCAGTGGCTGAGTGAGCTTTACTTATTAGCACACCAACTAATAATAACCAAGGACCCAACTACTATAGTCAACTCACTAGTGGTTGGCTCGGCCACGCTGCCCAGCCTCATCCCGACCGACGCCGATCAGCCGCTTGCGACAGAATGGCTATCATTGTGCCACACAAAAGCACAGAAATCGCATTCCTGTTGCCGTCGTTCCTGACGCTGTTCGCGATAGTAGTACCCTTCCAAACCAAGAACAACTCGGAAAAATCAACGCGAAATCCTCAAAGCTTTCCCGGTTACTTCGTCGCTCAAGCTGTCGATATGGCTGGCCTTTTCGCTTATGGGACGACAACGGCTCTCCTCCACACACCAACCTCTTCCCCGTCCGTGCCAGCTCTCTCGAAACACCGTTACATTAAATTTAAGCATATGAGCCAACGCAGCGATGCAATTTAAACGCTGCCGTAATGGGTGGGTGTTATGTGGCTGCAGCAAAAAATCAACAACCTCAACATCCCCAGCAGTCATCATAGTTCAGCCGCACTCAATCAAGATGATAACTCGTAATGAGCAACGCCAACGAATCGTCTTCACTGAGGCACCATGAAGGGTTGTAGTATTAATGACTGGCCTCGTCATGCTCACACCCCGAGAATATGAACATTTATTTCCCCAACCTCCACAAGTTTTGGACCAAGAGCGACTCCTCATGTCATGTATGGCAAGATTAGGTCCGTCCTCACCTCATGATTGTCCGCTTCCCGCAATCCCACCGCGGCAGCACGCATCCATCGTGTAGAATTCTCCGATGCTGGCCCTTTTATCATAGCAACAACCAGCCCGGTGAGCTGGAAACGGACACGGACACGGACACGGACCCGCCCCAGGCCTTCATCATCGAACAGCCCGATGTCCCGACGTTGTGCTACTTTTGGGACTGGTGCGTGACGACGGACAAGCACTCCTCGTTCCTGCAATGCCTCGATAACTTTTTCCACGACCAGCAAATTTAATTAAATACAGCCCAAGGTACTGCAAATGCAGTCCGTGCTCGCCAAGCAGAGCCACTTGACGCTTACCTATGTGCTCGCTCGGTAGTTTGACAAGCCCATGCGACTTGACTACGCCATGATCCAGAAGGCGGCCAAGGATTTTGGAACGTGGCGGGACGACCGGGACTCTGGCCCGATGAATCCGGTCCAACGGTGGGGAGACGACCGCTTCTGCCGCTGGCTCATACGCGTGCCTCCGCCACGGCGTGGTTCGATAGCCACCGCGATCGGTTATGGCGGGCTGGCACTCCCCCAAAACTATCGGTCCCGAGGTCCCCACGCTGATGGAGATAGGAACCATCCTCTTGGACAAGGCACCCGGAGTTCTGGTGTCTACCATGTCGCTTCCAAGTCCCGCTTGCCGTAACCAACGGACAGTACGACGGCACCATAGCCACTCGCTCACCAGCAGATCTACTCCGTGGATGTATGCGCCACAGCGACTGCCTCCGCGCGGCCGGCGCCGGCGGTCCTGCGCCACTCATCGTCATCGAGGACCTGTACCGGCTCGTGACCCCACGAGTGGGCGCATTATCGCCGAGACAACCGTCATGGAGGCGGACCGCGCGCGTGCTCAGGACAAGATCCTGCTCGTCCTCGCCGTCATCGGCACCGTGAGGTCCTGCTCGTCTCCTCGCTCGCCGCCGTCTTCAGCATGGCCGGCTCCTGGGCCGCTGGCGAGCGCAACTTTGCCTGTTTCCTGGACATCTGCGGTCCCGTTGAGGTCCTACTCTTGGGTCTCCTGCTCGGCGTTAGCTATTGGGACATAGTCTCGAGTCCAGGACAGAAATAGCCAGGTCAATCTCATTTCCACCCAGGTCATCTGAGCTGTGGCGCTCCCAAAATCCTCGTACTATTCACTTGTGCTGTATTTCGTCGCAACCTGTTGTTGGGTCAAGAAAACAAGTCCCGATTCCCCTCATCGCTCAACCTCACAATCCAACACTTCACCGGGCCTCACTCAGTCGTATCGGGTTTCAAAGTCTCATCCCATGGAGAATCATGGTGCTTTGGATGTCTTTTTAATTGAATGCCTCTTTAACGCAAGGCGGTGTATTTTTTATGTCCCTGCCTCCAATGCAGCCAAAATCAAACAGCCTAGTACCAACTCCATCCCGAATTCTCCTTTATTTATATCGAGGAGGGGTACAGCATGACACGAACCGAAGCGCCGAAAGACTTAGCGGGGAGGGGAGAAGTGAACTTGGCACGAACAACACCGGAGTTACCTAAAAACAAGACAGTTAGAATGAGTCGCCTCTCGAGGAATGTCGATACCCGTCGCTCGAAGCGGGTTGCGTCATTCTGCAAACATACCGTGAGGGCGGGTGACCTTGCCCCAGATCACGCGGATCTTGGTGCCACGAATCTCCTTCTGGCCGCGGTAGACGAAAGCGACGCGCTTGCCGAGGTAGAAGCTGGTTCGACCAGGTTAGTTGATGCTCCATGTTGCATGCGCATTTTGGGTGTCGGAGGTTCGGGGAGTAGGGGCACCTACTTGGCGCCGTCAACGTTGTCGACACCCTCGATCTTGATGAGGGAAGTACCGGGACGGGTGATGTGACGAGAGCGCTGGTAGCTCAGGTGACGTCCCCTGCGAAGCATGGTCAGCGCAAGTTCCTCCAACAATACAATTCGGCCCTTGTCGTGATCCTCAAAATCGATTCCTCCCAAACGAATCGGCCGAATCGAAAGCGCTCGCACTCACTTGACGTATACTGTGAAAATGTTAGCATATGCTCCTGGAAGTCATCCTTGCGGTTCACGATTGCAATCTCCAATTATCGCAACATCGGGCGCCGCGGCGAAACGTACATCTGTGACCGGCTTCGGAAGGCATCTTGTCTTTATTTGTTTTCCGCCGCTGCCGTTATGAAGAAAGTCGTAGGAAAGACGTCTTAGCGAAAAGACCTGTTCCTCTGTTGTGGTTAGTCGTCGGTGGTTTGTGTCGTCAAGTCGGACTAAAAGAGGTTCCAGGTGGATGCGATACTGGTTGTGTGGTGGACTCGCATAGGCCCGAAAAGTTTGTGCCCTTCACATCACGTGTTTGCTTAGGGCACCTCCTGGGTTGGATTGGACGTTGTTCGCTAGCACCGCCACATGATAATGCCCACAATTAGAAGTGGGGTAAATTCACCAGCCACCTGCGCCGCATCGGCATCTTCGGACCAAAACAGCCAGCCCCAAACGCATTGTGCAGCAACAGTTGCTGAAAGCGGGCACCTCTAGTAAACAGGTATCAGCTTACATGCTGCTGATGTGAGGGCGGTTTGCGGAAAGTGAGCTCGGAAAAACAACCCGCGGTCACAATAAAAATAACTCCCATACAGAATGCGTCAACAGCTACACTCTCTGGAGAAGAACAGTAGTTTCAAGCCGGTTACCTTACCGCCGGGGATCCTGGAAATCCCTCGTAGATACGGCCGGTCAAACGCCCCCGGGGCGGGGCCAGAGCGTCTGCTGTAACGTACCTAGTAACAGGTACTACCTAATAATGTTAGAGTCTGACATAGCATTTGGGCTTTCAGCGCATCATAGCTCAGCGATAGCATTAGTGAGCAAGGCCCGCCCCAGAGCTGGGGACCTTCAACAACTTCTCAACAGTCTTCCTCGACCAACCTTTCCCCTTCTCATCACGTCTGTTTATTTCCTCCTCGCAAATCTGCTCTACATCTGCGCCAATCCTCCTCCTTTTTTGCGCCTCGACTCCCAACACAGCCGACATCGCTCTGTCATGGAGCAAACCTCGTCCTCGTACGTAGTAGTTCGGTCCTGTGCCAACCCCACCATCAAGCTCCCTTCTTACCGCTAACAAACAACTCCCAGAGCCATGGAGCTCAAGGAAAACACCACAATCGTCGTCCTCGGCGCCTCTGGCGACCTGGCGAAGAAGAAGACGGTATGTCCGACCGCTCCGGCGATGGCTTTCTTTCCCGCTCTTCAAAGCATGAAACGCTAACCAAGACAGTACCCTGCCCTCTTTGGCCTGGTAAGATGCTCGCTGCTGACCCGACGACCTGGGCGACGACCTGGCAGCTTCCTTCTAACCTGTGGTCTAGTATCGAAACCAATTTCTTCCCAAGGATGTCCGCATCGTTGGATATGCGCGCACGAAGATGGACCACGAGGAGTACCTCCGCCGAATCAAGTCATACATGAAGACCCCCACCAAGGAGATTGAGCAGCAGCTCGAAGAGTTCTGCAAGATCTGCTCCTACGTTTCTGGGCAATACGACAAGGATGAGTCGTTCGAGGGTCTCACCAAGCACATGGAGGAGCTCGAAAAGGGCCGCCCTGAGAACAACCGCCTCTTCTACATGGCCCTCCCTCCGTCCGTCTTCACAATCGTCTCCCAGCACCTCAAGAAATGCTGCTACCCAAGCAAGGGCATCGCCCGCGTCATTGTCGAGAAGCCCTTTGGCAAGGACCTGGCCAGCTCCCGTGAGCTGCAAAAGTCTCTCGAGCCCGACTGGAAGGAGGACGAGTTGTACCGCATCGACCACTACCTGGGCAAGGAGATGGTCAAGAACATCCTGATAATGCGCTTCGGCAACTCGTTCCTCGGTGCAACCTGGAACCGCCACCACATAGACAATGTTCAGATCACCTTCAAGGAGCCCTTTGGCACCGAAGGTCGCGGCGGCTACTTTGACGAGTTCGGCATCATCCGTGACGTCATGCAGAACCATCTGCTTCAGGTCCTGACCCTTCTGGCCATGGAGCGCCCTGTCTCCTTTGACTCCGAGGATATCCGCGATGAAAAGGTGCGCGTCCTGCGGGCAATTCCTGCTCTTGAGCCCAAGAATGTCATCATTGGCCAGTACGGGCGTTCTCTCGACGGCGGCAAGCCTGCGTACAAGGAGGATGATACCGTTCCGCAGGACTCGCGCTGCCCTACCTTTTGCGCTCTGGTGGCGTACATCAAGAATGAGCGTTGGGACGGCGTTCCCTTCATTATGAAGGCTGGCAAGGCCCTCAATGAGCAAAAGACGGAGATTCGCATCCAGTTCAAGGACGTTACATCAGGTATCTTCAAGGACATTCCTCGCAATGAGTTGGTTATGCGCATTCAGCCCAACGAGAGTGTGTACATCAAGATGAACTCCAAGCTCCCTGGTCTCAGCATGCAGACCGTGGTTACCGAACTAGACCTCACCTACCGCCGCCGCTTCTCCGATCTCAAGATTCCCGAGGCGTATGAGTCGCTGGTGCTTGACTGTCTCAAGGGTGACCACTCCAACTTTGTCCGCGACGATGAGCTCGATGCAAGCTGGCGCATCTTCACCCCTCTCCTCCACTACCTCGACGACAACAAGGAGATTATCCCTATGGAGTATCCCTATGGTACGGACCCTCCCTCCCCTCTTGTTTATTGCTACGCTGTGATGCTAACACAACACCTAGGCTCGCGTGGCCCCGCTGTTCTCGATGACTTTACTGCTTCATACGGGTACAAGTTTAGCGACGCTGCTGGATACCAGTGGCCGACAACGTCTGCCGTGCCCAGCAACAACAGCAACAACAAGCTGTAGTGGGCCCTGGTCGCTGAGCCAGCGTGGCTTACACCGGGTAGTTGAGCATGGTTAGGGGGATATGATAATGTATAGGCTATGAGAAAAAACTCGGTTGATGAAACTTGTTTAATAAAAATGGCTCTTTCACATATCATTTTACGAGGGTTGATCAGCGTAGATGTAGGGCGGAAAGAAGAAAGCTAGAAGATGAGAAAGCTGCGGAAAATGAGCAAGGAAAATAAAGATGGGGAATATAAGCAAGATGGCAAGGGTAGGAATGAGGCGAAACTCCAACCTGGAGACGCACCCCCAGAAATATGTTGAAAAGAACAACGAAAAAAAAAATCAATTCATTGTTGGTCGGACAAAGGCATTAGCTAGCACTAACTTATTAATCATGTTCGTTATTATGCATCAAGTCCAGTGGCACAACCGGAGTGGTCCGTGCACGCATCCATCCTCTCACCCTTTGCCTCACATGACTTGACTTGCCGCCCAGGAAAACATCTTGGAGCTGACATCCCACCGCGCAGCGCATTCGCATCGCATCGAATCGCATCGCGACATCCATCGCTTGCTGCCACGAGCGCATTTTATTGCGACACTTATCCAATACCGAGCATCTATATTCTATTGCACATGCGCGCGACGCGCCATGCCACGTCGCCTGGCATCAGCATCACGAACCGAACCACACTGACGTTAAAAAACGAGGCTGGCCCCCGCGGGCTTGTCCAACGGCCCGGCGTCCTCAAAGATGGAAAATGGCGGAGCCAGCGGGCGCACCGATCATGAACGGACGAGCGGCAATGAAAATGCAGTCGCGGGTCAACGGGGCGTGCCGGCCGACGACAAGGCCGCCGTCCGGGCCACCGATTCGAGACCGCCGCGCATGAATGACCTCCCGGACGAGATCGTGCACGTCACGCAGGGCTTCGTCCCGCTGTCCTTGTTCCTCACGCGCCTGGCCCAGGTCTGCCACAACTCCCTGCAGGACAAGGTGGTAGAGCTGGCCAAGATGCCTATCCCCGCCTCGGCCCTCAACGGCACTGCGACGAACCTGACGGCGAGCGGCCCCGACGACGTCTCGGCCGAAAACCTGCGGAAGAAAGCGGCCCTGCTGCATTTTGCGCAGGACATGCACGCGAAATGGGTCAAGGCGCTCGTCATCACGGAATGGAGTCGCCAAGCACCTTTGGTCAGCAAGCTGATTGATCTCAAGTTTCACATGGACCAGCTGAAAGTCAGCTACGACATGTGCATCGACAAGATGGCCAACGTCAAGCGAGACCTTAGCTATGCGCGGTTGCCTGCTCCGGACTTGAAGACGGCCCTGCAAATATTATCTACCGGAAGTGCTCCGTGGATATCAGATGTATGTGGTATCGGACCACTGCGCTTGGCGAAGAATTAGCTAACAGTCGCAGCATAACTATATAGAAGCCCCCCCCCTCACAGCTAAAGAGAAACTACGTTGGCTCAAGGATATCAATACGCGCCTGAGCCTGCGCCTGAACCTGGAAGATTACGACAAGATACCTCCTCAGTTCCGCAACTACGAGATTTCCTCTGGCCGCGTCACATTCAAAGTCGCCGACGAGTTCGAGGTGGATTTGACAATTGCCGACGAGGATGCCGAGAAGCAATTTTGGTTTATTGATTTCAGATACACATTCACGCCGTCAGCTCTCTCGCTTTCAGAGGGACTGCGACGTCACATGGAGGTTTATGTCAACGATGCGCTGGCGAGGAACGGTCTTACCGGTTGCTATCAATTTTTGCACGAAATGGTATTGACGGCCAAGATCACCGAGTTGAAGAGCCAAGCCTTGCGACTGAGCCGAACGTCCTGGCACGGGACTCTGGTGGTTGAACAGCTCAACCGTGGCCTATCAATACAATACTGGTCATCGCGCGCATCCACCACCAAGAGCTGGCTGCTTATCGCCATTAACAGTGGGAAGAAGAATGGCAAAATGGATGCTGGGTCGTCGAGCAAACTGGTGGCAAAATGGTATAGAGACAATCAGGAAGTCAGCGACGTGGAAATCGCTTTTGACTTTGGCGAGCTCTCTGTCGAGTCTCTTTTGAAGCAAGTCATTGGACGACATATCGGACACATATTGCGGAACATCCGCGATAAGCTGCTGGAAGCGCCTCGCTTCAAGCACCACGAAGCCGCAATGACTTTGCGCACCTCGAATAAGCACCCCAGCGACTGCATCCTCACGATGCAGGTAAGCCGTACGAATACGATATCACTGCTGGTAGAGCCGACATCTGGCATATTTGCCATAAAGCCGCGGTCTAAATTCTCGATTCAGCATGAACATCAACTGAACAGCGGCAAGAATACTGCAGACGATGGTGTCACATGTCTCGAGAATGTGCGGTGCGCCATTGTTGAGGACGAGCTGCTCCGCCGTGGCAGTGCGGCCGACTGGCAAATAGAAAAGTCACCTCTCTCGTTGGAAGAGACGAAATCCATTACGAAGCTGCGTGAGTGGACTCGCACCATCTGGATGCGCAGGGATGGTTGGGGGGAGACGTGGTATGTGGTCATCTTCCTCGGACTCGGCGGCGACCAGTGGTGGCTGCTGGAAGCGAACCGTAACGAGTCAGGGCGCTCTGTCAAGTTCCAAGCCAGACTGCCGCTCAGCAAGGGATACGCCAGCTTCTTGAATAGCTTCTGGAGCGACCTGACCATTTTCGCCACCGGCATGATT
This sequence comes from Cordyceps tenuipes, assembly GCA_025583755.1. NCBI lineage: Eukaryota > Fungi > Ascomycota > Sordariomycetes > Hypocreales > Cordycipitaceae > Cordyceps > Cordyceps tenuipes. Next base: position 166,594 of record JANZYN010000048.1, read on the forward strand.
GCACAGGCGGTCGATATGCGCGAGTTGCACCGCCTTCGCATTAAGAGCCAGACGAATGACAGCATGAACCCGACCCTACCCCGTCATCTTCAACTGCCCTCGATTAAGGTCGCTCTATCAGCCCTGCTCCCGAACCTCGTCCACGATGGAGGGCATAAGTCCAAGGACCGGCAACCATGGGCAATCGACGCTGTCAGTATCCGATTCAAAGGCATCGAAGCCAACCATGGCAGCCTAATGTGTGTGTCAGAAGCGGTTCTCGGGGTGCGCAAGCTGTCCAAGTTTGCCGCGCTCAAGGGGACCGTGGACGGCAATCTCCAATACAATGCCCAGCTGGGCGAGTTTTTTCTCCGCGTGCAGCACGGCATTGGCGAGCCTGTCCTGGCGCTCCTCAAGTCGCGAATCAAGGCTATTGACCGGTTCGTCAACTTTTTGGAGGCAATGGACAAGTCGAACGGGTCGATTGTGAGCGAGCTAGTGACCCTTAAGGAGATACGGTTCCGGTACAGCCAAGCAAGCAGCAACGACCAGGGTGACGATCAACAGTGGCGTATCACGCTGGACTTATCAAAGGATGACATCGCGGTCAAGATCGATCGCGGAAACCCGCACCTGCGCGTCGTCGACCTTATGCACCAACTCGTCAATAGCGACGGCGGCATTGGGGCCCTGATGGGATGGCTCCCGGCCTCCCTGCAAGCGCTCGAGGCCATCAGCAGCATCGAGACGCGCTGGAACGAGCCGCAGTCCAAGCAGCTTGGCCACGTGGCGTTGGCCATGAAGTCGCTGTCGTGGCTGAGCCTAGAGTACACCCTGGCTGCTGCTGCCCAGGGCGCGCCGGGGACGAAGCGCACCGTCCTGCTGCACATACGCACAGAGACGCGCCGCGGCGAGCCGTGGTGGCACGTATGGCGTGCCCGCGACGGCAAGGAAGAGGACGTTTACGAGACGGCGCTCAAGACTGTGTGGAACGGCCGGGGGGCCGGATGGCTAGGCCTGTCCACCGGCGCGGCGGCGCGGGCCGAGAGCGGCATCATTGCCATGCTGCTGACGGTGGATGACGTGCTTCGCTCGGCTGCCATCAGCGAGTCGTCCACGGCGACGGCCATGGAGAGTAAAGTCAAGATCAAGAAGGAAGTGGTAATTTTGGATTAAAAAAAAAAAAGACGCCCCTTTTTATGTACCATGATTTTTTTTTTTTAGCGTAAGACCAAGCGCCGAACCCGGCCACAGACATGATACCAAAGCTCCTAGATGCAATGATGGCAAGAGAGAAAAAATTGTCTTTTATACAATCCCTGAGTCCCAAAATGTGAACAAATCTACCCCCACCCCCCTTCCCCCCATCTCTATGCTTTCAACGTCGGATCTGTCGGCAAGGAATGCTCGCTATCGATACCTTGAGGGTTTCCTCGGGCTCGAAGAAACCCTCGAGGCCGGTGCACAGACGGCCCTCGACGACGGCGTGCGCGGCATCGTGCGCGTTGCGCAGGGCGCCGAGGGTGCCGGCGCGGGCGTACGAGCCGTGGGCGACGCCGAGGCGGCCGCCGTACTCGACGAGGAGGCGCTGGTGGGCGTGCTGCAGGCGGGCGGCGTGGCCGACCTCGTGCTGGGGGATGCAGTTGCGGGCGAGGGCGGCGAGGGCGTGGCAGGGCGTGTCGCGGGGGATGCCGAGGGAGCGCTCGACGACGGCCTTGGCCTGCGCGACGGCCTGCTCCGAGTTGGGCGGCGATACCGAGTTGGGGTCGTCGGGGCGGTAGTAGTGGCCGCCGAGGAGCACGAACAGCTTGGTGCCGCGGGGCTCGTCGGGCCCGAGCTCCGAGATGACGTCCGTGTCGTGGAAGACGCCGAGCGCGCGCTCCGGGTTGTTCCCGATGGCGGTGGTCGCGTGCGGGATCAGGAAGCCGAAGCCGCGCGACCGCTTCAGGTCCTCGAACGGGTACCACAGGTTCACGGTCATGATGGAGACGGAGGGGATGCCGGCCAACGGCACGATCTTGTCGCTCGGGGTGGTGGACACGACGCGGTCGTAGAGGCGCGGCAGCCTGTTAGCGCTCACCTGCAGGGGGGGAGTGTGTGAACGAGGTCAGCAATGTTTGTGTGTTTTGAATCGGTAAGGAGATCAGGAGGGGGCCGTACCCTGATCTTGTTTTGCTTCTTGTCGTAGTGAAACTTGGTGGCCGGGCTCTGCCGGTAGATGTTCACGTTGCGCTGGCCTTTGAGCGCCTGCTCGAGGGCCTTTGGCAGGGCCTCCATGCCGGCGGCGCCAAAGTGCAAGGTCGAGCCCTTGGGGCTGTTTGCCAGCGCGGAGACCAAGCCGTCCTTGTCGTCCCGCATCATGCGCTTGAGGAACTGATACTCGCTCTGGGGCATGAGGCAAACCCTGGGGTCCATCGGCCGCCCCTGGAGGGTAAGAAAGGTGCGGGAGAGCACCCTGGCCATGCTGAGGCGCTCAATGTCGCCGCCGTAGATGCCGTGCAGGAAGGCGGAGGCGAGGTTGGCGCCGACGGCGTCGGAGCCGGTGGCGGCCCGCAGCCAATCCGCGACGCTGATGTTGTCGGCTTGGTTGCGGTCGAGCTGGAGGCGGCCTGTGAAGTACTTGGCGACGGCCGTGAGCCCGCCGCCGAGGCATTCGCGGAGGAGCGGCTCGCGCAGGTAGTCGAGTTTGTAGGTATCGGGGGGCGTGAAGACGAGGTGATCGGGGTAGTAGATGTATCGGGGGAGGCTCTCGGTGGGGAACGAGGGCCGGAGGCCGAGGTCGAGGATCTGCGGTTATTGCCCGTGTCAGCAGGGGGGGTCGGGAAGACAAGGCAGGGCCGTGCCGTCAGAGAGGAGAGAGAGAGAGAGAGAGAGACAATACCAGCTCGTAGAGGGCGAGGTCGTCGAAGCGAGAGGTGTCGCCGAGGAGCGTGGAGAGGACTCGCGGGCCGCGTTCAAAGGGCACGACGCCGCTGACGCCGGCGACGTTAACGCGGACCCTGTCGGTGCGGATCCAGCCGCCCAGGCGGTCGGTCGCTTCGTAAAGGTCGATGCGTGCGGAGGCGGGCAGCCGCTTGGCGAGGAAGTAGGCGGTCGCGAGGCCGGTGATGCCGCCGCCGATGACGGCCACCTGCGGGCCGTCGCCGTTGTTGTTGTTGTTGTTGTTGTTGTTGTTGTTGTTGTTGTTGCTGCGGCTGCTGGCGCTGGCGAGGCCCCGGTGATGGCATCGCGGGACCAATGGCAGGGGCAGTGGCAGTGGCAGACGCAGACGCAACCGTGTGGGGGCTCGGAAGGCCATCATAGCCGCTTCCCGAGAACAGCGACTCTTGCTCATGGCTCAATGGCGCATAGTTGGTTGGTGGTGGTGGGTGCAAGTTTTGTGTTGCTTTTCTTTCTTGTTTGTGGTGGCGTGGCGTGAGGTTACCTCAGCGGCAGCGGCTGAGTGGAGCTCTGTGGGTGAAAGGATAAGGGATAGGGGGGGGGGGGGGGGGTTCAACCTCGGAACGCAGCGTCTACACCACCTGTATCGGGAGATAGTAATACATAGCAATATGTATTAATCATCTACCTCTCAGTGAGATGGAATCGGCTTTCCACTCCAGCAGATTTCCTTGTATATACCCACACAACGGGCTTCTTTGTTCTGTGCACTAGGAGACTTCTCGGCAGGTACCGCGACAGATGCAGCGATATGCGATATGCTATATGCAGATAGATCACAGATGCATGCACATGCATACAACGTGGCTTCAGACAATGTAGACCTGGGCACACCGTGTGCCCAGCATGAACGCGCAGCTCTATTACAACCGTGTGCAGGAAGCGCAGTCAACTATATATATACAGTACAGCCCAAACCCAGGAAACGCCACCCAATTCAAGTTCTCGTATTGTACACTACCCAATTACATCTTGATCCGCCTCGGCCCCGGCCCCGGCCCCGGCCGCGACAGCATCGCTGCCATCATTCCTCATCTCATCATCTGGCTGGACCAGTTCCTCCGAGCCGCCGTCCTCCACGAACTTGCGGTCGCTCACGTGCTCGCCAGCACCCCCGGCCGTCCACACCTTGTCCTTGAAGCCGCCCTGCTGACCCTCCTCGTGCGAAAAGGCGCAGTACTGGTTCAGGCACGGGTTGAACTTGCACTTGGTCTTGACGTGCGTGAACTTGCAGCCCTCGGTCGTGCAGCCCGCGCCGTTGCGGCACAGCGGCATCGACGGGTGCCGGAAGGGGCAGTGCGTGTTCTGGCAGTTGGGGAAGAACTTGCAGTCCTGCTCGCTCTGGTGCGCCAGCTTGGCTGCGGGTGAAGGGTGACGCCCGACACACTTGCGGTTCTTGCACGCCGCGCCAAACGAGCACGGGTCGTGCACGTCGACGGACGCGCCGGGCGGCGCTGCCGGTGACTGGTGGGCAAACTTGCACTCCTTGTTGGTACAACGCAGGTTGTATTTGCAAATCGTCTCTTCTGGATTCGGCGGTTCGCGGCTCGACATCTCCGTGTCCTCGCCACCCTCAGCATTCTTCTCGCCGTTATCCTGGCGACCGTTGTTGTGTGGCTTGCGTTGTCGACGGTTCGGGTCCTGCACGCGGTCAAACAGTGACTTGCCACCCCGCCCGCGGCCAAAGTCACCGCCAAAGTCGCCCCCGTCGGGCGGCGCGTTGCCCATCATTTGTGACATTTGCAGCAGCATCCGGGTCTGCTCTTCGAGGATATGGGCAAGATTGGCTTGGTTCTGCGGTCCGCCAGCGGCGCCCATCATCCACTGCGGAGGACCGGCGGCGGCAAAACCGGCATGCATGTTCCGCGGGTTCATGCGGCCGCCACGACCGCGTTGCCCCTGGCGGTTGTGAGTGTTGATCCTTTCGCTGCCGTTTTGACGGACGCGGTGCAGGACGTCGGTACGGTCCATCGCTCGGTTAAGATGGCCGAGCATGCGACCGCCTCTGCCGCCGCGTTGTCCATTTCGCATCGCACGGGGACCAGTGGGGCTGTGGTTTAGCAAGTTGGTTAGCATCGATGCAAACTGAACGCGGGGGTCAGCGGGAACCTACGCATTCAGCGACTCAGTATCCATGTCAACGTCGGCCCCCTCTGAGGGTGCGGGCGGCGCGTTTATCAGCGCGTTCAAGTCGTCGATTTGTTGAAAGAGCCATCTGGAGAAGTCACGCGCCGTGGCATCGCCGGGCTCTAGATGCAGCAGGTCGACGGCCATCTCGGTGGCGATTTCCTCCTCCGACTTGCCGTTGGCGAGCATCAGCACAATCAGCTCAGCCAAGGACGAGGCATCCGATTCGCTCGCCCATCCTACTTCCTGCAGCTTTGGTTGGATCGCTGTGTTGATGGCGGCGGCCAACGGCGTGTCGCAGGTGACCTCGACAGGCATTGTGATGAGATGTGTGATGTGTGAGGGGGGTGGTATGGTGGTGTTTGACCTGTTTGCCTGACGCGTTGGTTTTCCCGGGTCGAGGAGGCTGGTGAGTGAAAAGTCTATCGCGCAAGGGTCGCGCAGTCGTGAGAAACAGTTTGCAACGTCCACCTGCCTGTTTGCGAAGGGATTTGGGGTATGGTGCTGCGAGAAAGGAGGAAGCTGGTTGCTTTTGCTGGGGCAAATCTTTGAGGCATCCGCGCCACCACCCATGCCTGTCTTGTCCTAAAATAAAGAAATAACGGGGGGGTGCGGGAGTCGGTCACGTGATTACGCCATTGCCTTGCATTTTCCATCTTCCATCTTCCATCTCCATTCCCCATTCTTTCTCAAAGCCTGTATTATTAATAGCCTTATCCTTGTCTTTCTTTGTCAGCAAGCACAATCTCACTTTGTGCTGCTGGCCTTGACACTTTTGACACAAATGATCTGCACAAATAAGCTTGCCATGTAGAACCCGAGATGCATTATTGTCCGCACACACAAACCCACCCCCCCCTTTCCCCTGTCTCAAACCGACTGCCTGCCACAATTCAATACTTCCGCCCGTGCCACCTTGAATGATATGATGCGACATGGCTGAAGTCCACGATCAGGCTGCCGTCATCATCGTCACCCTGCATTTACGACAGAGCCTGGTCTCGGAGCTGTCCAGCTGTCCAGCATGTCGAGCATGTCCAGCCCAGCCCGCCCAGCCCGTCCAACCATCGTCAGCCTCCGACCGACAAATGTAACCCTACTTTGGCTTATTATCCCGGTCCGCGACATGCTACCCGATGCTGCAGCTTTTTGTGAGCCAAAAGACCCGACCGGAACCGTCCGCCTCCCAATTTCCCGATGGTTTGCCTGCTGAATCGGGCGGTCTGCGTTATAGCCCATCCGGTCGATAATAAAAAGGTGGCCTTGCGCCTCGCTCTTGGTCGTAGGGGCCTTTTTTCTGGTCTGCTGGTCTCCATCTTTGTACAAAATCTTATTGCATTGCGAATATGAAGACTGCCGTTCTCTCTCTACTCGTGTCTGCTGCTGTTCAGGCCGCTGCGCAGGCCGACGCATCGACCTACTCTTGTGTATGCTGCCACCGTCCTGCACCTTGCGTGTGTCGACCAATATGCTAACCAACAGCAGTGTGAAACCTTGGCCAACAAGGTAAACCACATCTACCACGGTCCCTCGGCTTCCGACTACAACGAGCTCATCGCCGCGCGTTGGTCCAACACGTCGATGCAGCACCCAGGCTGCATCGTCACGCCCACGTCTGCCCACGACATGTCCATCATTGTCCAGCAGCTCGCAAAGAAGCACTGCAAATTTGCCGTCAAGTCTGGTGGCCATAATCCCAACCCCGGTTTTAATAACATCGACAGAGGCGTCTCCATTGATCTGAGGCGCCTCAACTCCACCTCCCTGTCCAGCGATCGCTCTTACGTCACCCTCGGCACTGGCACTTCCTGGGGGCAAGCATACCATGCTTTTGAGGCGCTCGGCATTGCTTTTACCGGCGGCATCTGCGGAGACGTCGGCGTCGGCGGTCTTGCCGTCGGTGGCGGGCAGTCGCTGTTCCAAGCCGGCATGGGCTGGGTTGTCGACAACATCATCGCCTACGAGGTCGTGTTGGCCTCGGGCAAGATCGTCCACGCCAGCCAGCAGAACTACTCGGACCTCTACAAGGCTCTCAAAGGCGGCAGCACAAACTTTGGCATCGTGACAAAGATTGACCTGGCTGCCTTCGAATTCAACGGCATGTGGGGAGGCCAGCTGCTGCTCGCCCTCGACGGCCCTCAGGCCAACCGAGACCAGATGCAGCGCATCATCACCAACACAACCGTCGACTTTGTGGCCAACAACCACCGCGATGTCCACTCCGGCATCCAGATCGTGTCCACCTACCTCCGCAACGGCAGCAAGCTCATAGACGTCGCGCTGTCCAACACGGCCAACGTCGCAGACGCGCCGGCGCTGCAGCGCTTCCTCGCGCTCCCGAACAAGATCCTCAGCACTGCGCGTCACGCGTCGCTGGCTGCCCTGGCCGAGGAGACCAGCCTCGCCATCCCGCGCGGCTTCCGCTACGTCACCGCCAGCATCACCATCACCAACGACAAGGCGACCCTGCTCGACTTCTGGAAGGCCTCGGACGCCGTGTATGATAAACTCAGCGTCAAGGACAAGATTGACTGGCTCGTCTCGGTCGTCCCGCAACCCGCCGTGCAGGAGACCTTTGCCGCGGCCCGCGGCGGCAACGTCCTCGGACTGCAGGACGAGAAGCAGGATCAACTAGGTAATGTCCCCCCGCGAGTCTCCATCGCGCCAACTGTTTGCTGACAACGCAGTCCTCTGGCTGGTGTCCCGGTGGAACGACGCCAGCCTCGACCGGGTCATGGAGACTGCGCGCCAAGAGTTCATCAACGCCGCCGAGTCTGTCGCCAAGAAGCACGGCACCTTTTCCCCGTTCATCTACCTCAACTACGCCGGCCCCGAGCAGGACCCTCTGTGCGGCTACGGCGCTGAAAATGTCAAATTCATGAAGGGCTTGGCCGAGAAGTACGACCCGACCTGCGTCTTCCAGCGCCTGCAGCCGGGCGGCTTCAAGCTCAGTCACGCCAAGTGCGGTTAGATGTAGATACATGGATACTAGGCATATGTTAGACGCTGTACATTCTGAATTAAGGATGGTGCTACGGCCGTCCGTATATAGATGTCAATATAAATGAACGATGCCTATTACAACTTGAAGCTGCTGCGAACCGCATCACCGAAGCGTGACGTTGCCGTGTCCATGTCCTCGGGGCTGGCGGTCGCGAAGGTGATGCGAAAGTAGAGCCCGGAGAGCGGTACGTGCTGCTCCGCGCGGAACCAGGATCCGCGGGCGACCAGCACGCCTCCGTCAATGCCGGCGTCCCAGATCTCCTGCTCAATCTCCTCGAGCGTCCGCCTGCCGTGATCGGGGTGCTTCGTGTGGTCGACCGTAAGCCAAACCTACAAAGTCCAGTCAGTCAGTCAGTCAGTCAGCCACACACACAAAAACCTAAGCCCCAGCCTCCCATCTGAAGCGGCTCGTCAGACACAAACGCCAGCAGTAGAAACGTACAAACATGCCGGCAGCCGGGGGCGTCCAGCTGAAGATGTCGCGCGCGAGGTGCCTGTCGCAGGCGGCCAGCAGCGCGTCGCGCTTCTGGGTGTAGACCTGGCGCAGGTGCATCAGCCACCGGAGGTAGCCGGCGTGGCCGCCCCAGCTGTCCTCGAGCAGCTTGTGCAGCAGCACCTGGGAGAAGCCGGCGGGGCCCTGGGAGGCGACCTCGGCGTGGCGCTGGTAGCGCTCGACGAGCTGCTGCGAGGCGACGACCCAGCCGAGGCGGGCGCCGGGCGCGAGCACCTTGGAGAAGGAGTCCATGCGGAGCACGCGGCCGTCGACGTCGATGCGGACGTACGAGGGCACGAGGGAGTCGACAAACTCGTCAATCGTTACGGCGGCGGCGGCGGCGGCGGCGGCGGTGGTGGTGTCTTGACCGCCGGGGGGGGCCATCTGCAGAAAGTAGTAGGGCTCGTCCTCGATGATGATCATGTCGTGCTTGCGGGCGACGGCGTAGACGGCCCGGCGGCGGGCGGCGCTCTGCGTGGCGCCGGTCGGGTTCTGTCCGGACGGGACGGTGTAGAGCACGTGCGGCCTGCGGAAGCCGCCGCGGGCGGCCTCGTCCCAGCCGGACAGCAGCTCGTCCATGGCGTCGGCGACGATGCCCTCGCTGTCGATGGCGGTGCCGAAGATGCCGACGCGCAGGGGCTCAAACGTCTCCATGGCGGTGGAGAAGCCAAAGGCCTCGGTGAGGACGGAGTCGCGGCGGTCGCGGTCGCAGAGCATGCGGGCGGCCTGCTCGAGCGCGCCCGTGTTGCCGATGGTCTGGCAGACGGCCCAGTCGGCATAGGGCGGACGGTGGACGATCTCGGCGTGCTCGGTGAGGAAGCGGACCATCTGGGCAGAGCCGCAGGCCTGGCCGTAGTTGAGGGCGACGGAGAGGTCGTACTCGGCAGCGCCGTCGCGCATGTCGTACTTGTTGATCGTGGCCGGGGACACGGGCGCGGCCTCGGAGAAGGACGGCACCGAGGGCACGGCCATGGACAGCGAGGCGAAGGGGAAGACACTGCTGGCGGGGATGCCGCTGCCGAGGGAGATGAGCCCGGGCTTCTTCATGTGCTGAGCGGCGAGCTTGAGGGCGCAAGGGTGGCGGAGCTTGCTCTCCTCCGTGAGGTGGTCTGAGGGAAGTTAGTAGGGGCGGTGGATGGGTGCCGGGATGATAGCGGGAGACTCACGATCCCATCGTTTTGCTTTGGGTTTTCCATCTTGCTGTTCCTCATGGTGAGTCTACGTGTCGCAGAATTCATTTCAGATGCAACAACGTACAGGCCCTTTAAACATGTCGCTGTTGGAGGCCGCCGCAACGCCGGCGACGAGCCTTCCGGCATCAGCGCGTCGCTTCCGAATCTCCTCGATGATCTTTGAGGCCGGAACCCGATCGCCGGGCATGGTAACGAATGTGCTCATGTCTCCCATGATGCTTGACTCTGGAACCGGGAGGGAGCGGCAGAGCTGCATCCAGACTTGCTTTATCCAGAGTCTGGGCTGTCAAGTAGAGGGCGTGAGGTGGGGGTGATATGCCTTTTGTTGACGCCGGCTTCGGTCCCCCGAGGCTACCCCGACGGCTGGTGACTCGGGTTCATCTACGCCGCCGCGTAAGCTTTACAATACGAACAATAGTTCGTCCGAAAGGCACCCAAGTGGGCTTTATGGTTCATGTTCTGGTGGAGATCTCCCGTCTTGTTAGTGTATTTCGTCGAGCCAGTCGGCTCCGATCGGAGTAGGGCTAGACCGATACTGATGTGATTCATGTACATGTACCTGCACGGCTGTCGGTAGTATCTTCTGGTGGTTACACGACCCTTCTCCTTCAGTCGATTCCATCGAATCTAGCAGTCTGGTCAATCAGAAAAGCATCCAAATATTGCATGCTGCTGCGCCCAGTCTCGTCGTCCTCGACCGGGACTGGCTCGGGATGATTGACCAGTCTGCAGGTGAAACCATTGGACAGCAAGACTGCCGGCATCCGTGCTTTCTTGATCGTCCCAGCGGTCTCGTCCGAGACGCCACCGACCTTGCGCGCAAACGTCGCCCAGAACGTCTCCTCCGGCGCGGCACGGTCCGGGAACCAACGCCAGCGGTCTTTCATGTGCATCGCGCCCGCAAAGGACACGACAGTAGCTGCAGACCCCCTGGATTTCAGCGGGCTCAACCCTGTCGCTGTTGGTGAGACTGCGTGCCTTGTCCTCGCAGGCGGCCCGGGAGGCTGTCGTCCGTTTGAAAAAGTCGATGATGGCCTCGTGGGCGTCGTAGCTTGCCATGGCCGGGAACTTGGAGGCGTGGTTCCGGGATATCTTGTAAGTTCACGAGACGCACCGAATATAGACGGGTCGATGATCGAATTCGAAAGAGATTCTCAGGGGCTGTTGATGCCCTGTTGAAAACGAATGAGCTTGTCAGTCTTTGTTTGTGTCAAGCCATGGCATCACAGGAGTCACCCCGGACCAGCTTATCAACACATGGGGCTCGATCAACTACGTTCTCTTTGGAGCCGTTGAACTTGGCGGGCGTCCGCGAGATAACTGGCTTGATGTTTGGGTCAAGGACGCCGTCGTGGTACCCGCATGCTGTTGTTCTTCTGCTCTCAGGCTTCTGCAATCTTCAGCGCCCATGTTCATTCTTAACTGCAGGGAAAGGCTGCAAGACGCACTTCCTCGGGACTTGGCCTGGGCCAACCGCGAACCGGCAGCTCGATGCTCACGAAGTAAGGAGAGATCATTGTTTGTCAACCTCATCCGGAGAGTGGTTGCGACAAACCCAAGCAAGCGCGAAGCTCTGCGAAGGAGTTGTTATCCCGTTTTCGTCACAGGGGTGATTCAAAAGGGTCTTTCAGTGGCAGCAGTTGCGGCTGCAGGGACCGATTGAAAAAGAAAAAATAAAACGAAGAGTCCAAAGTGCCCAGGAAGAAGCAGGGTACGCCAAACTGTCCTCGACAGGAAGAAAGAAGTTGAACTGGAGCACCACGAAGACGAACCCGAGCTTCAAGATCCCCTTGTTTCACAGACAGCAAGCAGGCGCGCTAAGATAAAAATAAAGAACGAAGCAAAAAAGAAATGCCAATCGAAGAATATATAGGAAAAGCCCGATGCGGGGGTCGAACCCGCAGCCTTGAGATGGTGAACCCGTAAGAGTCTCACGCTCTACCGATTGAGCTAACCAGGCAGGATACTACTATAGTTCCTAGTGGATCTTGTGATTAGGGGTGCCTTATTGTATATTATAAAGTGTCCTACGTGAACAACCGTATTCACAACCTAAACACTTACCCTAGGGTTTCATGCTTTTTTATAGCCGGAAGAAGGATGAGTTGCTTTTAACCGCCCTATGTCTCTATATCTTAGCTTATATTATACGGATTAATAGTAGTATCTTTACACTAGTGTTCTTTTAAATGTACCTAGTTACGGGCTAATAGGCAAGCTATTAACTGGAAGCCCTGTTGTCTTTTGTCGCGAAGCCAGCCCACAAAGAGACAGGCAGAGAACACGGCCAAAAACGTACTAACAAAAAAGACCACCACGATAAAAATCCTACAGAAGAGTAAAGAAAAGTACAAGCACATAACAATGAAAAGTGATAATCTTAACGAAGGACAAAGTGACGATAAACCGGCTGTCAATAAAGGACAAAACAGCAACAAGCCACTTGTCTAACAATAACGACAAGCCACTCGTCTAAAAACTTTCAACTCTAACATTCTACTCTATACTTGAGTTCCTTTTCCTTTTTAAAAAGTATTTTTTCTAAATATTGTTAAAAATTAAAACAAAGTGTAAAAATATGTTCAAGTTAGCTTGAAACACAAAAAAGAAATGCCAATCGAAGAATTATAGGAAAAGCCCGATGCGGGGGTCGAACCCGCAACCTTGAGATGGGTGAACTCTTGTATTTTAAGAGTCTCACGCTCTACCGATTGAGCTAACCGGGCCACTGTTCTCAGTGGTTGTTGTTGGGAGCCGCGCGCTTATTGTGATTTACGAACTACTCGTGTTTCATGAGCGAGACGCGCCGCGAGGTTGAGCAAAATTTAGCCGGCTTTTTAGCAGTTTCAGGACACAGGAGATTCCAGAAAGAAAATTGATAATCATCACTCTCGTTTATGGGCTTCTATGGACACTGAGGCGGCGTTGGTTCTCAGTATGGATGATGGCCGCCACATCACGAACAAGGTAGTCGATGAAATATATGAAATTTCCCGAAAATTGCCGTGAGACGAAATGGAAGCTGAAAATTCATGAAGCTCCAAAAGCACTCTTTAATCGGCCCGACTGCTTAGTGGCGAAGGCCTGTAAACCGTTGTCAGTATGGCACCTGACATTGCTCGTTGGGAGTCGACGGTCAGATATCCGGGCTTTGGAAACCTGGATGCCGAGAACGAGAGAGACACGCAGCAATTTGGGTGCATCCTCTCTTTCTGGACGGCCTGATCAGCAGTAGCTGAAACAGCAGCTGCAGCTTTTCACCCCAGTGAGCCTGGGTCCGACATCTGATCCATCGTCAAGTATCTGTATGGCAGAGCGGACCTGGACGTTGATGAGATGGCGATACGAGATCCATAGAGTCGGCTGGGATAGCACGGATCAAAGTAAAGCAGACGGTACACCTGAGCGAGCCCTTGGACGCTGATAGTGACACCCGCCGCCCGTCGCACATGAGCGCCGCGCACAACATGCAATGTTTCCTCGCACAGCGGTGTTTATCCCGTCATGCCGCATGCCATCAGCAGCGCATCACCGCCTCACGATTCACGGTTACCCAGCAGCTGGGCCACCGTGCGAGCTATAAAAATGCCCGCAACCCTCGACCCCCCTTTTCGTCTCCTCGGTACAACCCAGGGGCCATCATGGGCGACAACATTGTCGACTTTGCGCTGTTTGCGCTGCAGCCCATGTCGGCCAAGACGACAAACATTGTGCGCTTCAACCAGGACTGCGGCAACGTGCCCCTGGGCGCCAAGTGCTTCGTCGTGACGGCCAAGCAGACGTCGCGGCGCAGACGCGGCATGGTGACCTTTGGCCGCGAGCAGGACAATGACATTTGGTTCAAGTTTGGCTACAACAGGTTATTCTCGGCCGCTCTCCTTGACCCCCCCCTTTCGAATCGAATAGCAAAGCTGACAATTCCCAGACACCTCTGCACCTTCACCCTCACGCCCGCCGGCGACGTCCTTCTCCTCGACAACTCGGGCGCCAACCACCGCCCCATGGCCGGCCTCGTGGCCACCACCACCGACGCGAACCAGCAGAAGCACATCGTCGACAAGTACTCGATGAGCACCGAGCCCGAGTTCGGCGGCTGCGCCCAGCAGCGCTGCGTCGTGCCCATGTGCGCCGGCCTGGACCTGCGCGTCGAGATTGGCCGCGGCTGCGTCTTCGCCCTGCGCTGGTGCGTGCCCACCACCTCCCGCGTCGACGTCGCCCGCACCCGCGCCCTGCTGGCCCGCATCTACGCCGCCCGGCCCCTGCAGTACGCAATCGAGCCCCCCCAGCGCACCCCGGCCCCGGCCCCGGCTCCGGCCCCGCCCGCCGAGCACCTGCACGCCCGCCCGCCGCCCAAGACCCACTGGTACGGCAGCCTGTGGCGGCAGGCACCGGGCCGCACCCACGAGGCCGTCGATCTCCGCACCGGCCGCGTCTACGCCGTCAAGCGGCTCGTCGGCCCGCGGCGACCAGACGGCGAGGCCGACCTCGGCGCCCGGCAGGAGTGGAAGCGTCTCGCCCGGCTGCAAGCCATGTGCTTCGACGCACTCGAGCACGTACGTCTTTGCCC